>JXCR01141628.1:47704-71626 GCA_002079205.1 Phalaenopsis hybrid cultivar
AATTGTTGGTAGCCATCTCTTCTATTAACGAATAAGCCTCATCAAAAGGTTCTGACATTAAAGAACCATCAGCCACAACATCTATAATCGATCTAAGTGATCCCACTAATCCATTATAAAAAGTTTGAAGTATCAACCAATCTGGTAATGAATGATGCGGGCATTACCTAAGAAGATCTTTAAATATCTCCCAAGCTTTGTATATTGACTCTCCATAAATTTGACAGAATGATGTTATGTCATTTCTAAGTTTAGCAGTTTTGGATGGAGGGAAATATTTGGATAGAAATTTCTATGAAAGTTCTCCCCAAGTTTTAATAGATCCTGGTGCTAATGAATTTAACCACATCTTAGCCTTATCCCTAAGTGAAAAAGAAAAAATTCTAAGTCTAACAACATCGTTTGAAACTCTGTCATATTTAAAGGTAACACACAGTTCTAAAAAACTAGCGAGGTGTAAATTAGGATCTTCATTTTGTGTATCTTTGAATTGATTATTTTGTACCATTTGGATAATAGCAGGTTTAACCTCAAATAAATTAGCAGCAACATTAGGATTTTGGATAGATAAGTGAATTACATATGCTTTAGGATTTACATAATCTTGTAGGGGTCTAGGTTGGTGTTCATTTTCTATTCCTCGATTGTTCATGTTGTTTTCCATTGTATCAAAATTTTTAGGTTCTCTTCTCAATCTTCTACTTTTTCTAACATTGCGTTCTAATTCTGAATTGTAGGGTATAAGATTTTCAGGTCCAAATTTACGCATTCAATTTGAAATCACTACACAGTAAAACAATTAACTAAATATGAAAATAAGTTGTAATTCAAGTAAAAATTTTCTAATAATCCTAATTTATCTGTTACTCTAATTATGATTCTTGTTAGTGAATTTATATATATATAATTTATCTGTTACTCTAATTATAATCCTAATTATAATAAAAAACTTGACAGTGACTTTATATATGCTTAAAAATATAGGTATTTAATATTGCTGCTAAAATATTTAATTCCTCAGCAACTGCACCAAAAACTTAATAACAGTTATAGATTTGATAAAGATGTAAAATAATTGTAAATTCACACTTATCATCGTAAGTATACGTATCGCTCAAATAATATAGGGCTCTAATGGAGTCCTAGATATCGATCCCATAGGGAGTAATATTAGAACTACGAACCAGGGCTCTAATGGAGTCCTAGATATCGATCCCACAGGGAGTGGTTTAGAACTGCGAACTAAGAATTTTAGAAAAGCAATACTTAATCGCAACAGTGGAATTCAATTTGCTTATCTGTCACTAATGGTCAATTGAAATAAATATGTAATTTTAATATCTCTTAAATAACTAATTATACTAAGGAAGGTTCTAATGTGATATTCAATATATAAGAAAGCATCCTTCTCCTTGTCAAGAAATTATAGAGGGTTTAGGATAATTTTAATAACTAATAAATAACTAATGATATAAAGTAGGGTTTACTAACTAATAAATAACTAATGATATAAAGTAGGGTTTAATTGTGATATTCAATATATAAGAAAACATCCTTCTCCTTGTCAAGTATAGTGAAATGATCTAATGTGAGTTCAATACGAAAAAACATCATTCTCCTTGTCAAGAAATTATAGCTAATGAGGTTTTTAATGTGATATTCAATATATAAGAAAGCATCTTTCTCCTTGTCAAGAAATTATAGTGAAGTTCAAATGTGATATTCAATATATAAGAAAACATCATTCTCCTTGTCAAGAAATTATAGTGAATGGAGGTTTAATTTGTGATATTCAATATCTAAGAAAGCATCCTTCTCCTTGTCAAGAAATTATATTGAATGGATGAAATGCAGTTCAAATTGTTATGTGCCAAATAGGAGCATACTTATTCTTTACCCTTTGGTCTAGGCATAAAGAACATTGGCTAATCCTACGCTTGTTTACTGAATCTGCGGCTATGCTGGGAGGACACCGACTCTCACTTCGGAGCTCCCACGTCCCCTCGCCTGAGGGCTAACATCTACACTTCAGCACCAAAACGATAGGAACGAATTGGGGATTTTAGTCTATCACTCTAAAATCTCCAATTATATGCCCGATAATTTTATTTCTCTATTTATTGCACCCAACTTCCAAGGGCTTTGACCTCCCTGAATCTTGGATGTAATCTTCACTTTAGTTGTAAAACTTAACATATTTTAACAAATCATTTGGCCAGATTGAAAGTAAATTAAGATCAAAGTGAAAAGATCATCACAATTTTTTTAACAGTTACATGGCTCAACCAATTCAAATCACCATTTCACAAATCTCAAGACACGGAGAAAGACAGTGGAAACTACTCAGATCTCGTGGGGAAAACACAACAAAACTCGGAATTCATATATAAAAGCAAACTCATAAAAACTACAACAAGTAAGTAAACTTATCTCTAATTTCTCCCCAAGAAAACTCCTCAAAGTTCCTCTGAATCTCTTCATTTCCTTACAGCACAAAGAATTCCTCTTTGAAGCGGTAAGGAGGAAGAAATCTCTCACTTTCCCTCCACTCTTACAATCTCTTGAAGAATTCCTCACAATTTAGATAGTCTAGTAAATTCCCTATACACTAATGGAACCTCTCTAACCTCCAGGACATTTTTAACATCCAGGACCTCCTCTATTTTCAGCCAAAATCTTCTTTTAAAGTTGAGGATGAGTTTTCTTAAGAGTTTCCTATGCACCGCTAAAAAATTTGTCCTCATCCAATGCATTGACGGACATAACTCTCGAGCTTGTCGTCAGCGGCCTCGAGGGCGCCGTCGGCGAACCTTTTAAGTGAATTAAATCTGGAGTCTGAGGACTCGCCACGGCACCGACGGAGCCCTAGTTCAAATCTTCACATTTTGGTCCTTTTCACTCCGAATTTGCTCTTTTTTGCATCTTTTTTCTCCAATGACCCTAATTCATCATTGCTGCAATAAAACATGAAAAATACCTTTCTTTAAAATACAATATCATAAAAAATTGTGCAAAATAGGTATGAAAATCTTAACATATTTTACATTGGTCACTGACCCCATTATCAAGCCTTTAATCAGAAAGTTGGAAAGATGGCCAAATTTTATTTTGAGGAGGATATTTTGAATGAGGTCTTTAAGTTCACTCTCACAGGAAAATTTCTGTTGGGTCACCCTAAAATGGAAGCCATTCAAAATTTTTTTCACAGCATCAAGCTCAAGGGTGCTTGGAGGGTGGGCCTTGTTCATGGAATTCATAATTTAATTAACTTATCCGGAGAGGATGATTATGTTAGAATATTCTCCAAGCAGATTCTACAAATTGAAGGGATTATTATAAAGATTCTCAAGTGGACCACTAATTTTCATCTTAGCAAGGAACTTCTAATAGTATGTATTTGGTTTAAACTTCCAGGGCTTAAGCTGCATTTTTTCAACCATAAAGTCCTTTTCAACATTGGGCAAGCTTTGGGAAAGCCTCTTAAATTAGATGTCCCTATCTTTAGTTTATCAAGACCTTCTATTTCTAGAATTTTGGTGGAAAGGGACATTACCCTCCCTGAAGTTGATGAAATTTGGTTGGGAACTGAGCATAATGGCTATTGGCAGAAGATCATAGATGAACAAAAACCTTATTATTGTCACCACTATAAAATGTTTGGACACACAGATAATAGATGCTTTAAATTACATCCCCACCTTTGGAAAATGTCTAATAATGTTTCTTTGTCCCCCAATGTGGTTGCTGAGTAGTCCCCTGACTTGTTTTAGGATTCCCAAAACATTTATTTGGGGCATGGGGCTAATATTGCTAATCTTCAAACTACTGGTCCTCCTTTGGGTAAGTTTCCTCCCAATTTTGAGGCAGGACCTTCTAAGCTCCACAAAGAGTCTCAAGAACCTGATGGGGAGCTGGTTACAGAAAGGGCTGATGTTTATATAGATAATGAACCTCTCACTCCTATTCTTCAAGCATCTGATGTTCATCAGAACATCACTGTGTTGGATCATAGGGATCATCCTGTGGATGATACCTTAGTTGAGGAATTACATTCTGCAATGGAAGAAGGATGGAAAGTCCAAAAATCTAGAAAGAAGAAGAAGGGTAATCAGGAACTTAAAACTATGTAGGAAGGTGTTTATTCTCTTAGGGACAGAAACTCTCATCTAGATAAGAAGGAGGCTATGGCAAGAAGCAGAAGGATGGGGAAGTCCATCTCCACTGGATGATGCACTCTTTATGCTGGAATGTTAGGGGATTGGCACATCCTAAATCCCTTAACCAATTACTTTCTCGCAATAGGATGTATAAATTTTAGATCTTGGCTATCTTGGAGCCTATGGTTACCAAAAATTCTCAAAAAATCCCAAAAAAATTTTCTGATTTCACTAATTTCTTAAACTTAAAGAAAAAATCTAGGTGCTATGCAGGAAGGAGGTTTTAGGTAACATACTTTGGGATCATCCACAATTTCTCTATATTCAGTTTAATATTGGGGTTCAGGTGGCTCTGACTACCTTTATTTATGTTATGAGTTCTACCATTGCTAGAAGGGAGCTTTGGGACAGTCTTCATTCAATTAGTAGATCATGCAACTTTATTTGGATGGTTGGTGGGGATTTCAACTCTCTTTCTGCTCCTCCAAAATTACCAAAATACCCTTGGTGGCCCAAACTTTCCCACAGGACCCCCTTTAAAAATTGTGTCGACAGCATCTGGCGACTCCATTGGAGAATAGCTTTTCTCTCCATTTGAACCAAGGAATAATAACTTCATACATCGGTAATGTGTCCATGGCCCTTTTGGATCAAATTACCCTTCTTCCATTGGCATGCTTTACCTATTTCTTTCTTGGGTAAGTACGATAAACTCTTTTGGACTTTAGGACCATCTGTTCAATCACTTTTGGATAGAGAGGTTCAGGAGTTCATTAGGACTTTTAATCATTGTGTGGGATCGGACCCCCAATAGTGTGTTGGTGGATTAGTTCTGCCCAGGCATTGTTCATTGTGAAGCTGGTCCTGCACTGGGTCCCAAGATTTACTTTCCCTTTTGAGTTTGGTTTGTTATTTTGCAAGTTAAATTAAATTCTGTCGTGCTACTCTTGCATTTTAAACTTTTCTTACTTAATTAATTAAATCCCTCTACTTTCAAACTATTTCTACTAAACTTTTAAAATCTTTACAAGTCAAAAACTAAATAAAGACCACCCAATTTACAGATAAACCTTTATTTATTTTTAGTGTTCGTACTAGGGTTACAAAGTGTTGGCCCAATAACTAACCTCAGGAGCTTTTATTTTGAAGTTGCTGTAATAGGATTCCCCACGCTCACTTTCTCTTGCAACTTGCCGACGAGTCGGAATGCTTGAAATGTTGCTCCCCTCATCAAGTTTAGAGCTGGATTTGATAAATTGGAAGTCATTCTCGGAGAAGCTCCCTTTGTCAATTTGAAAGTTGCCACTCCGAAAGTTCAAGAGCCATCTGCTGATTTCACCCTGAATAGTCCCCATGATTTCCCTTCTTACAAGAAGGTAAAGACTACTGCCACCTCAACTCCTGCCAAGTCTATTGTTCCCATTTCTGCTAATGGAAAATGGGTCATGATTGTTGNATTAATGGAAAAGGGGTCATGATTGTTGAAGATACAACTGAAGTATTTGACATTCTGCTATTGGTATTTAAAATTGGATCAAGTTTGAAGTCTGCTGCATTAACTTGGTCGCAAAGAAAGAACTGCAGCCAAAAGAATCGGAAGACTGCTAATGCTCAACATCCCCTCACATGAAGAGAGGAATTCAAAGAGATGTCAGATTTGCCAGATGACTTCAAAGATCAACTGAAAATTTGCCTGCTCGCATTCCTGTCAGATTTCACTTGGGAAGCAGAGTTGATACCACCATCATTACCGTTGATTCTACTGTCATTGCTCCAAGACCAGCAGGCTGTCAATCAGTTAAGTCATGTATGGGTCTGAGAATTCTATAAGTAACCATTATTAAGAATGATTCTAAAGTTTTGAAGTAAAAGATGAAGAAGTTACCCAGAATTGTATCTGGTCCGGACCATGGGGAGCATGCCTCTCTCTGACGTGCTGATGCCTCTATTGAGATACCCCGCCTCAAGACGTCACCACCAAAGAAGAAAGTATGGGTACCTAAGGTTTTCGTACCAATATGGTTCAGAGAGCCCATAGGGTAGAATCATGGAATGAAGCAAGGGTCTGAGGTATCTGACATTGTCGCAACTATTGCTACCAAGTTGGACGAACAAGTGGAGGAGGTTCAACAAATTCCCTTATATCTCAAAATGATACAAGAATCAATATATGAAGGAAAGGTTGAGAAGCTCAGGTTCAAGATTTATGAGTTAGCCTAAGAACATGGAGTTTCCATTGATGACGATGATGAAGATTTTGACTTTAACAACTATCTCGATGAAGACTTCATGGATATTCATGTCACCAAAGCTAGTGCCGTTGCATCTGCGGATGAAGCCCAACTTCTCATTGAAGGGAACATCATAGATAATCTGTGTAGGGTTGTTCTACTAAGGGATGAGAAAATTAGCTAAATGAAGAAAAGAATGGAAGAGATAACGACTACCATGGCTGTCATGGCTATAGTTAATGGACAGTCTCAACCACAATTGTTAGTTTCTACAAAAGTCAAACAGCCAGAAATTATACACATCACTGATGAAAGGAGGGATGTTTCCTTGGCTAACAGAGATGATAAAAAAAAGGACTTTGTCCAAAGAGTCATGCCAAAAAAGAAATCTAAACAAATGGTCCAACAAGCTCTGGAGGCCTTAGCCCAATCTAAGGGTGGTGCATTGATTTGAAAGGGTAGACCTTCCCTAGAGGAGTTTGATGTCGTACCCTACCGTAAGGGTTTTGTGTCACCACACTTTAAGATATTTCATGGGAATGGAAATCTCAGAAAGCATATAACACATTTTTGGGCCAATTGTGGCAATACTAGAGGTAATGAAGTATTGCTTTTCTATCAATTTATCAGTAACTTATCAGGGATTGCATTTGATTGGTATGTCGAGTTTCTCAACAAATCAGTGAATACATTCTCTGAGTTAGAACAGTTATTTGTAAAAAAAATTGCTTGAGCGCAACATCATGTTTCTATTAGAGATCTCGTGATAGAGAAGCAAAAGCCTAACGATACTTTAGTGGATTATATCTTGAGGTGGAGAAACCTCAGCATGAAATGTGAGCCTCAGCTCTTGCAATTACGATTCTACTCAAAATCATCCATGGGACAATAGCTTTCATGCTTAATAGACTCACCATCAAGTACTTTGAGAAGCTAATTAGCAAAGCTAGCAATCTGTAAGAAGAAGTCAAGCATATGGATTATCATGAAAAGGTCGAGAAACTTAGGACAATCAGGATATTTGAGAAGAAGTTCGAGATAGTGGCAACAACCGATCAGGGAAAGCTCCCAACAAAGATACAGGCAGAGAATTCTTACCAAAGTTCCCAACAATTCTCACAGCATGCTCAGTAACAAAAACAACAATATGGCCAGTCTAGCCATTAGTCACATCAGGGAGGACCATACTGAGCAGAGGGTAGAACGGGTCCAACTCTTTTAGATCTAAAAAGGAGGATATATTCATTCAAAGATGAGGTTATGTCAAAGATGTTCAAAAACTTAATAAAGAAGCCCAAATTTAGATTATCATAACCAAAAAAGCCAGAATAAACTGATAAGGTATATCTCAATTTTTGTCCCTACCACAGAATGTTGGGACATACAATAGAGGGTTGTTTCGTTTTTAAAGACTAGCTCAAGAGGAATTTTAAAGAAGGAAATATAACAATCCTGAGGGAATATTTAATAGAACATGAAAAAGGTTCTGTAAATATAATTTTGACTGAGCCAATCACTCCGATAAAGCCTTATTCAGAAAGAAATGTATGGAGTATAGTTT
The DNA here is from genome assembly GCA_002079205.1 of Phalaenopsis hybrid cultivar. Lineage (NCBI taxonomy): Eukaryota > Viridiplantae > Streptophyta > Magnoliopsida > Asparagales > Orchidaceae > Phalaenopsis > Phalaenopsis hybrid cultivar. The sequence goes on from JXCR01141628.1 coordinate 55,654, forward strand.
GGACCAAATCATCCAAGAAGATACTGGATCAAATTCAGACTGCTTCAGTATAGGTAGCCTTTCAGAGTCTACAACCTGCTCAGCCCAATATGGAGATTTTGGTAGAGAAACCATCACAACCAAAAGAAAAACAAAACAATGATGTCACAAAGATCGACAGCGTTGAGGGTAGGATAGGGGTGGTCTCTATTAGATTGGTTGTCTCAGATTTGAGGAAGAAGATCCTTGAACCCCTGACCATGTATGATTATCATTTTGCGCCACCAGAGTATTATGAATATAATGATTATGATTTCGGCTACATTTTAGCTGCTTCTAGGGATACGTAAATAGCTTTGCTCAATCTAACTCTGATCTCGATTCCCAAACCGATCTTCAAATTGTATTGAAGTATGATGAACCCATTAACGAGAATGAAGAAGAAGTTGACAACACCAGTTATGATAGCTCCAAGAGTGAGGAGCCAATCCTTGACTGACACAGTGCACCACTAGCTATCAACTTGGATCTCTCCAATGAAGAAGAAGAGACACCAAAAATTTTGACTACAACATCTCAAGAAGAATAAATCACATAGATAAATCTAAGTAATGGGAAGGTGTTACCCTCGAGGTCAGCACCAATGAATAAGGGAAAACAAATAGTAACTCAGGAAGAGCTACCTCCACCTCCACTAGTGGAAGAACCACATAATCAAGTGAAGATAGGAGGATTATATAAAGTAGATTACAACGTGCTAGCTCATCTTAGGAGGTTGTCAGCCAAATTAAGCATTTACAATGCTTTGATCTTGTCAAAGGAGATGAGAGAGTCTCTGGTAACAACCTTGGTAGACCTAGAGATTTGTTTAGCTCGGTTGGCCAACATGTCCTCAGATGATGTTTGTTTGTTAAAGGAACAACCTAGGATAACCTTCAAAGATGAAGAATTTGTGACTCGATACCACTGACCACAACCGATCGCTCTACATTCCATTAATTTTGGTAGATTTGTATTGTCAAGAGTTTTGGTAGATCTGAGAGCATCACTTAACTTAATGAGTCTATGGTCATTAGTATATTTGGATATTGAAGCTCAAGAGCTCACAGCCAATAAAATGATGTTAAGAGGATTTAACCAGAAGAGAGAAAGAGCCCTTGGATCAATTACATTACTTCTGAAAGTTGGAGAACTAGTAACAACTACAAAATTCCACTTCATCAATGTCGAGACCTCTTTCAATACTCTACTTGGTTGATTGTGGATTCACGAGCATAATATGGTTTCATCGTCTCTACACCAATGCATCAAGGGAGATTTACAACCATTTTTAGTTCATGAAGTGGGCATTCATGAAGAGTCTGCCTACTATGACCCACCAAAGTGAAATATCTTTTCTCATGAAATTGTGGAAAATGAAGTACAAGATTCAAAAGAATCATAAAGAAGAGGCCATTCAACTTTGATTTGACGATCTACTCTGTTTCTTCACAACAAGCTGATAAAGGTTCTTTTAGCCCATACACCCGAGATCGAGGCCAGGGTCATGGATGAGGAAGAACCAACACGATTGTTGAATAGACTAGGCAGACCATCAACATATACATGGAAGAAAGTTCTGATAAGAAAGCTCCGAGGAAGACATGATTATGATAAAATAGAAGAAACCACGATATGAAATTTCCTTTGAAGATGTGGAAAAAGATGAATATGAGTCGATGTATGATCATATCAACCACTATGCAAATGCCATGACCCTTACTCCAATCCACCCTCAAAAGTTTTAGAGTTTAGAGGTCAAGGAAGTTCATAGCGTTGGTTTAAAACCGATCAAGTTTTATTGTGCTTCTTTTTCTACTAGTTCTGAAAATCTTGTAAATTTAGAAGAGGATTCTAATTAACTAATGTAATTAACTTTTGGTTACTTTTCTCCTTGTGTACAAAAATTAATTCAACATGGATATGTGCCAAAGCAAATGCTAAAAGATAAGCTACAACTTTTTGAAAACTTTTGGAATGTTGAAAGTCGAACTCCTAACTTGAAAGAAGGTATCGGATTTGGTACTGTAGGATTAGTCGATGACTCAGAATTTTGCATGGTTGCACTAATGGATTGGAAGATGATTGCCACGATGTAAAGGATGACTCTCAAGATCAGTTAATAAGTGATGCCCCCACCAGAATTTGAAGAATAAATTAAGTCAACAGTGGATGAATTGAAAGAACTCAACTTTGAGACTGAGGAGCAGCCTCGACCCACCTGCATATGTTCCTTACTCAATGAGGAAGAATCCAGAAAATTGATAGAATTATTATCAGAATTTAAATATTGCTTCACATGGAGTTATGATGAAATGTCAGGGATGTCAGTAGAAGTTGCAGTTCATAAACTCGGGGTGGACAAAGATATGGCCCATCTAAAATAAGCTTCTAGTAGAATGCACCTCGAGATAGAGCAACAAGTCATTGTCGAGGTAAAGAAGTTAATTGATTCTAACTTTTTATGAAAAGAGCAATACCCCACATGATTAGCCAACATTGTATGTGTCAACTTCAGGGATTTAAACAAAACATGTCCAAAAGACAAGTTCCCATTACCAATACCATAATTTATGGTGGACAACGCATCGACACATGAAATTTTCTCTTTCATGGATGGATCGTCAGGATATAACCAAATCAAGATGGCTCCAGAGGATGCAACACTTACAGCATTCAGGACACCTATTGGTATCTTTTGCTATAAGTGATGTCATTCTTGTTGAAGAATGCCATAACAACATATAAACGAGCTATGACAAAGATCTTTGACGACCTTATTCACAACCAAGTAAAGTGCCACATCGGTGATTTGGTCATTAAGAGCAAATGGAAAATAAATCATTTGTATGATTTAAAGATCATGTTCAAACAATTTTGACAATATAATCTAAAGATGAATCCCTTAAAGTGAGCCTTCACTTCTCCTCTAGAAAATTTCTAGGATTTATTATCCGTCATTTAGGAATCAAGATTGTCCCAGATAAGATTAAATGTATCTTGGAAATGCCTCCTCCCAAAACCTTGAAACAACTTTGCTCTTTCCAAGGAAAATTGGCATATCTGAGTCGCTTTGTTTCTAATCTCTCAGGTAGGTGTCAACCTTTCTTGGCATTAAATAAAAAGGATTCCAAATTCATTTGGGAAGAGAAATGCCAGCAAGACTTTGAGAACTTTGAGTAATAATTAATGACACCTTTTGTTTTAGCAACCCCTATCATGGGAAAACCTTTGATACTTTATATTGTGACCTTAGATGACTATCTCCTGTTGGCTTAAGTCAATGATAAGGGAAAGGAAAATGCGCTCTAATAATTTAGTTGGCATCTAATACAGACGGAAGTAAAGTATCTGCCTATTGAGAAGCATTTTCTAGCTTTAATTCCTGTTGCCTAGAAGCTTAGACATTACATGCTTTCTCATAAAATTACCCTTATTTCAAAAGTTAATCCATTGCAATACTTGATGACCCGACCAATACTTGCCGGACGTTTAGCAAGGTGGTCAATAATTTTATTGTGATTTGATATAACCCCGCTAATAAGGATAAATTTTAGTAGATTTTTCACAACACACCCCCTTCCAACTGGCTCCCCTCTTAACGACGAGTTACCAGACAAACAGATATTGTAAATAGAACCGTTAAGTCCCAGACATTGGGAAATGTACATTGATGGGGTTTCCTTAGCCAAAAAGGACAAAGGATCAGAGATAGTTATATTAGGCAAAGCAGGAATTGGTCTAATTTTCATCACACCACATAAGGGTATGTTGAGATTCTCCTATCACCTGACAGAGCCATGCACCAACAATGAAGCAGAATATGAAGCACTAATGAATGGGATTGAATTGACAATGTCAGTGGATATAACAGATATTGTCATCTATGGTAACTCACAACTCATCATCCAATAATTCACCGGACAATATAAAATTTTAAAACCAAGGCTAGCAGAATGTCACCAGTACACAATGAAGTTGTTAGAATAGATCCCTAATGTAACTCTCTATCGGATTCCTCAAGGAGATAATTCCTATGTCTATGCTTTAGTGAAACTTACCAAGGAATTAGCATGTTCCCCAGAGGATTTTATCAACATTAGAGTACAAGGAGGATGAGTTTTATTTTGAATTGACCTTGATAATTTACAAAAACTCAAAAAAGAAGAAGGATTGGTGATTGCAGTTGCTGACATAAATGAGGATTGGAGCAAGCCATTGATAGAATATTTGCAAAGTAGGAAACTGTCAAAGGAAATGTTCGAGGCATACTACATCATGAGAAGAGCTATGTCGCATGCTCTAGTGGGTGAAGTCCTTTATAGAAGATTGTTTGATCAGATGTGGCTGTGATGTCTGAGCAGGGCCGAAGCACAGAATATTGTCAAAGAAGTACATGATTGTCTGGTGCTCATTAATTAGGGCCAAAAATGAAAATGAAGATCAAGAAACTCGGATATTATTGGTTAGTGATTATATTTGATTGCGTGGATATAGCCAAAAGATGTCACCTTTGCCAACTACATGGGGTGGTCTTACACCAACCTCTGAATGTACTACATCCCACCGTTGTCTCGTGGCCATTCAAGTGTTGGGGCACAACCATAATAGGTCTGATAAACCCTCCATCCTTTAAGGGACATAGATTTAATCTTGCCGCTATGGATTACTTCTCCAAGTGGTAAGAGGCAGTGCCATTACGAGAGGTTAAAGCACAACATATTCAGTAATTTTTTAAGGCCAGATCGTCTACCATTTTGGTGTATCGCATGGAGTACTTTCTGATAACGGGAAGGCCTTCAAATGCACAAAGATCAATAACTTTGACAAAATACATGGGATAAACTGGAGGTACTCTACGATTTACTATCCCAGGGCAAACGGAATAGTCGAGGCCTTCAATAAGATGCTCATGAATATAATAAAAAAGACATTGGATGGAAACAAAAGTGATTAGCATAATAAATTATTAGAAGCTTTGTGGGCCTACCAGACAACGTTTAGAACTCCCACTCAATGTACTCCCTACGAGCTTGTGTAAGGGTCTGAGACTGTACTGCCACTAGAAGTCCAGACACCGTCTCTCAAAGTCTCCATCGCCAACCAAATCACAACTAAAGAATGTGCAAAACTATGACTTGAAGAATTGGAAAGTCTCGAAGGATAATGAATAAAAGAACAACAACATTTGGAACTCTACCAAGAGAGGATGGTGCAGGCTCATGAAAAGTTGGTCTGCCTGAGGGTGTTCAAAGTTGGTAACCTTGTCCTTGTTCTCAAAAAACCTATTCTTGCACACCACAAGATAGGTGAAAATCTTAAACCAACTTAGGAGGGACCATTTATCATTGAAAAGGACTATTTGGGAGGAGCTTACTAGTTGGTGGATGTCCAAGGTGAAAGACCTATGTTGCGAGTCAATGGCCGCTACTTGAAGACATATTACCAGACGTGACACTACTTGAAACCAACTTTTTGAAATTTAGATTAGTCTGGGGTTTTTTATTTGGCCAAGTGTCTATGACTGGGTCAAAAATTCTGTAATAAACTTAACCTCAATAAAATGAAAATTTTGGAATTTGTTCACTTTAATTTCCTCCTTTTCTCTCAAATTTTGAAATTCCTTTAAATTAAAATAAATTAAATAAGAAATTTGCACCTGTCCAAATTAAAACATGTGTTTAATAATTACTTCATTCTTGTTATCATTCATGCTAAATTCCAGTGCATTAATGTTTTTTTGTCTTCTGCAGAAAAATTTCAAGATGAAAGCTGATTTTTTTCCTTTAGAGATGCCTTGAATCTTATATTGAACAAGAAAAGGGCAACTCATATTGACATTGTAGATTTTGTCTTAGACTTCAGTCAGGTCAATGTAATCTATGAGGGTTGTCTAGTGGACATAGTCAGCCGCCAAGAGAAGGAAGGGTTACCGTCGTTGTTGAGGATCGGTACTAAGGAAAACTCCTCTCTATAGAAGAAGAAAGTGATAGCATAAGAGAATTTGATGGAAGGGATGAGCCATTTTTCATCCATGATAATCACATCAATGGGGAATTTAATTGGTGCTGATGAAGAAAGGGTGTCTGATGCACCACTAAGGAGAACTCAAAACCGAAATGCTAATCATCGTAAGCAAAGAGCTTTTCTACGAGAGGTAAAGAGACGATTGAAGGAGGTAGAAAATACACTCACCCTGATTTTTGAGGAGTAAATTTATGATCCTTGCATGAAAGAGACTTCTAATAGTCCGTCTACTATAGAGGATGAGTCTAAATATTCTGCAAAGCAGATAACACAAGCAATACGAGATGAACTTTACAGGGGTTGCCCAAAGTGCAACGTTAAAGTTACTATTCATGCATCAACTGGAGGAGCATTCATGGAAAGCCCAACTTGCAATGTTCTCCACTTAGATCACTACAGTTCTTTTGAGGAGTTCATAGCCGCTGATATAGCACGACAGGAGACAATTTACCTAGATACTGAGTCGTATATTCCATTACTTATGGAGCCAAGTCAAACATGGTATGCTATAGATCTGGAGATGAGGGAGCCACCTCGATGATCTCAGAGGATCCCCACAACAGAATTGTAAAGGATGAACAAAGTTAAAAGATGAGAATTTGAAATCTATGAGGAAATAGAAGGAAAATTTGTCAAAATTTTGGAAGGCCTGGAGCTTCATATAGGAGTCTTCTCCAAAAATGATGAAAGAAGAATTCTAGACTACTTTTTTGACCTAAGAGATAGAGGTTGAGTTGGTCTGCTAATGGAGAGAACTTATTCAGAACCAAGAAAGTAGATGGATGGAAAAGGCAAGATAACCATCCAAGGTGGTTGCTGCTATAATTTCACCAAAGATATGCAAGAGAACCCCCCAGGTATCTTAAGAAATGATGAGGTGGATCCTATGCCTTCTGAGATAAAGATAATGATCAAGAGGATGGTTAGATGGAGTATACTATCAGCGATTGCATTCCCAATAGTTGTATGATCAACATTTATGATAAAGGAGATTACATTCCCCCACACATAGACCATCATGATTTTATGAGGCCCTTTTACACGATGTGCTTCGTAAGCAAAAGCAATATACTATTCGTAAAAGAAATTAACGTTATCGACCTTGGAGAGTTCAAAGTTTCTGTTGAGAGTCCACTAACATTGGGTTTAGTACTGATTCTTAAAGGAAATGGAGTAGAATTAGCCAAACACTGCATTCTGATGGTACGACACTTCAGAGTGTCTATGAATTTTAGAATGATGGACAATAATAAAATGTCATATGCGTTCTAACTAGATCAAGAGTTAGAGGAGCTGCTCCTGTATGAGCTATGCTATGGTTGCACCTCTAAGTACACGTAAAAGAGGATTCTTGTTCTGAAGCGTGGCTCACTAGGTCAGCTTGACCAGGAGCTCCTCCCATAGAAGACAGATAAATAGTTTTTGTCACATTCTGTACTACAGCAGAGCAGCATATATGATAATTACTCAGCTTACGATGTCTCAGATGTATTCAGCATGATTGTCTGTTTTGATGCTTTTAGTATGTACTCAGTCTGTAACAGCTGTTTGAAGCAGATTAATGAATTTTTTTTAGTTTTCAACCTGTTTATCAAATTGCCCTTTTGTGTGATTGATAAAGAGCCGTGGAAACATACATTCGTTCTGAATTATAATGAATGAAGAACAATATAATGAAATTTTAATATTAAAATTTCAACATATTTTTGAAAATCAACCAAAGAAAATTAAATTTTCAAAACGTACTTTGATAATTAATGTGATAAAGACAATAAGAAAAGAAAATGATAGGATTTGTTGAGTTTGTTTCTCTCAGGTTTTAGGTTTCTTACTCTTTACTTGTGTAGCACAACTATCCTTATCTGCACCAATTTCTTCACATTCCCCTGGAGTTTCACACTCTGTACAAAATCTTACAATTTTTCCTCACTAATGTCAATCTTCACATGTCACATATCTATGAGTTTAACACCACAATTTCTCTAAACTATTTTCATGTTGTTCTTGGGGTTAGTACCAAGATTAAATATTTTTCTTATCACCAGTTAGATTGGATATGAGTCCCAGAGCTTTCCTTCCTAGCTCTACAGATATATTTTCCCCGCTACCTCTTGAGTTAGATATGAGTCCCAGAGCTTTCCTTCCTAGTGTGACAAATATATTTTCCCGCCACTCTTGGGTTAGATGTGAGTCCCAGCCTTTTCATCCCCAACGTAGCAGATATTTCCCTTATCACCATTTAGGATGGATTTGAGTCCCAGAGCTTTCCTTCCTAGGATGAGAGATATATTTTCTTGCTACCTCTTGGGTTGGATGTGAGTCCCAGCGCTTTTTGCCCCAACATAGCAGATATTTCGCTTGTCACCATTTAGGTTGGATATGAGTCCTAGAACTTTCCTTCCTAGTGTGACAAATATACTTTTCCACTACCTCTTAGGTTGGATGTGAGTCCCAGCGCTTTCCTCCCCAACATCTCATATATTTCTCGTATCACCATTTAGGTTGGATATGAGTCCTAGAGCTTTCCTTCCTAGTGTGACAGATATATTTTCCCGCCACCTTTTGGGTTGGATGTGAGTCCCAGTGCTTTCCTTTCCAACATAGAAGATATTTCCCTTGCCACCGTTTAGGTTGGATATGAGTCCCAGAGCATTCCTTTCTAGTGTGACAGATATATTTTTCCACTAACTCTTGGGTTGGATGTGAGTCCCAATGCTTTCCTCCCTAACGTGGCAGANATGGTTCAAAAATCATTTCAAACACCTTGAAAACCCTCAAACTACCCAAAATCACCAAAATTCCCCCAAATCACCAAAATACCCTTCTTTACCCCAAAATTCCAAAAATTCCAAAAAAATCCCAAAAATTTCCAAAACCTCCCAAAATTCCGAATTTCATTTTTGACTAAAATCCCAAAAATTTCAAAAACCTTCTCATGACCCAATTTTGTCAATTTGACCATCTTTGACTAAAACCCCCAAATGGCCATTTAAAGGCTCATATTTTCCCGAAATTACCCCAAATGTCTATCCAATTGGTTTCAATTTACCCTAATTTCAATTATAAGCTCAAATTCACCCTTGATATGAAAAATCTAGACCAAATTCAAGCTAAATTGGTCCATAATTTGAACCTAATTTTGAGCTAAACCAAAAACCTAATTTTGTCCCCATGACTTATTTCCACCAAATTGAACCCATGGCCTACTCCATTTGCCACAATTTGTGTTAAAAAACCTTCATAACATTCTCATGCATCAAACTTGACCATCAATTAGCCTTGGTGAAGCCCCAATTTCATTTAATTTTAACCTAAGTCCAAAAAGCCCCAAATTTACCCCAAATTGTCCATGTCTCAAAATCTCACCAAATTGAGGGCCTTAACCCCAAAATTTCCACTCTATACCTTCATGAAAAATATTCACAGCAAATCCCTTAATCATGTGGAACATTCAATTTGGACTTAGACCAAATCTAACCCAACCTAGACCCAGGTCTAACCCNATTTTACCGCAACGTTTAGGTTGGAAGTGAGTCCCGGTGCTTTCCTCCTCAACGTAGCATATATTCCCTTGACACCATGTGAGTTGGATATATGTCCCAGAGCTTTCCTCTCTAATGTGACACAAATTTCCAAGATAGGTTTAAGGGCACCTTAAATGGAGTAAGGCATCATATTCTCATCTTTTGAGATCGATTTAAGACCACCCTAAATGAGTAAGGCATCTGGTTCTCTAAACAATTTCATCGTGATATATTTAAGACCACCTTAAATGGAGTAAGGCATCCTATTCTCATTCTTTGATATCAGTCTAAACCACCTTAAATGGAGTATAGCATCTGATTCTCAGTCCGGGATTCATACCCAAAGTTAAATTCCCATTTTGGAGTCAGCATGTTGACCTCACATTTGGTTGAGGTTTAGTTTTTCTCTTTAGTACCCTAAGGTCTAACCATAGGACTTTCCTATTTATTATTCTTGGAAAACTAGACAAGGAACCCTCACCATTAGAAATTCTACACTCCTCTTTACTCAACTTGAAGTTCCACATATTTGTCCTAACCTCTAGCACTTAGTAGATGGGGTCATAACGAGGGAGCTCAAGGAGAGTCACCCTTAGGATTGTTGGACCTTAGGGTTGACCCTGGGTGTTCATCTAGGGCTAAGGTACTCACTTGCAATCACTTACACTCACAATCACTCACTACCCTAAACCCAAAATTGCTAGGTTCTGGTCCTTTGATACTTTTGGGAGACTCCTGTAGATGGCCCCCTAAACCCACTGGCCCTAGGCATATTGAGGGTGGTTGGCATTCCAACTCTATCAAGATACCCAACTTAGCCTTTTGCCCCTAAACTCCCCCAAATTACCTAGAAACCCTTGGGACCCCAAATTTGGCCAAAATTTCCAAATCTACCAAAAATACCAAACTTGGTTCAAAAATCATTTCAAATACCTTGAAAACCCTCAAACTACCCAAAATCACAAAACTTCCCCCAAATCACCAAAATACCCTTCTTTACCCCAAAATTCCAAAAATTCCAAAAAAATCCCAAAAATTTCCAAAACCTCCAAAAATTCTGAATTTCATTTTTGACTAAAATCCCAAAAATTTCCAAAACCTTCTCATGACCCAATTTTGTCAATTTGACCATCTTTGACTAAAACCCCCAAATGGCCCTTTAAAGGCCCATATTTTCCCGAAGTTAACCCAAATGTCTATCCAATTGGTTTCAATTTACCCTAATTTCAATTATAAGCTCAAATTCACCCTTGATAAATTTACCCTAACAATCTAGACCAAATTCAAGCTAAATTGGTCCATAATTTGAACCTAATTTTGAGCTAAACCAAAAACCTAATTTTGGCCCCATGACTTGGTTCCACCAAATTGAACCCATGGCCTACTCCATTTGCCACAATTTGTGTTAAAAAACCTTCATAACATTGTCATGCATCAAACTTGACCTTCAATTAGCCTTGGTGAAGCCCCAATTTCATTTAATTTCAACCTAAGTCCAAAAAGCCCCAAATTTACCCCAAATTGTCCATGTCTCAAAATCTCACCAAATTGAGGGCCTTAACCCCAAAATTTCCACTCTATCCCTTCATGAAAAATATTCACAGCAACTCCCTTAATCATGTGGAACATTCAATTTGGACTTAGACCAAATCTAACCCAACCTAGACCCAGGTCTAACCCAACATGCCCAAATTCGCCAAATTTCAAAAATCCTTCAAATTGACCTATCAATTCAACTCAAAATCACTTCAACCCTTCACCAAAAATCTTCATAACAATAATATACACAATATTTATCACCAAATTGGGTCAATTAACATGTCTAGCATAGCCCAAAACCAAGATTTGATCACACGAACCCACATTGAACCCATGCACTTAAGATGACCTAACTACCCCAAAGTCTCCAAATTAACTCCAACTCAGCCATTGTTTTGACCCTAAGACTGATCCATAACCCATCCAAATTAAGGGATATTATTTCCAAACATACACATGCTTAAGATACCCTTAGCAAAACTAAACCCCATTGCATTAAATTGCTTTGACAGATTCCCCTGGATGCCCTGAGCACCTAGCCACCTCCCCTTGCCTTGGTCGGCTGGCCTAGTCACCAGAGAAGTTCAAAAACAAGAGTCTCCCCCATGGAACTTCACCCAAATCAAACCTAGAGCCAGTTGAGCTAAATTAAATTGTAGAGCTCCTTTATCCTCCACATAAGCAGCACAATGCACCCCCTAATTTGCCATGGCAGCCACCCCTTAGCCTTTTTTATAAAAAGCAACCCCACGGCCATGGGAAGAGGTGCTAAAAATTTCTTAGAGAGACCTCTCCAAATTGACCCCAGAGCTTCCCTAAGATCCCCTCAGTGCATTCCAACTGTTTTCCCTCACCAATTTCCACTGCCAGAGTTCAATTTTGAGCTCGAAATCTTGCCGGAAACCAGGACAGAGCCCAATACACCTCCACAGTCCACCAAACTCAAATTAACTTCACCCACACCTTCCAACAGTGAAAGAAACATAAGCCCCATCAAATTCCCCTCTCACAGAGCCTCTACCATAGCTCTAGACCAACACCTAAATCCGGTCATGATCGAAATCATACCTAGGCCTTACATCAAGTCTAGAGACTCAATCCTTAGTCTCTTTGGATCACAATGAACGTGCCAAGACTCTCTGATTGAAGCTTCACTTCTCAGAGAAAAGGTATAAAGCTTCTCTTCCTTCCGAGCCTATTTGAACCCTCTATTTGTTTTGAGTTGATTTCATGGCATCATAACCTTATAAATGTTGATAATCTAGTCTAGGTGAGCCTTTTAAAAAAAGTTCATCCAATTTGGATAAGAAATGAGATAGATCTTAAGGCTAGAAGATGGAGGGTTTTTGTGCTAGGCTATCGGGGATGATGACGGGGAGCCGTTTGATCGCGCGTGCATCAAATGGACGGTCGAGATGAAGCTGGATAGTGCTTCGGAACATAAATCACGGGCTGAGTCAACGCTAAGGTAGATGGCGGCATTGAATAGGAGCGTGCCGCATGGGGCTTCAGAGCTGCTGTAGGTTGATGTGGCATCGCACATTTAAATAGATAAATAAGGATTTAAAAAATAAAAAAATTATCCCTAGCTTTAAAAATTCATATCTTGGTGTAGAAAAATCAAAAAAATAAAATAAAAATATCCTCTTGCTCGGTGAACAGAGGAAAACAATGTAGAAATAATTTTAAGTCCATGTGGTGCATATTTATTTTTAATTAATTAGATACTCATTTGGAAGTTTTGATTCTCCATGCATGTAGTGATATCACTTTGGCTTGAATTTTTAGCATGTTGTTCCCTCTGTCTTACAAAACATTCCCTAATTTTTCCAAAGTCAGAGGAGGTCCCTAGATAGAGAATCATATTTTTGAAGTTTATGTGCATTATTTACTTAAAATAATCATGAAAATTAGCATGTTACTTAGAAAAATCCAAGAAAATTTTGGAAGGTTTATGATGACCAGAGAGCCTATGGGAAAATTTCTCATGAGCCAAGTCATTCAAAATACACCTAATCTTTACAAACCCTAAGTCACTAAGATAATTAATTTTTAAAAATACAAACAAAAAAATGACTTGATTATTTATCTCCACTGTTGTTTAGGAACCAGAGAACTCACTATAAAAATTCCAAAACATTTTGAGTTCATTTGATAACTTAAGTTGATTTTTAAAGATAAATAACATTTTTGGCACTTAAATGATTTTTAAAAATCAAAATAAAACTAAAAAATTTATAAAAATTTGTTTTTTGAGTTCTTTTTGATTAGGGGTATTTTCAAAAAATAAAATGGTATTTAAAAATAAAACTTAATTTTTGACCTATTTTAAATATTTAAATATTCAAAATCCATAAAAATCACAAAAATAATAAAATTCATGAAAATGTTCTAAATTTCTTCCTAACCACTTAAGAATAATTATAATATTTTTCCTAATTATCTAAATAAAGAGACTGAATTTCAAAGCTTAAAAATAATTCTTGAAGGCTAAAATGGGTTTTCACAAAGAATAATTCCAATAAATCAAATAAAATTCAAAAAAAATATAAAATTTTCTCCTCTAAGTTCTTTGTCCTTAGAAGGATTTTTAAAAAATACAAAACTTAATTTTCTCCATTTAAAATATTTTATATTTAATAAATACCGCAGAACTTAAAATAATTATAATAATTCAAATAGAAATAAAAAAATAATGAAATTTGGTCCAAAGTCTTCTCTAGTCTAGGTCTACCTAGAGTAAAATTTTCAAGGGAGTAGAATTTACCTTGGTCAAGTTAGGATTTTTTTTAAAAAAATCCTACTTTTGCATGAAAATAATTATATAAATTAAATTAAATTTTCAAAAATCATATTTTTCTCCTTTGATGTCTTAATTGGCCCATGAATGAGGTAGGATAAAAATTTTAAATTTATTTGGATTAAATTCGATTAATTATGAAGTGTTAGAGCCTTAAGGGCAAATGTTTAATTTTGGAAATTTAGGCTTAATTCAAGGAGAGAAATGGGCAACCTCTGATCTTAATTTGGATGTTTGAAACACAAGGGGATAATTTGTAGAAACCAGTCTCACTTTCTTAATTGAAAATATAAGTTAATAAGTTTCTAAAAATTATTAGAATTTGGAAGTTTATTAAAATAAAATGAAATCAGGACTTGGGGGTATGACTTTTGAAGTCAATAATTAATCAATTTAATACCCTTATTTTGATTTTCAAATAAAATTTAAATCATGAATTATGACCACCTAAAGCTTAATCTTTTCAAAGCTAATTAAGACACTCACCTAGGTCTTAAAGGCTTAGTAGTGACTTAGGCTAAATCAAATTTCATTTAAATATGGATTAGAAAAGTAAACATCATTTAAAATTAAAACATCGTTCAAACACTACAAGTCCAATTAGGACAAAAATTTGGCTAAGTGTTCCAATAACACTAACTTGCCTTTATAAGGGTTTTCACCCACATAATATTCAACAGTAAATTACAAATGATAATTACCTTACTCTTAGAGATAATTGATACATCAATGCTCATTTCAGCACTAAGAGTACTTACAGGAAGAATTATTAAGCAACATAATAAGTTTAAAAGAACTAGGGATTTTTCACCAGGTAGCGAGAGAGTAGCACGGACCTGCTTCTTTCTCTAGATCTATTGGATACCTCAGAGATCTACTAAACTTAATATATTTTTCTTAGCAACATCATACTTAATTAAACTCCTAGGGACCCACCAAGATATGACCTAGGGTTAGATAGGTCGTTAAAATTTTACTTCCCTGTTTCATATAAACTACCTTAACATGCCTTTTGAGTTGTAGATGGTGGAACGAGAAAACTCGCCAATTACGCTTTTGCAGTCTTGAGCATTGTCTTTTTTGTACTGTCATACCGCACTTTTATACCTGCAAATTTGCATGCTAAACAACGAGGACACCCTACATGAAAACTAAAACTATCAGGATAGCCACAAAACAAAAACCAAAATCAAAACTAAAATCAACCAACATAAAATTCACCCCCACAACATTCAAAATATAAAACAACTCAAAATTTAATCNACTAGTAACAACTACAAAATTCCACTTCATCAATGTCGAGACCTCTTTCAATACTCTACTTGGTTGATTGTGGATTCACGAGCATAATATGGTTTCATCGTCTNTCAAAGGTTTCAAAGACCAAACGGATGTCATATATTCCTTAGTTTATTTGATCGAGCCTCATCCTCAAGTCTTGTGCTTTGGGATAGATATAGGATTTGAGGTACAGTGCTCTTTCATTTTAAACTATGAAAACTATGGGACCGGACGTCATACTTTCCTTAGTTTATTTGATCGAGCCTCATCCTCAAGTCTTGTGTTTATCCGATGTCATACTTTCCTTAGTTTATTTGATCGAGTCTCATCCTCAAGTCTTGTGTTTATCCTTTGGGATAGATATCCCTTAGTTTATTTGATCGAGCCTCATCCTCAAGTCTTGTGTTTATCCTTCGGGATAGATACAGTTTGAGGTATAGTGCTCTTTCATTTAAACTATGAAAAATATGGGGTCAGTTTCATTTCATACCCAGGTACAGTGCTCTTTCATTTTAAACTATGAAAAATATGGGGTCAGTTTGATTTCATACTTAGTACAATGCTATTTCATTTAAATTATAAAAAATATGGGGTCAGTTTGATTTTATATTTTTCTAAAACTAAATATTTTTATCGAGCCTCATCCTCAAGTCTTGTGTTTATCCTTTGGGATAGATACAGGATTTGAGGTACAACGCCCTTTCATTTAAACTATGAAAAACTATGGGGTCAGTTTGATTTCATATTTTTCTAAAACTAAATATATATATATATATATATATAT
>JXCR01141629.1:0-18844 GCA_002079205.1 Phalaenopsis hybrid cultivar
GTTCCATCTAATGTAATTCAATTCTTTAACATCCGTATGAGCTATAATGTTCTAGATGAAATGGATTGATTTTTTTTTTGGCAATTAACATAAGTTACTTTTTTAGTAAGATAAATCTATGGAATCAAAGAATTAATTGTTTCACTTGAAAGATTACTGGGCTGTAGAAAAAGTGACGCCAGTACTTAGTAGATCACGTTTATTTTGGTTCTTTATTTTATATCAGAAGTTGGTTAAAAAGTTGATCTTTAAAGCGATGAGGATCTTTGTTGTGGTCTCGAGAAGGAGAAAATGCAATAAGAATTCACATACATAGCACACAATTCTTTATGTATTTACATCTCATACCTAAATTTTATATTTACACACATAGCTCTCAATTTTTTAATATCACATCAAAATAGCACTATTACCACTTTTTAAGTGTAATACACATATTCATGCATAGTTTTAAAACATCAAAGTGCTATGTATGTAAATATGAAAATTTAGTTTTTAGATATGTATTTGATAGTTAGGGTTTTCTTCTAACATTCTACTTGGTCTGCCTAATTCTATTTTGCTAGGTGCTTTGTTTAAGTCTCGCATAAGTTTAACTTTTAAATCTTTTTTTTCATTTCTATCAATTTATGTTAACGAAGCATTTAACTTTTTTTGTTTCAAGGTCTAAAGTGTTTGAACATCCTAAAAATATAAAGGAGGCTCAATTTGGATGATTTCTATTAGTTCTGCTAACACCACAAAAATGAATATTAGGGGTATTATTTGCTTTAAATGTTATAAATGGTTGTATATATAATCAATCTAAAACTCAAAATCTGTTGTTGGAAGAAATTGTTGACTCTATAACTTTTTTGATCTTGAAGAAATTATTGATGACATCTCTTTATTTCATGAAGAATTTATCATTGTTATTGTTGCATATTCCAATGTTATGAGATGCTTGCTAGATACAAAATATGATTAAAAGATTGGAAATGTAGAAATTATTTTTGAATATATGTTACAAGTAAAAAAAAAAACAAGAAGATTATTTTTTTATTGATAGTGCAATGCCTTTAGTGTATTTTCCACACATATATTGACAAGAGATAACATAAAACCTAACGCGGGAGCTTTTCATCCTGCGGTACTGCGCGGACGAGGAGACTATGGTTGCTACGGTAATCGCGCCGCGCGGATCCTTCTTTCTTTTTAGCTTCCCCCTCTCTTCTTTTCACACCTTTCTATAAAGAATCTCCTCCCTATTCATTGCCTACCTTATATACCACTTTCCACTTCTATCATATTTCAAATTCCTTCCTTTTTCATCCCACCCCCCTTCTTAATTCTTGCTTAGTCTATCTCCTAATCTCTCCTATTTATAGGTGTTGTTTTCTGCAAACCAGACTGTTTTTGGATGAGTGGAGAATTCTGAATTCTGCCTTTGAGGCGTTCTTCCTCTTTGGGGGGTTGTACCCAACAACGAGAAAATGCTCCGACTTTAACTTGTCTACGGTGGTGACCATCTCCAAGGGTTCGGGTGGTGCTCCGGCTGTAGCCCGACCCCGACAAAACATTTATCCTTCCGCAGCCCCTTCGACCCTCGCTTCTAGCAACTGTCAACCATTTCCAGGTCTCTGATCCACTGCCGAACCACCGTCCACCACTTTCACTTGTTGCTGCCCACCTCCCTGCTCCCCAAAACCTACTTTCCACTCGCTGTTTTCCCTTGCCGCCGCCTCTAAGTCCGTGTTTAGCTGCTGCCATCACCCTCACAGCACCTCGCCGGCTGTTGTACCCTCTTTCTGGCCTCCTGTTGCGCCCATCTCCTCCAACCAATCCCTCGACCAATTGCTCAGCTGCCGTCCACCACCCTAGGGTGTCTTCCGTGTTTGTATTGTTGTTATTCTCCTATTATCAAGAGTCGATGTTTGTAGTCCTTTTGAATTTCAACAATAAAATTATAACTTTCTATTATGGTTTGAGTTTTTTTCTCCGGTATCATTTAAGCCTATCATGAATTTTTTTCATATTAGCTAGGTAACCATAGCTCATTGTTTATAACCATTAGATACTTCATTTCAATTAAATTTGTAGTTATTAAGATAAAATTTGGAGATGAATAAAAGTTCATTTAAAACTCCATATTGATCATTTTAATGCTTGATATGCTTTTTGGTCTGTCTAATGCACTCAAAATAATTATCAGGTTGTTGAATTGGACTTTTGGACTTTTTTTAAAGTAAAATATTTGGTGTTTTTTTGCTGTTGACATTTGATTTTTAGTATTGACGAGGAAAAACATGTTGAGCATTTAAAGTTAGTTTTGATGACACTAAGGGAGAAAGAAACAAATCTATCAATCTTAAAAAAGAAGTCATACTTCTAGATTTTGTTATCTCTTATATTAATTAGGCTTCAACGTAATCTTGGTGAGGTAAAAAGTGATTCTTAATTGGTCAGCCACGAAAGCTTTTCTTATGCTTGGGTTTTTCATGGACTTACTATATTTAGTAGAATATTTATTAGGAGTTTCAATATTTTTATATTATTTGTTGATGGTATTGGGATTGTTAAATAAGGAATGAAAAGAACAATAGCTTCATGTACTAATTAAGGAAAAACATTAGCTAAGGATTCATATGCTTAATATAAAAAACAAAGTGATATGGATTCATATGCTTAACTTGGGAAAGAAAGAGCCGTGGATTACCCCCTCCTCCCATCCACTAAGATAAGAAGTTTTGAGCAACAATTTTAATTTTTTATTTCCTTGTGATCGGTATTTTNATATGGATTCATATGCTTAACTTGGGAAAGAAAGAGCCGTGGATTACCCCCTCCTCCCATCCACTAAGATAAGAAGTTTTGAGCAACAATTTTAATTTTTTATTTCCTTGTGATCGGTATTTTTCATGTTTTTTAAGATAAATTTTATGTATAAATACTCATTGGAGGAATGAACAAGATGAGCTTTTTAACCACTTTTTTATGTGATATCTGAGCAAAGTTAGTATTCTCTTTCCAATTTTTATTTTTATTGCTCTTTCATTCCTCTTAGTGGGATTAAGGCTTTGTTGTTGTTGTTGTTGTTTCATTCCTCTTCTCCTTGTTATGTTTTTTATTATTTATTTGCCTTTTAAATAGTCGACTATCTTTAATGGTCAAAGTTATACTAAATGAGAATTCCAGCTACAAAAAGTTTGTATCGTTTGAATGAAAGAAAGTATTTTAAGTGGTCTGAAATTATGAAGACTTTTGTAAGATGAAAGAGAAAAATTCATCTTGTTGGCTATCTTATGGATCTGAAAGATCCCAAGATTTGTTGTTTGGATGAAATAGATTTCATGATTATATCGTGATTANTGATAAATTTTATGTATAAATACTCATTGGAGGAATGAACATGATGAGCTTTTTAACCACTTTTTTATGTGAATACTGAGCAAAGTTAGTATTCTCTTTCCAATTTTTGTTTTTATTGCTCTTTCATTCCTCTTCTCCTTGTTATGTTTTTTATTTTTTATTTGCCTTTTAAATAGTCGACTATCTTTAGTGGTCAAAGTTATACTAAAAGAGAATTCCAGCTACAAAAAGTTTGTATCGTTTGAATGAAAGAAAGTATTTTAAGTGATCTGAAATTATGAAGACTTTTGTAAGATGAAAGAGAAAAATTCATCTTGTTGATTATCTTATGGATCTGAAAGATCCCAAGATTTCTTGTTTGGATGAAATAGATTTCATGATTATATCGTGATTATAGAGTACTATGATGCTTGAAATCAGTGGATCAATATTCTTAACAATCATAAAAGGTGTTTGAAAAGCTGTCTAATAGAGTTGCTTCTAAGTTAAAGCTTCTATTTACTGAAATCTAGAATTAGATTACTATCATAATCTCAAGATGAAATATATAATGATGATATTATGTTCCTCAAATAACTTGTAGAAATAAAAGAAAGTGCGTTTGAGTTTCTTGTATGAATCAATAATGAATTCGATAATTTTCGAATTTAAGTCTTGAGCAGAGAAAGCCCATCATTCCTAAGTGTGGCACTCTCTCATATGAACCAGAGGAACAACGATAGTAATACTTGACACTGAAAATTAAAACCTCGGTCATGATATTCATAGAGCTCCGAGGGAACTCTTGCCTTTGAATTTTTCTGGAACGAAGGATAAAGTCCTTTCCTCAAAAGAAATTTATTATGCAGTTATTACGAGAAAAATGGGCATATAAAAAAAATGTTGGAAGGTCCATGTAAACCCTAAGGCTTTAATGAAAATAATTTAGGCAAATCAAAAGAATAGGTTTTTTTTTTGGTACTAAAATGACTCGACATATATTAATTTGCAAGTTACTAAATTTTCTTAATTCTATTAAAATATCTTTCGAGTTATGTTTTTAACTCAAAGTAGTCAAAACTTTAGCCCTTGTACTTTTAATTTCTTTGGCAGTTACCCTAATACCTCAATAATAGATTTAGGAGGTGTTGATCAAATGATAAATTTTGTCAATATCTTTTAAATTTACAAATATTTCTAGCAATAAAAAAATAAATCCAGCCTATGGCTTTCTAGTCATTCTTGCAGGCCAAGAAAATATTTTGATTTTTCTTGCATTTACTCTCAATAATGGGCTACATCATATTAAATTAGCAGTAACTATACATTCATAAATTCATCAAAGATCACGAATGCAAAATGACATTTTTTTTTAATTATTATTTATTTATTTTTGGATCTCGCTACATGGAAGTCGATTGGGGAAGCTAGATAAAATGATGTATTATACCTATTTGAAGATAATCGTATTAATCCAGACTTTCATATTTACTTTAAATAAATATATCATTTAGGACCATCATTATAGTTTACTTTTATCTCTCATTGAAAGTCTTACAATATATGTATGCTTCTTTTTTCGAAATGTTAACATTGAAAATTTTTATTGCGAAACTTGTGAAATTGTTGAATATAAAAAATTTTCTTTTTTAGAAAGTGAATCTAGATTCTTTTTTCCTGTTATGATATTTCACTTTAATATTCAGATGCCTTTAAAAAATCATACTATTTTCTTTCTCGACATGTCATCAAAACAGATATAAAAAGTTAAAAACAATACACTACTCCTATCACTGAACATCTTCAATTTATAAAAGAAGAGCAAAGCTCATCTAAAGCCTCTAATAAGCTTAAAAGTCGAAAGTGTTGTTGGATAACTCCCATTGCAATGATCAACTTAACTCTACATAATTTCACTTTATCACATTACCAAATACAGTCTTTCAAAAATATTTTCTTGCACAAATTATTTCTTGCAATTTATGGCTTCACCACCATCAAAATATCTCAAATCTTATTTTGAGGCATTAGAAAATAAAATTTGGAAGGATGCATCAGCGAAGAGATGAATGCCCCATAAAAAATCAGTTCCTTGAAATCGGTAAGCTACTAAAAAAAATTTAAGATATAAGGTGGTTCTCTCATTAAGTTATTAAGCTGATAAAAATAAGAAATGGTATAAAACGAGATTATTTGTAAAAAAATAATACTAAAGTATATGGAGTCGACTGCCAAAATTCTTACTTTCTAAAATGATTATAATTCATACCTAATTTCTCTAGTTGCTTATTTTGAATGGTCATGTACTAATGATTTGAAAAATGCCTTTTACATGGGAAAGTTAAAAAGAGAAGTTTATATTGGATGCTCTAACAACATTCAATAGTTCTTTCACATAAATAAGTATGCGATAAAAAAAAGTTATTATGTTGCCTTAAACAATTCTGAAACGTTTCATTTGCCATATTTACTGAATTCATATATGGAATGAGAAAAATAAAGCTAAGGAGATCATATACTCTTAATAAAACATTCTACAGATAAAAGAAAATTCATTTTTATTGTGCTTGTTTATGATATGATTATTATAAGTGATCAATAAAAGAAACAAATTTCTTAGAAAAAAACTCACATCGAAGTTTGAGATTAACCTTGACAAGCTCAATTGTTTTCTTGTTATAGAAGTGGCTCAACTTGAAAAAGGAAATTTTTATATCGACAAATAAAAGTTAAAAGTTTTTCTTAGATGAACAAAATTGATTAATTGCCAACCTTGTGAAACTTCAATTGAATTTTGACCGAAAGTGGATACCCATAGAGAAGGACATAAGCTTATATTGGACAATATTAAAGATTAATTGGGCAAATCAATCTATTTATCTTATATTTATCTTAACATTGTTTTTAATATATGCTTGATAAGTTAATTTATATGCAAATCAAAGGAATTTAAACTTCAAGTTACTTTCGGAGTTCTCGGATATTTAAAATCAAATCTTGACAAAAAAGATTCCTATAGATAATATGAAACTTTACAGTTTCAAAGTTACACCAATATGATTATTCGGGATCATTAGTGGATTGGAGATCACTTCTGAATGTTGTATATTATTGGGAGAAAATTTAATAGCTTGGAGAAGTAAAAAATAACATATTGTCATAACGTCAAGTGTTAAATTTGAATTTAGATGAATCACTCATAGTGTTTGCGAACTCCTGTGGATTAAAATTATAGTAAAAGATTTAAGAATTAAATGGGAATAATCTATGTGAATATAGTGTGAAAATAAGCATGCCATTAGCATTACAATCCAATGCAATAAAATTGAACCAAATATGTGGTGGATAAGCTTTTCATAAAAAGTGGAACTAAGATGCTGATTAATTAGCACTCTATTTTTTCTCTTTTGAGCAGTCAATTTGCCTGCGTATTTATTAAAGGATTTTGAAATTTTGAATTAAAAATTGTTTCAAATAAATTTCGAATGATAATGGAAATATATGAATTGCTAAAAAAGAATGAAAGGAGCCACATATTTATGTTTTACATAAAGAGAAAACTTTGTCATAGATTCACATGCTTAAAATGGGGGGCGGGGCAGAGGTGGAGGGGAATACTTACCATGTAAAGGAGAGTGTCACTAATTGCTCTTTTTTTCCCATTGGCCAAGATAGAAAGTTTGGATAACCATTTTTTTTTATTTTAATTTTTTTATTTTTAGTAGTTTATAATTATTTTTTAGGTAATTTTCTATATAAATACTTATTTGGAGGAACTAGTAAAATAAACTTTCTAGTCATTTCCTTTTTATATCACTTCTAATTGATATTTTGAAGAAACATAAATTTTTATGAGCTAATGATAAAATTTTTTGAAAACTTAATATGTTTTATTGACTACTTCACTTTTTCCAAGACTTTTTTATTTTTCATAAGTTCGGTGATTTGTTTAGTCAATAAAATAATTTTATAATATTTTTTAATGAGAAACTCAATGAAGCAAAATAAATATATTCTACTTATGATTAAAGACTTATATGCCATTATCTAATCTTTAAAATATTGAACATAATATATGATACTAAATAAATTTATTTTAAGTTCTAATTTTTGGACTTTGAAATTCATTGATACACAATGGAAGTTAAAGCGATTTCTGTGTCAATTGGTGTTCAAATTAAGCTAGTAATTTTTTTAAAAAGTTTTTGTGATTAAAAATATAAACATGGGTTTAAATGTATGCCTAGTAATGCATAATTTTGAGATACTATTATTTAGAATTACAAATTCTTGCATTTTAACTAATTAAAGAAGATTATCCACTTTGTCCTGCTCATAAAGATAATATCAACCTTAAATAATATAATTTCAATGTCTGATGTATATTTATGTAATAATTATGTATTCCTAGGTCATCTATAAGGAAATTATTTGTTCGACACTTTAGAAANTAATATAATTTCAATGTCTAATGTATATTTATGTAATAATTATGTATTCCTAGGTCATCTATAAGGAAATTATTTGTTCGACACTTTAGAAAAATATTAGATAATTTATTTAGCTGAAAATATATTTTATTGGTTGAAAGATTAGTATCTCACTTTTCATGAAGAGTGGCTTAAACTAAAACAAAAAAAAAAATACTTTGAAATATATGCTGCACTTTCAATCTTCCATATAATTTGGGATGCCCTTTTAATGAATTTTATTTTTGGCTAACCTATAATCTCTTGGTAATGTATTAAGCATTTTCATTGCTGTTGATAAATTCTCTAAAACGAGTCATTTTTTATTTTGTTTTAAAACAAATGACACTTCACACAATTTTTTTGAAAGATTGTCAAACTATATGGTCTATCATCCATTATCCTTTTATATAATTATGTTTAAATTTTTGTCATATTTGCTATAAAATTATTTGGAATTCAATTAAAGTTTCCATTTGCTTTTGATGATGTAATTGGTGATCAAATATAAATTGTGAATGGAAGTGTGGGTAATTTATGATGATGCTTAGTAGGTAAAAAACAATCACTTGAGATCTTCATTTGCCAAGAAAATAACAGTTGAAACTATTTATCTTATAACCTCAATTGGCCTAATAAGTATATTTAATATTCCATCCCCTGTATTTCTTGAAGTTGCATTTATATTTACATATAGTTTTTATGATCTTCATGCAGATATGAAACAAAAAATTGGGATAAGCGAAGATAGATATGCTAAAGCTAGGAATCAAAAGTGTTATCTCGTGGATATAACAAGGGCTATTACTAATNGTAAATTGTGAATAGAAGTGTGGGTAATTCATGATGATGCTTAGTAAGTAAAAAACAATCACTTGAGATCTTCATTTGCCAAGAAAATAGCAGTTGAAACTATTTATGCTTATAACATCAATTGGCCTAATAATATATTTAATATTCCATTCCCTGTATTTCTTGAAGTTGCATATATATTTACATATAGTTTTTATGATCTTCATGCAGATATGAAACAAAAAATTGGGATGAGCGAAGATAGATATGCTAAAGCTAGGAATCAAAAGTGTTATCTCGTGGATATAACAAGGGCTATTACTAATGCGACATGACCGCAATATATAGAAAATTACATGCAATTGCTTGTGCTCATTCAAAATTTTTAAAGAACTTCGATAGAATTTCCTTCTAATATCTTTATTAGTCCATTTTAATTTGGAATATATTTGATCATTTCAATGAGTTATAAACCCTTGGGATCTACATATTAACCATAATGTAGGAGATCAAGATCATTAATCTTTGGTGTCTCCATCCACACTTTCTGAAAATTGAAGCTATGATTTTAGATGAAACTCAAACGCCTACAAACTCTACCTATTGATTTTCATTAAAATGGAATAGTCAACCTGCTTTTAAAGGCAATTAGATGGTTAGGGAAGCTTTGGAGAATCTTGCATTGGACCTAATGAAGGACTTGATTTTATCTTTGTAAAGAGGTGCTCTTCATGATCCATCAGAGTTGATGTAGAACAACCATAGCATGTGCACATAGCAATTACAAGTGTCTTGCATCACTCTTGAAGACTATCATCTTTCACAAAATTTGAAGCAAGATAAATTAAAGCTTAGTCAGCTCCTCTTCTTGTTGAATTCCAATGTGCCAAAGCTTGTTCTACTCTCCTTCCAAAAATAACAAGTTCACCTCCATTAAATCTTGAAGATTATCATCATTAACAAGGTTTGAAGCACAAGAAAATAAAGCTTGTTCAGTTCCTCTGGTTGAATTTCAATGTGCCTAGTCCTGTTTTCCCACCTCCATTCAATCATGTAACGTGTTTCATACCCGGCTTCCCCCACTTTTTTCCTTCTTTATAAATATCGTTCTCAACTCTGGTGTAATCCTGGTGGGAGAATTGAATGAAAATACAAAATTGATTGTTTTTGTAATTAAAGATTGGTGGCTTCCTTCCATTGAAGGACTGGTGAGTTCTACTTATTTTTGCATTTGCTTTGGTTATCCCCCCCTCTCTCTACCTACTGGCCTAAACCTGGCTACCCCTCTTCTATCTACCACACTAGCTAACCCTATGTAGGGTACCCTCGTGTCTTCCTCCCTCCTCCCAAATTGACCCTAATTCGACCCTTTGTTGGAATAACATAGGCATGTACATAGTTTATTACCAAAATGTTTGTGAAAATATTAATAGATTAAATTGGGATGTATGGGACCAAGGATTAAGTTTCCAATATATTCACAAAAAGACTAGCCAGAACGAAAGTTGAAAAGTTTCGAAGGCAACTTGGCGTGGCCAAAAGAAGAGCAATGCTAAGAGTAGTTGCTGCGAGGTGTAAAGAGAGTACCAAATCCCTCTAGAAATATCTCCTCCCTCACCCCGCACTTGTAGAAAATGTCTTTGTTGACAAGTCACTCGCTTTTAAGAATTGTTTAGATGGTGCATGGAAGATTGTAGAAATTTATAGATGATCAAATAGGTAGAAATATCTATAGTCTTGTAAATTATTCTAGACTTGTTTCTTTAGTTCTTGTATGTCTAAATATTTCTAGAGTATTGTGGATAACTCTAGAAAGTTTCTAGAGAGCCATAGAAATTCCTTATCTTTCGAGGGAGAAGCTTTGGAACCTATGAATATGGGAGTCTTTCCTCATTTGTAATATGAATTCTTTTTTGCATCTTTGCTTAGAATCTCTCTCTATATAAGTATACAACTATACAAGTAATGCTGCGCACAATAGAAAAACCAACATGAAAGAATAGTGCCATATCATTGCCTAAAAGACAGCTGATGTTACATTCTATAGTTATGCAAATCTTCTTCTTTTTCATCTAAAATAATATATCACTCAATAAATTATTACTAATGCAAATATAAGATTTTTTTGTCTGAAAATTAGTTATTTAACAAAATATAAATCAAATCATTATGAAATAATCTAATTAGGTAGATTGCCCAAACTCAACTGAGTAAATTGATAAGTAAAAATAACTTTCTTCCTTCGTGGATCGACTTAATTTCACCAGAATAACTTTGTTACAAATATAAGAAGATTCATGCAAGCATCAGTTGCCATGTTTGCAGTGTAGATTTATTTGGGTATTTCATGGACTGTAACATGCTTTAACATATATGCCCCGGCCTTTCATTTTTCTGGTCCATCTCTATGCAATAAGATTATGCCTAAATTTCTGGTTTCATTTTTTTATTTAGGTAAAGGTTATAAAATGTCTCGTAGACGGCATTGTNCTTTTCCGATATATTCACAAAAGGACTAGCCAGAACAAAAGTTGAAAAGTTTTGAAGGCAACTTGGCATGGCCAAAAGAAGAGCAATGCTAAGAGTAGTTTTTGTGAGGTGTAAAGAGAGTACCGAATCCCTCTAGAAATCTCTCCTCCCTCACCCCGCACTTGTAGAAAATGTCTTTGTTGACAAGTCACTCGCTTTTAAGAATTGTTTAGATGGTGCAGGGAAGATTGTAGAAATTTATAGATGATCAAATAGGTAGAAATATTTGTAGTCTTGTAAATTATTCTAGACTTGTGTCTTTAGTTCTTGTATGTCTAAATATTTCTAGAGTATTGTGGATAACTCTAGAAAGTTTCTAGAGAGCCATAGAAATTCCTTATCTTTTGAGGGAGAAGCTTTGGAACCTATGAATATGGGAGTCTTTCCTCATTTGTAATATGAATTCTTTTTTGCATCTTTTCTTAGAATCTCTCTCTATATAAGTATACAACTACACAAGTAATGCTGCGCCCAAAAGAGAAACCAACATGAAAGAATAGTGCCATATCATTGCCTAAAAGACAGCTGATGTTACATTCTATAGTTATGCAAATCTTCTTCTTTTTCATCTATAATAATATATCACTCAATAAATAATTACTAATGCAAATATAAGATTTTTTTGGTCTGAAAATTAGTTATTTAACAAAATATAAATCGAATCATTATGAAATAATCTAATTAGGTAGATTGCCCAAACTCAACTGAGTAAATTGATAAGTAAAAATAACTTTCTTCCTTTGTGGATTGACTTAATTTCACCAGAATAACTTTTTTACAAGTATAAGAAGATTCATGCAAGCACAGTTGCCATGTTTGCAGTGTAGATTTATTTGGGTATTTCATGGACTGTAATTTATTTCAAATTTGCTCATGCTTTAAAATATATGCCCCGACCTTTCATTTTTCTGGTTCATCTCTATGCAATAACATTATGCCTAAATTTCTGGTTTCATTTTTTTATTTAGGTAAAGGTTATAAAATGTCTCGTAGACGGCATTGTCGTGGACATATCATTTTGTCAGACTGGCGGTTTACGCGCCCTTTGTCTCCTCGAAGAGGTGATCTTCAACCTCTTCATTATGTTCTTGAGTTTTCGTACGGAATGAAGTGATCAAATTTTTTATTTATATGCATCATTTAGTTTATAGGACCATTTTCTTTGTAGATGGACCGTTTGATAAGTAAAGATCATTTATTTAAGCGGAGTATTATTCTTATTAAAGCTTGGTGTTACTATGAGAGCCGTCTTTTGGGTGCTCAGCATGGCCTTATTTCTACATTTGCTTTGGAAACCATGATTTTGTACATATTTCATTTATTTGACAATTCATTTTCTGGACCACTTGAGGTATTTAGTTCCCCTTGGCTTAACTTTCTTGGGGCATTTACATACATAGCACACAATTCTTATGTATTTGCATATCTCACACCTAAACTTTCATATTTACACACTAAATATGAAAGTTTAGGTGTGAGATATGTAAATATACATAAAAATTGTGTGCTGCGTATGTAAATTTTCCAATTTTCTTTTGCCTACTTGAACTTGGGATGAGAAGAAAAAAATCATCTTTTCTTTTCTCTTTCATTCACAGGTTCTATACCGTTTTCTAGAAATTTTCAGCAGTTTTGATTGGAAAAACTGTTGTGTCAGCATATGGGGTCCTGTCTCTCGACATTTACTCCCAGAGATAACTACTGGTAAGCTAATCTTCGCATTCTGCCCGATATTTAATAGCATTTCTTGAAAGGAGAATTTACATGCATACCACTCAGTTCTTATGTAGTTACATATCTAACACATAAACTTTGCTTTTTACATTTATTCCACCCAAATATTTCATTATTTCACATCAAAAGTACCACTATTTTAAATTTTAAAAGGTTAAATACATCTTTTCATGTGTAAGGTTATTTGCAAAAATTAAAGTTTAGGTGTTAGATACGGAAATGCACAAGGATTGAGTGAATTGTATGTAACTCTTCGATCCTAGAAAAGAAGCATTTGTTCACCTTTTGATAATTATTCAGCAATGCCTCCGAGAAAGAAAAATGGTGAATTTGATCACAAGAAATTATTTCTCCAACATCGCAGCAAGTTCATCGACAGTTTGGCGTGCGGTCAACACTGCCATAGACAACCTTTTACTACGAAATGCCTCAACATTGTTGATCCTTTATGTATACACAACAACCTTGGACGCAGTGTTTATGAAGGTATTTTTGCGCTTTGTCGACAAGTATTTATGTGGAATTTTCTTCAAAAATTAAATATTTCGATAGCATGTTTATATTTCTTAGGCTATGTTTATTCACAGATAAAGTGCCAAAATAGCCCTCTAACTATTTACATGTGGCATTATAGTCCCAAAATCTACAAAAAAAAATTCACATTCTTTTAATATGGGTTGAAATAATTGGAGGATTGTTTTAGCCCCTATTAAAAGAATCTAGTTATTAAATTGACACTTTGGTCTACTCTGAGACTAAAGGACTCGTGACATAAAATTACAGGACCATTTTGGCACTTTTCTCCTTTATTCGCTCTATTATTCATAATTCTAACAAATTTCTAATTTACCGAATATTTATGAATGCTTTCTATTGTTTCAGCCAATTTCTATAGGATTTGTAGTGCTTTTTCATTTGGGGTTAAAAAGCTATCCAGATTACTCGATTTTCCGAAGGAGGAGATGATTTCAGAGCTCAATCACTTCTTCGTGAACACATGGGAAAGACATAGAGCTGACCCTCACAACAGTTCTGCTACAAGCGCGGCCCACTCGGAACCGTCCAAAAATATTTCATTCAATGAACACATCAATAATATTTCAGAGGATCCTGGTGATGACCATCGTGCTGATCTTAAGCTCTCTTTCTATGGCGCTACCTCCCAGATTCTTAGAATGATTAACCAAAATTCAGAGGACATTAGTAGGCATAATGGAATAAAAAGTAACAAAGATTACAGTAATGATAATACTATTAAGAATCTGGATTATGTAGAAAAAACCTCCGCAAATCCTGTTAGAACCAATAAGAATGATGAAAATCTGAGTTACAACAACAGTAATGGCATTGAGGAAGGCGATTCCAGGTTGCAGGGTCAGCTTGGTATGGTTCGCTCTGAGAAAATACATTTTCGTTCTCACCCGACAAACCTTGGTGAGGTCTCTAATGGAGAAAGCCACGATACAATCCAAAAATCTCATATTCATGAAGCGGTAACTTCTGTGGATTACTCTTCATGTTCAGAACAAAGTTCATCTTTTCAATCTAAACTTTTAAGTAGTGCTTCTTTTCAAAACTACCATGATAATACTATTTCTTCAACTGAAACTTCTTTGAAGCGTTCTTATTATGAATATCCCGCACAGGAAAACTACAGAGCTCCATTAATTGCTGTTAATACTGAAGTTACAAAAAATCAAACTGCCCAAATAAGTGATTATGGGGCAATTTCCAATTCTGGGGTGGTTTCTTCAATACAGTGTCCCACAGGTCCGCCAGTCCCATTCTTAGCAATGCTTCAGATATATAATTTTCCGTCTCACCGGAGATACTATGATGGATTGTATGGATTGTCTGATGATGAAATATTAAATTTCGATCGAAATGTGGATTCCGGTGGGACGTTTGATTGGCCGGATATTCATGTTGCTGCACCTGTGAGGCCAGTTCTCTCTAATGGAATATCTAGCACGAATATTTCATTATTTGGACCCACCCCCCGTCCTTGTCCTACCATAGCACCCAACGTGTATTTTCGTAGGATTTTTCCACCGATTCAACCTGTTGGATCGATTCCATCCCCTGGAGTCCAAGTTGTGCCAGCCGCCTGTGCTTTGCCAGAACCTCAAATAACTTATAATGCACTGAGTTTCGGAGATGGAGCTGCTACACATTATGGCGGCATTGTATCCCATCAGCCATGTCCTGTGAGTATATTGTTTGGGACAACTTTTTACCTGCTTTGCGTTTCAGATTGTCACCACAGTTTTGTTTGATAAATTGTTTTCTTGTTATTATTTTGCAATTTTTGTGGTGAGAGAACTGCTCTTATAATCAAATATATTAAAGTATAGTGGCTGTATGAAAATTCTTGGTCGACTCTCTAGAAAAAAATTTATTTATAATTCTTATAACAGTTTTCTAGAATAGGATAATTACATACATAGCATCTGAAACATTGCTATTTACAAAACTTAGCACTCATGTGATATTTGTTGAACTTCCTAGCTGATGTATTTACTTATGCCATGATCAAACCTTTGAGAATTTGTTAGAAATGAAAAATATGGGTTGGGGTTTTATCATGAATTTTGATACTTGAGTGAGAATTTGAAAAATGGAAGAGAGAGGTTGCTAGATCTGTAAATAGCAATGTTTCAGGTGCTATGTATGTAGACTGCCCTTCTAAAAAACTTTTTTCCCTGTCACAATTTTACAATCACTTGTATAAAAAGCTGCTGCCACCCCAAACAAACTTTTTTAATGTGTTACTTTGGATTTCTATGAACATTGCTAATAACCACAAAGTAATTTGCAACTCCAATCAAATTCAATATGCTATTTTGGTACTTCAGCTTTTGTGTTTTTTCTCTCTGCCAACTTTGTCCACTCTAAATGAGACTGCATCTTATTATTAAGCTTTTATATTCAATATTTTATCAAAATTCTTAATAAAATCTTATTCTGTCATCATTTTCTGAAGAAAATTTCCATTAAACGAACTATGAATATCATCTTTTCTTATACTTGTTCATAGTGCTCCATTATAGGACTGTGGAAGTTGAAAATGATCTTCCCTTGCCCCTTTTTCTATTCAGAGAGTTGTTCTCGGAGATTTGGCACAAACTACAAAACAAAGTTGGAATTGCAGTCCTTACGGAAAAAACCTCGATAAAGGAGAACAAAATTACATCAATAGAAGTCCACAAATGTTCTGGCTCACCAACGAGCCGAGCTATTCAGAGAAGCCGAACACACTTGCAGGCTGCTTGAATCCAGATTACAGCCAAATTTCTGGATCATTTGATTATTGTAGGAGCTCATATTTAGCAGAGAGAAGCTCAATCGGATCTTCAAGTTTTTCGCGTGTTTCAACGTACGTGACACAGGGAATGGATTATCCACAGTTTTTGACAGCTCAATCGTCCTCATCGCTGCAGCCCAAGAGGTATCACTTGTCATCCATTCTTGTGCTCTTCTTTGATTCCTTTTCTAATTTGAAACTAGCAGCAGAAGTTTCATGATGCTGGAATGGATTATTTTACGTGAAATGCGTCAAAATGGTCCTCCACCCTTCACGGAGGGTCATTTTGGTCCCCAGACTTTTTGAATATTCGTTGAAATAGTCCCAGTGAGGATTATTTTAGGCCCCATTAAATATTATGAGAATTAATTTAGCACTTCTTTAAACTCTGGGACGAAAATGACCTCATCTAAACAAATGTACTTGGAGGCATTAGTTTGATTTTTTGAAGTATTGAGTTATGAAGTTTGGAATTATGTTATCATTCAATAATGTAGGCATTATCACCAAAAGCAAATATTCGAAATGTTTTTGAGCAGGGCTCTGATATAAAATTGACCTTTATTATCTTGTGGCATTTACATGGCACAAAATTCTTTATATGTTTAATCTCTCACACCTAAACTTTTATATTTTCGCACATAGCTCTCAAATCTTTAATATCAAATAAAAAATAACACTCACCACTTTTTAAAAGTGAAATACACCTTTTTATGTATTGTTTTAAAGCACAAAAATATTGTAAAATTTAGGCGTGAAATATGTAAATATGTAAGAATTATGTGATACATATGTAAATTTTCCTTTTATTTAAAATTCTATTTTGGATTGCACTGGTTGCATGTCGAAGAAAATTCAATGATTAGTCGATAATAGTTTTTGGTGATCCTCTCTTTATTCTAAAACACTAACATGTTTGCAATTTCCCTCTCTATATTTTTTCTTATTTCTATCTATAAATTTTATTGGGGAATCTACATTCATACCACACAATTCTTATGTATTTATATATTTTATGCCCAAAGTTTGATATTTATATTTATAATATTTCGGTCTCATAAACTTATACATGAAAATATGTATTTCACTTTTAAAAACACATTAATAGTGATATTTTTTATGTGATATTTAAAGATGAATGTTTTGGGTTTGATTATGTAAATACATAAGAATTGGTTTGTGTGTATGTATGTAAATGCCCCAATAAAATTTAATTTCCGATGAACTAAAGAGTGTTGAGAGGCAGGCCGGGTCACCTAATCCGACAATATAATGCAGCGGATCTGAATCAGTTAGGCATGTAAGAGAGTTGAGAGGCAGGCTGGGTCACCTAATCCGACAATATAACGTAGCAGATCTGAACCATTTGGGCACGCCCCTAACCGTAAATCAGCCCCTATCTATCGCTAAAAAGCTTGTCGAAAATCTTCATTAGAATCCGACAACATATGGACGAGGAAACTTGCGGCGACATTGATTTAGCGATGAGAATTATGTTTGACATGTTAAATTTTTGAATGATTCATTTTGAATAATTGTGATTCCATTTTGTGTGACATCGTATTGTCGTTTTATTCTACATCAACCTAATCGGAGTTTTTCGATAATTTCGCAGATTTATGGTGCAGAAGAATCATCAGTTGAAAGAAGAGGGCTTCCCTCGATGATTTCCCATTCATGCAGAGATGAACACCAATACCTACTCTGCTCTACTCTGATTTTGTTTTCTTTTAAGGTTTAATTACATAATTCTCCAGTTTTTTGGCTTAACGTCCTTAGGCCATTGTAGAGTATTAGATTGTACTTTGCAAAAAAGCCAATAGTTTTCAGGATACAAGCCAAAAAATGCTAACATTGATATAGGAGTTTTCCCTTTTTTTTTTTTTTTGGAAATAAGAAATAAGTAGTTTCATTCCTTTTAGTTAGCCTGCAAATAAAAAAAAGGAAAATTGCAATTCTTTGCATTTGTGTAATCTCTACAATTTCATTTTTCTAGCAGAAATAAAAATAAATATTTATTTATTTTTTTTTTGCTCCTTTTTTGTGTCATGATGCAATGCTCATAATTTAAAATGCAAATTCTCTGGTCAATTATTTCTTAAGAAATTTACATGCATACCACATAATTCTTTTGTATTTAAATATCTGGCATCTAAAGTTTAGGTGTTGGATATGTAAATATATAAGAACTGTGCAGTATGTATGAAATTGTCCCTTTTTATGTTATTTGCATAACTGCTTCCCATTCTACTAAGATTTCTGTTGATTCATATGATGATATTGAGTTTATTTGTCTTATGAAGTTAAAAAAATATATATAAATTCAAATAAATCAATAGTTATTTCTTATCCATAACTGTTAAGTTTTTGCATAGAAGAGCTCTAGTAGTCTTTTATGGGATTATTTCAATCTCAATTTTAAAAGTCACATTATTCTGATATTTCTATAAACTCTGAAAAATAATATGTCCTGTGTAAATAGTTGGGGATTATTTTAACACTTTACTCATTTTGAGAGTAATATTGTTGATTATGTGTTTATATATCTAATATCTAAATTTAATATTTATTTATATACATTAAAGTATTTAACTTCACATCAAAAAAATCACTAATATTATTTTAATGTGAAATACCTTTTCATATATATATATATATATATATATATATATATATATATATATATATA
>JXCR01141630.1:35774-57992 GCA_002079205.1 Phalaenopsis hybrid cultivar
GTAGATTTTGCAAAAATTTAAGTTATAGAAAAATTACCACCACCTACTAATGTTAAAGGGGTGAGAAGTTTTCTAGGACACGCTGGTTTTTACAGGCGCTACATAAAAAAATTTTCAAAAATAACTAAGCCGCTATGCCAACTTTTAAAAAAAGATAAGAAATTTGATTTTGATGAGGAATACATAAAAGCATTTGAATTATTAAAGAAAAATTAGTCACTACACCTGTAATAGTACTACCTGACTGGGAAAAACCATTTGAAATAATGTACGATGTTAGTGATTATGCTATTGGGGATGTATTAGGACAAATGCACGACAAAGTTTTTAAAGTTATATATTATGCTGGTAAGACTCTAAATGATGCTCAAATTAATTATACTCCTATTGAAAGAGAGTTATGAGCTATTGTTTATGCCTTTGATAAATTTAGACCTTATTTAATTGGAACTAAATGTATAGTGCATACAGATCATTCTCCTATTAAATACTTAAGGTAAAAGAAGGATGCTAAACCAATATTAATTAGATGAATACTTCTATTGCAAGAGTTTGAATTTACTGTGATTGATAGAAAGAGAAATGATAATCAAATAGCTGATCATTTATCTAACATAGAAATAGAAATATTAACTAATTTTACAAATGAAATTTTAGAAAATTTCCCTGATGAACATTATATAATATTGATGAAATGGAAGTACCGTGGTATGGTGATATAGTGAATTATATTGTAAGTAGTATTTTTACTACCTAATATGAAAAATTCACAATTAAAGAAATTTATATGTGATTTAAAAGACTATTTTTGGGATGACCCATATTTATATAAACAATGTAAAGATCTAATTATTAGAATATGTGTACCTTATGAAGAACTCAACAGATAATTGATAGATGTCATGATTCTGAATTTGAAGAATATTTTGGAACAAATAGAACTACATATAAGATTTTGCAAGCTGGATTTTATTGGCCTACTATTTTTAAAGATGTTAATGAATATATTAAAACATGCGATCAATGTAGGAGAGTAGGAAATATTTCTAGAAGAAACAAAATTCCTCTAAATTACACATTGGAAGTTGAAATTGCAAGTAGGAAATATTTCTAGAAGAAATGAAATAGCTCTAAATTAATCATTAGCAGTTGAAATTTTCAATATATGTCAATGAGTAGGAAATATTTCTAGAAGAAATGAAATAGCTCTAAATTAATCATTAGAAGTTGAATTTTTTATGTGTGGGAATTAGATTTTATGAGACCATTTATGCTTTCATTTAGAAACTTATATATATTACTTGTTCTTCATTATATGTCCAAATGGATTGAAGCTGTTGCTGTACTCAGATGTGATGCTCAGAGTGTCTCTAAATTTTTGATTAATAATATTTTTATAAGATATGGAATGTTGGTGATATAGGATCTCATTTTAGGAATAAGAGAATCAAAAAATTAATTAAGAAATATGATACTATGCATAGATTCTCTACTGCTTATCATCCTCAGACTAGCGGTCTAGCAGAGATATCAAATCGTGAAATTAAACATATTTTAGAAGAAGATGTAAATTCTTATAAATTGGATTGGTCTATTAGGCTAGATACTGCATTATGGGCATATAGAACTGCTTATAAGACTCCTATAGAAATGTCCCCATACAGACTCATATTTGGAAAAACATGCCAGTTACCAGTAGAATTAGAACATAAAGCATTTTTGGGCCATTAAGGAATTTAATTTTAATCTAAAAGATGCTGGTGAGAAAAGATTATTGCANCAAAAACATGCCAGTTACCAGTAGAATTAGAGCATAAAGCATTTTTGGGCCATTAAGGAATTTAATTTTAATCTAAAAGATGCTGGTGAGAAAAGATTATTGCAACTCAATGAACTTGAGGAAATAAGAAATGAAACATATGATAATGCAAAAATATATAAAGAAAAAATGAAAATATGGCATGATCGGAAGATTACTCAGAAGAAATTTGAACATGGACAAGAAGTTCTATTATATAATACAACATTGAGATTGTCTCCATGAAAACTAAAATCCAGATGGTTAGGATCATTTAAAGTAATTAAAGTTTATCATTATGAAACTATTGTTATTANATATAAAGAAAAAATGAAAATATGGCATGATCGGAAGATTACTCAGAAGAAATTTGAACATGGACAAGAAGTTCTATTATATAATACAAGATTGAGATTGTTTCCAGGAAAACTAAAATCCAGATGGTTAGGATCATTTAAAGTAATTAAAGTTTATCATTATGAAACTATTGTTATTAAAGATCCTAACACTGCACTAACGCCGACGGAGCCAAATGGGCTCCGACGGTGCCCAAAAAAACAAACCACAGCGCCGATAGCGCCAATCGGGAGCACCGACTACTCCGAGAGTGATTTGACTGTTCAAATGACTTTTGGCAAACTTTGGTGGGATTTCGCTCCATAATAATCGTCGGGAGGTGTTTTTAAAGTCCTAAAAACTTCTTAGGANCAGCGCCAATCGGGAGCACCGACTACTCTGAGAGTGATTTGACTGTTCAAATGACTTTTGACAAACTTTGGTGGGATTTCGCTCCATAATAATCGTCGGGAGGTGTTTTTAAAGTCCTAAAAACTTCCTAGGATGCCTAGAAACTTCCTATTTTTAGATTCCATGGTTTCCAATTTTGGAAATACTTCAAGGTTTTCAGTAGAAGAAAGTTTATTAATTTTGAAGTGCAAAGATTATACAATAAAGTTATTACGAAGAAGAGATTGATCAAGGAGAGAGGATTTGTTAATCATGGATTGATCAATCCAAGTGCTCTGGCTGACAAGATCATTTTGGAAAGGCGATGAAAAGTTCTGTGTTACACTACCGCTGCAGTTATTTTGCTTATAGTGAAGGAGTTCTATGCAAATTTACATGGAATTACCTAAGGAGTTGTCTTCGTACGAGGTAAGCCTGTNATGGAGTTTTCAGTAGAAGAAAGTTTATTAATTTTGAAGTGCAAAGATTATACAATAAAGTTATTACGAAGAAGAGATTGATCAAGGAGAGAGGATTTGTTAATCATGGATTGATCAATCCAAGTGCTCTGGCTGACAAGATCATTTTGCAAAGGCGATGAAAAGTTCTGTGTTACACTACCGCTGCAGTTATTTTGCCTATAGTGAAGGAGTTCTATGCAAATTTACATGGAATTACCTAAGGAGTTGTCTTCGTACGAGGTAAGCCTGTNAAGTACTCAGCGCCAACCGCGCGAAGGGCAGCGCCGACGACGCAGAACAACAGAACAACTGAAATTTTTACTCAGGGCCGACGGCGCCAAAGGCGNTACTCAGCGCCAACCGCGCCAAGGGCAGCGCCGACGACGCAGAACAACAGAACAACTGAAATTTTTACTCAGGGCCGACGGCGCCAAAGGCGGGTTAGCCCCCGTTTCTAGAAGACTCGATGTATTTGGACGATTTTTGAAGAGTTTTTGGAGGCACCACTTGGAGAATCGACATTGGACTTTATTTACGGCCAAAATTCATCAGGAAAGAGACTCCTTTTCGTTCCAAAACGTTCCACCACGCTTCATTCTCGTCATTCTTCATAATCTATCTTCATTTTCAACATCATATTGGAATCCATTAGTGATTTTTCTTTTATAGTTTAAAGTTTGTGTGGTGAGATTTAGTGTGAAACTTTCTGTAAGAGTGTTGGAAGGAAGAAAAGTGAGAGATATCTTTTTCTTGCATTTATAAGAAAAGACTACAAGGGATTTGTTTTAAAAAAGAGTTGCAGATAAGTTTTGTTTGTTTATTAGTACTGTATGAACTTTCTTTTATATTTGAAATTTGTGTTTTATTGTGTGTTTCTCATGAAATCTGAGTAGTTCCCTCTATATTTCTCCATACTCTAAGATATGGTAAAATGAAGAGATANAAGACTCCTTTTCGTTCCAAAACGTTCCACCACGCTTCATTCTCGTCATTCTTCATAATCCATCTTCATTTTCAACATCATATTGGAATCCATTAGTGATTTTTCTTTTATAGTTTAGAGTTTGTGTGGTGAGATTTAGTGTGAAACTTTCTGTAAGAGTGTTGGAAGGAAGAAAAGTGAGAGATATCTTCTTCTTGCATTTATAAGAAAAGGCTACAAGGGATTTGTTTTAAAAAAGAGTTGCAGATAAGTTTTGTTTGTTTATTAGTATTGTATGAACTTTCTTTTATATTTGAAATTTGTGTTTTATTGTTTGTTTCTCATGAAATCTGAGTAGTTCCCTCTATATTTCTCCATACTCTAAGATATGGTAAAATGAAGAGATAATATGATGTGCCAATATTAAAATATAAAATAAATTGTGATGATTTTTCAGAAGTGAAGAGATAATATGGATGTGCCAATATTAAAATATAAAATAAATTGTGATGATTTTTCAACGTACTTAATTTACATTTTGATCTAGCCAATTAAATTGTTAAAATATGTTGTGAAACATATGATCCGGAAAATAGAGTATGAGTTTTACAAGAGAGTGAAAATCACATTTGATTTCATGGAGGAGAAATTCGTTCATGGAATTAAGTGCAAATAAATAGGGAAATATTCTTTATTGTTTGTAAAATTGGAGAATCTTTAGGGTGACAGACTAAACTCCCCAATTCGGTCTTAGTGTTTAAAAACTAAAGCGAGAGTTAGCCTTTAGGTGAAGGGAAGTGTGAGCTCTGGAGTGGGAGCCGGTATCCTCCCAGCTTAGCTACGGATTTAGGGAATAAACCTGTATTAGCCAATGATTTTCTATGCACTGTATCAGGGTAGATAATTATAATTGCTCATATTTGGCACAGTACATATTATAAACATTTATTTAATCTCATTTCACCCGAACCTCATTGTAGTGGGAATGATACTTTTTCACATAAGAAATCTTCATTACATAAACATAGTATGTTAGTATTTACTTTTTAAACTTTGCATTTCTGTTTTGCTAATAGTTAAGTACTTTATTTTTGATAACAGCTCAACATTCGAAATTAGTGACAGTGATTTTGTTTGATTTTCTATAAATTTCCTAGTAAAACTTATCATTGCCAATTTACACATTTCTTGTGGGATCGATATTTGGGGCTTAAATAGAAATTCATTTATTACTTGATAACGATGCGTATACTTGCGTAGAATCTCATTATTAATTGCCTATAATTATATATATTTTACACAGCTTACTTTTCATATGAGGATCAAGTTTTTAGTGTCGTAGTGGTGTCAACTTCATAAATCCTTACATATAAAAAATCGGGGTCAACCATCTACTTCGATACTTCAGTGTTCTCCACCTGGACACAGACACCCACTCTAACGCAATCTTCAACTCCGCTTCAGCATCCTCCAGCCAAGCCTCTACCATGACCGCTCAATCTTCAGCTTCTCTCGCTTGTACCTTAAACTCTTTGGCCTTCAACTCAGCTTTNCTTGGAGAATAAAAGAAAATTTTGATCGTACTGGAACTTTTGAAGCAGGATTAGTTCAGATGTTTCAAGAAAATGGGTGGATCAAAGAAAATTTGATAGATCAATTCCCTACCGACCCTTCTACAACCTATATGTTCATTACCAATCTATGAGAGATATTAAAGGAGGTGAAAAAACTAAAGATGAAGCAAAATGACTGAAGAATTTGGATTCTCTACTTGCTTAAGAATATGTATGTATTTGATGTAATTGTGTGGATTTGATTTGATTTGGTTTGGTTTGTTTTTGCTTTAAAATTATGAACTNGTACCTTTTTTATCACCTTGCTTGGAGAATAAAAGAAAATTTTGATCGTACTGGAACTTTTGAAGCAGGATTAGTTCAGATGTTTCAAGAAAATGGGTGGATCAAAGAAAATTTGATAGATCAATTCCCTACCGACCCTTCTACAACCTATATGTTCATTACCAATCTATGAGAGATACTAAAGGAGGTGAAAAAACTAAAGATGAAGCAAAATGACTGAAGAACTTGGAATCTCTACTTGCTTAAGAATATGTATGTATTTGATGTAATTGTGTGGATTTGATTTCATTTGGTTTGGTTTGTTTTTGCTTTAAAATTATGAACTTTGATTATGTGTATAGTTTTGTGTCAGCGTTTAGTGTTGTGGCTTGATTTCGATGCAGATTTATAATTAGTTTGCTTAAAAGGTGTGAATGTGTAATTTGTGAAATGTGTTTGTATAAAAGTGTATTTTCATATATAAAAGTTAGTTTATTGTTGTTTGTGAAAATGATTGTTTGTGAAATATTTATNTATTAGTTTGCTTAATAGGTGTGAATGTGTGATTTGTGAAATGTGTTTGTATAAAAGTGTATTTTCATATATAAAAGTTAGTTTGTTGTTGTTTGTGAAAATGATTGTTTGTGAATGTTTATTTATGAATTATTATTACATAAAAATTTGTGTTTAAAAATACTAAAAAACTTTGGAGCAAATTAAAAGGCAATTAAAAATTTGAAAAAATCAAAATAGTGAATTTTGGGACTTCAGCGCCGACGGCGCTGGCTTGGGCACCGATGGCGCCTTCAACCCGAGAGCAGTAATAACCCTTTAATTCGCAATTTTCACAGCAAAGCCTCCATTTTTACCCTAAATTCACCTTCNACCGACGGCGCTGGCATGGGCACCAATGGTGCCTTCAACTCGAGAGCAGTAATAACCCTTTAATTCGCAATTTTCACAGCAAAGCCTCCATTTTTACCCTAAATTCACCTTCAACCTTTGGTTTTCACACCTAGGGCTTGATTTTGGGCGGATTTGAGGCGATTTAGAGGCAAAGAAACTTCATATTTCATTTTTTATAGGTAAGAGCTACACTTTAAAGTAAAAATTTTTAATTTTCACCAAAGATTTTTCTGACATTGCCTAGATCTTTAAGTTTTGGTTTTTTTTGAGAGATTTTGAGAAAATACTTTGGTGAAAACTTTTACTTAGTAGATTTAAGTTTAAAGTGCTTTACATTTTTAATTTTCAGAATTTTTGAATTTATTCAGATTTTTATCATATTTTTCTAGATTTCCTATGGCACCTAGANAATTTTCAGAATTTTTGAATTTATTCAGATTTTTATCATATTTTTCTAGATTTCCTATGGCACCTAGACTGAGCAAAAGAAAAACAGAATATGAAGAGCAAAAGTTTGTTAGCTTTAAAGCTAGTGCTCAATTTCATAGTCTTTAAGAAAATAAGAAAGTGATTTCAGATTGAGGTTTCAAATATCTTGGAGGAGAAATTGAACGATTGATTATCGCCCTACAGTGGGAAAACTTCTGCTATTTTATTATCGATGTGATAGCTGGGATAATTATGGAAGTTTATGCCAACTTTTTCGAGGCTTCTGATGATTTTTTTTTGTTCGAGGAAAAATGGTGGAGTTTACTCCAAGAAAAATAAATGAGTTTTATCNAATCTTGGAGGAGAAATTGAACGATTGATTATCGCCCTACAGTGGGAAAACTTTTGCTATTTTATTATCGATGTGATAGCTGGGATAATTATGGAATTTTATGCCAACTTTTTCGAGGCTTCTGATGATTTTTTTTTTGTTCGAGGAAAAATGGTGGAGTTTACTCCAAGAAAAATAAATGAGTTTTATCGGTTAGAAGATGTTTATAGATGTCAGTATCATTCATTCTCTGCCACAAATCAGGCCTTCGATGAGGTTATTTCTTTTTTGACTGGTGAGAAATGGGTTTGGAAAGTAAAGAATGGAGTTAAAATAAACTTTCCCCTTTCTATGTTAAATGTAGTATCTAAGGCCTGACATTATTTTATTTCTGGGAGGATGATTCCAACAAACCATCATAGTGAAGTGACCAAGGATAGAACCATCCTAAACTACTGTATTCAACAAGTGATGTATATAAATGTACGCTGTATCATTTATATGAACACTCAATCTATTGCTTTGAGAGAGACCACTGGTGGATTGGCACACCCTGCTCTCATTTATCACTTTGTGAGCATGCAGGAGTTGATTTTAGACTTGATGAGGAGAGGATTGAGCCTCAAAGACTGATTGGGCCTGCAAACATTAAGACATGAGTCTCATGTTGATTGGAGATCTGGAAGTAAGGCCAAAAATATTCCTTCTACTTTT
This sequence comes from Phalaenopsis hybrid cultivar, assembly GCA_002079205.1. Classification (NCBI taxonomy): domain Eukaryota; kingdom Viridiplantae; phylum Streptophyta; class Magnoliopsida; order Asparagales; family Orchidaceae; genus Phalaenopsis; species Phalaenopsis hybrid cultivar. The sequence continues at coordinate 43,900 of JXCR01141630.1, forward strand.
AGGACCCCTACTTTTAGTGAGCATACTTCAAGGGACCCCAGTAACAGGGAGTTATTGGACCAGATGATGATTCAACGGGGAGATATTTTGAGTATGGATCATAGGATGCATAACATGAAAGCTAGAAATGCTCATACAAATGATCTGATTTGCCAGAAGTTTGAATATGATGCTGCTTATGATGATGCTTTGATCAAATACTTGAGGGGTGATCATACAATTTAGTTCCCTATTCACCCTGTTTATACTCCATATCATCAGCAAAAGTTAGATGTTAATGATGAAGAAGATAATGATTGGTAATCTTTTTGTTTGTTTGTTTGTTTGTGGTGTACTTTGTGATTGAATTGTTTGTTTTGTGATATTGTTAAGACTCTGTTGTTATGTTGTAATGTGAAACTCTAATGTGTAAAACTGTTTTCNTTAGTAATCTTTTTGTTTGTTTGTTTGTTTGTGGTGTACTTTGTGATTGAATTATTTGTTTTGTGATATTGTTAAGACTCTGTTGTTATGTTGTAATGTGAAACTCTAATGTGTAAAACTGTTTTCATTTTTAGAATTTGGTTTAGTTCTGTTGTTAGTTTCAAGAATTAGTTATATGTATTTTAATTAACTCTTTCTTAGTAAATTTTATATAGATTATGTGCAATTTAATGTTTTAATCCTTCTAGTTTTTCATATTAGCACCTGCAGTATTTCAGAATTTATTTGTAAAAATCAGAATCTTTAAAAAGTATGAATTTTATTTATGTATTTAATACTTTCTTCACCCTTTTATTTTTAAAGTTCTTCATGTAAATCTTTTAAAAAAAATTAAGTTTGGGGGGNTTTGATATTATGGCTTAACTTTGGATAACTATATTTATGTTTCTAAATATATAGTAAATTTAAGTAAAAAATTTCAATAATAAAGGNAAATTTGGGGGGAGAAAAATTATTTAGAAAAAAAAGAAAAGAGAGAACTTAATTTTATTTGTCCTCACTTAACTATATTTTAAAAAAATTTAAATTTAACATGACCTTTGATATTAGGGGTTAACTTTGGATAACAATATTTATGTATATAAATATATATAAAATTTAAGTAAAAATTGGCAGAATGATCTNTTTATTTGGTCAAAGAGAATAAGACTATGTTTTTCTATTTTAAGTAAAGGAATTTGTATTTTTGAAGTATTAAAAATCTTAAACGATTCATGTATAAAAAAAAATTAAACTTTATGTAATTTTTAAGTTAATATAAATTTGTCAAGTGAAGAAATGTATAAATTTTTTAACTTTAAGAAGAGGATAGTGAAGTTCAGAATCATTAAAGGCTATCCAGATATAGTAATCCTCACATNGTTTTTAACTTTAAGAAGAGGATAGTGAAGTTCAGAATCATTAAAGGCTATCCAGATATAGTAATCCTCACATACATAAAAAAAAAAGAGAAGAAGAAAGAAAAGAAAAAGGGGATTAAAAATGATCCTGGAAAGTAAAAAAAAAAAGAAAAGAGATATGGGGAGAAGCTTAAGGAGATGTCTAATTAAAAATTGGCTTCACTTGAATCAACTTAAGGAAAAAAGACTTGGACACAATTTCTAAACTTTTTATTTGAGTATTAGCTTAATGATTAATAAAGTTTTATGAAGTTCTTTTTCATATGAATTTTCTAAGTGACTTTAATATGAAAAATTACAATTTTTATTGAAAGATATAGAGGATCAGAAATCTTAGACTTAATTAATGAATATTCTAACACCTTTAGTATTAACTGGAGTAGTTTTGAATTTTTCTTAAGTTATACTATTATGTTTAGATAACTTGAATATGGAAATCTAGAAGTTAAACTCTTTACCATAAGTCATATTTTTATGTAGTAGAGGAGTTACATGAGGACAAGTAACATGTAAGTTGGGGGATTTTGATACAGCCAAAAATATATGCATTTTTAGACCCATATTTTATACTTATTTTTTGTGATATTGCACCAAGGGCAGCGCCGACCGTGCAGAACAACTCAACGACTGAAATTTTTACTCAGCGCCGACGACGCCAGCTTAGCGTCAAAGGCAGTTTAGCCCCTATTTCTAGAAGGTTCGATGTATTTGGACAAATTTTGAAGAGTTTTTGGAGGTACCCCTTGGAGAACCAACCTTGGGCTTTATTTGGGGCCGAAATTCATCAGGAAAGTGACTCCTTTTCACTCTAAAGACGTTCCACCACGCTCCATTTTTGCCATTTTTCATAATCCATCTTCATTCCATCACCATATTGGAGTTCATTAGTAATTTTTCTTTTATAGTTTAGAGTTTGTGTGGTGAGATTTAGTAAAAAACTTTCTGTAAGAGTGTTGGAGAAGGAGAAAAGTGAGAGATATCATCTTCCTGCATTTCTAAGGAAAGGCTACAAGAGATTTGCTTTGAGAAAGAGTTTCAGATTAGTTTTGTTTGTTTATTAGTGTTCTATAAACTTTCTTTTAAATATGAAATTTGTGTTTTGTTGTGTCTTTCTCATAAAGTCTGAGTTGTTCCCTCTATCTTTCTCCCTACTTTAAGATCTGACAACATGAAGAGATAATATGATGTGCCAATATTAAAATATAAAATAAGTTGTGATAATTTTTCAACTCCGAACTTAATTTATATTTTGATCTGACCAATTGAATTATTAAAATATGTTATGAAACATATGATCCGGAAAATAAATTATGACTTCTACAGGAGATTGAGGATCACATTTGATTTCATGGAGGAGAAATTTGTTCATGGAATTAAGTGCAAATAAATAGAAATATTCTTTATTGGGTATAGAATTGGAGAATCTATAGGGTGACAGACTAAAATCCCCAATTCAGTCTTAGTGTTTAAAAACTAAAGCGAAAGTTAACCTTCAGGTGAAGGGAAGTGAGAGCTCTAGAGNATGATGATTTTTCAACTCCGAACTTAATTTATATTTTGATCTGACCAATTGAATTGTTAAAATATGTTATGAAACATATGATCCGGAAAATAAATTATGAGTTCTATAAGAGATTGAGGATCACATTTGATTTCTTGGAGGAGAAATTCGTTCATGGAATTAAGTGCAAATAAATAGGGAAATATTCTTTATTGGGTATAAAATTGGAGAATCTATAAGGTGACAGACTAAAATCCTCAATTCAGTCTTAGTGTTTAAAAACTAAAGCGAAAGTTAACCTTCAGGTGAAGGGAAGTGAGAGCTCTAGAGNTAAGAGATTTGCTTTGAGAAAGAGTTTCAGATTAGTTTTGTTTGTTTATTAGTGTTCTATAAACTTTCTTTTAAATATGAAATTTGTGTTTTGTTGTGTCTTTCTCATAAAGTCTGAGTAGTTCCCTCTATCTTTCTCCCTACTTTAAGATCTGACAACATGAAGAGATAATATGATGTGCCAATATTAAAATATAAAATAAGTTATGATGATTTTTCAACTCCGAACTTAATTTATATTTTGATCTGACCAATTGAATTGTTAAAATATGTTATGAAACATATGATCCGGAAAATAAATTATGAGTTCTATAAGAGATTGAGGATCACATTTGATTTCTTGGAGGAGAAATTCGTTCATGGAATTAAGTGCAAATAAATAGGGAAATATTCTTTATTGGGTATAAAATTGGAGAATCTATAAGGTGACAGACTAAAATCCTCAATTCAGTCTTAGTGTTTAAAAACTAAAGCGAAAGTTAACCTTCAGGTGAAGGGAAGTGAGAGCTCTAGAGTGGGAGTCGGTATCCTCCTAGTCTAGCCACGGATTTAGGGACTAAACCTAGGATTAGCCAATGATTTTTTATGCACTGTATTAGGGTAGAGAATTATAATTGCTCATATTTGGCACAATACATGTTGTAAACATTTATTTCATCTCATTTCACCAAAACCTTATTGTAGTGGGAATGATGCTTTTTCACATAAGAAATTTTCATTACATAAACATAGTATGTGGATTAGTATTTACCTTTTAAACTTTGCATTTATGTTTTGCTAATAGTTAAGTACTTTAGTTTTGATAAAATCACAACATTCAAAATTAGTGACAGTGATTTTGTTTGATTTTCTGTAAATTTCATAGTAAAACTTATCATTACCAACTTACACCTTCCCTCTGGGATTGATATTTGGAGCTTAGAATCCCATTATTAATTGCCTATATATTTTACACAACTTACTTTTCATACAAGGATCAAATTTTTAGCACACTTCATAAATCCTTACATATAAAAAATTGGAATCAAGCTTAAAAAAATAAAATGGATGTTAAAATAAATATTTTATTTTTAAGGTATATTTTAAATTTCACATAATTAAGAATAATTAAAAAATGATAAAAATTTCTAAAATTGAAAATTGCCCCAAAATGTCACAATTGGTTCCCTGGTCACTTGGGAGCAATTAAATTTTTTTTAATAATTTTCTAAATAAAGTTATAAATTTTTAAAGGGTTAAAAATGAATTTCTCATAATTTTCCACCAAAATAATTACAATAAATAAAATATAAATCACAAAAATATGGAATTTATTTCTTTGGGTTCCCTGGACTCAGAGAGATTTAAGGAAAATATAGAAGTTAATTTTCAACAAAAATAATATTTTATCTTTAATTAACACTTAAAATCATTAAATAATTATAATAATTATAATAAAACCCAAAAAATCTTGAAAATTGGTCCTACAAGTACATTGACCTACGTGAATCTCCAATAGTTTTCCTAAGGACAGATAGCTTGTTTTGATTGATTAAATAAATTAACTTTGAAAATCTTTATTTCTTGAATAAAATAATTATTAAAAATTAAATAAAAAATCAGAAAGTTACATTTTCCCCTCTCATATTTTGCTTGACACATGAGTGGGGCACTAATAAAATTTCAAATTCATTTGGATTATATTTAATAAGTTATGAAGTGAAGAGCCTTAGGGGCAAAATGGTACTTTAGGATTTTAATGCCTTAATTAAGTTTTAGAATTGATTAAAGGTAAATGGGTACTTTTGATCAAGATGAGATCTTTTGGATGATTGAAGCACAAGGGATTAAATGGTAGAAACCAGCACCTCACTTTTCTTTATATAAGGGTATAATTGTAATTTCCCTCAATCATTATAATTCAGAAGTCAATTGAATTAAATGATTATTTTATAAAATGATAACTCACTCCCCTAGTTAATATATGAGTGAAATTATAATCATTGATAAGGATTAAAATACCATATAATTTGATATCCCTAAGAGTTCGGAATTTATTCACACATAAGTCTTAAGGGCTTAGTAGTGAACCAAGCTTAATCTGAATTTGCTTAAGGAGGTTTAGGAAAGAAACATAACTAATTGTGAACATTTTGCAAACACTAAAAGCCCAGCTTTAACTGTAGGAATGAAATTCTTAATAACCTAATCTTGCCCCCCCCCCACCAAGGGCATCCACTTATATAACTTTTAAATGAAACATTAAATGTCTAATTAAGTATCCCTCTCATGAGATAATTAAAACACCAGGTTCACTGAGCATAGGGCAGCTTAATCAATCAAATCCTAAATTTGACTTCGGATGATTACCTGAAAATTATAATAAGTTCAAATGAACTCAAAATGTTTCAACGGATTCTAAAGGTTATTTGGTGTCATGCTCCAAAGACCTTTATAATATTTTGGATATTTTGAAGGAAGAATGAACATATTAAACTTTGTTCTAGAAAATCATCCATTAAAACTTCTAGGGAACCATCAGGTTGTGACCTAAAACTAAGTAGGGGTAGCTTGAAACTTTTCTTCTATGTTTTCTTTCCTCCAAAATTATGTATACTACAAAGCTAATCTTTTAGTGGGAGTGCGAGAAGATGACGACTATGCATTTATATTTTTGTATTGCAATTTTATTTACTTTACAACACTTTCTTACCTATATCTGTTTAATTTACTCTGTAAAATTTAGAAAAAAATTACATGCAATGTTAAAAACAAAACAACTTTTTCAAAATCAATCAAATTTTTCAAAATTAAACAACATTTTCTAAACCAAAACAAAAAATAACATAACTTCATAATACGTCCTTTTGGATTTACGGGAGTCCCTCGGACGAGGTAACCCACAGTTGCTAACGAGATATCCCTAGTTTAAATGAGCTTAACAACTTGTTTAGACTAAGTAAATTCAAAAGAAAATAGTGGTGCCAGAACGAGGGAACAGTGGGATCCTAATTGATGTCGCTCTGATCAACTTTAACCTCCCCCTCCCCCAAATAAGAAATTTGAACGTAGAAAACAAAACATTGAAACATACATGTGGTTAAACCTTTTGAACCTTAGACCTTAGGATTTCTACTTCGACAAGGAACTTGAAGTTAGCACCAAGGGCAGCACGATAAGTGGATCTACAACAACAAAAAAAAAATTAGAACTAAACAATAAGCCATAAGACTTCAAGATTGTCAGCCTAGTGCGACATAAATCCTCAACTCATCTTTAGGCCTTTGTACAATTATTTTGTACAATTTAAGTCCTAACTCACCTTAGGCTCTGAGGTTATCACTTGTTGTGACATAAACCCTCCTATATTCCAGCTTATTTTTATGACTACATCAGTGCATCCCCAAGTCTTTCTTCCTTTGGATTGCGTAATAAATGTTCCAAATTTGATCTTCTACTATTTGACACCCCTTTGTCCAACTTTGAAAATCCAAACCTTTAAAACTCATGAAGGTGTTATTTTCTGATACAAATCAAGATTTTTCTTATGTTACTTTGGTCATTTAAGATTTAATTAACTATAGGGGCTTGCCCTTATATGAAACTTTAAGAATCCAACTTAATATAAACCCTATCAAATCTTTCATATTAGACAGGGAAACTTGTCGGTCAACATAAAAGGTTTTTAAAGACTAAAACAGATGTCATAAATTCTTTAGTTTATCTAATCGAGCCTCACGAATAAGTGATATGTCTATTCCTTGGGATAGATATGTCACTTATAGTGTTGTGCTCGTTTATTTAAATTATTATCTATATGGGATCAGTGAGTCTCCTATTTTCAAAATTAAAATATTACTTTCCAAAATTTAATATATATTACATTAAATCAAACACCTCTTTTCAATGATGAAAAGTCAATCGACAAACACTATCATCTTAAGTTTAGTATTGTTATTCTAGCTAGGTTTTAGTAGCAAATCAGAGTTGGGCCTATGAGGAAGTGTATGAAAAATTCTATGTGGATGAGTGGTTAGTCCTTTTTCAATATAATTTACTAGGAATAAATTTATGATCGTTTGACTAAACTGGAAAACATATGTATTTTTTTTTACTATAACGAATCACATTCATATTGTAACGTTAATCCCTTCCAAACAAAATATGTATAATATCCATAGGAAGGACATCACCCCAAATGTTATCAATATAACTACATATCTTGATAGGAACAAGACAATGCAATGTGATAGAGAAAGATATATGATTCACCCAACTAACATGAAATAATTCTAAGTAAAGTTTAGTTTTAAGATTTTCTCTAATAATCGTATGGATTGATATGACATTTATGACACTTCTACCAGTAAATATCAGTTTACATATCTTTTCTTTTCATAAAAAAAACATGGAGATAACTTTCATCCACCTCCAATCCACTTCTTTTTCTAGAATCAGCCATACATTTCATGACAAAAAAATAGCCTCCCACCTCCTCTACTTTTTTGTCAAACAATGGTGTATCATTATGNATTTTCTTTTCATAAAAAAAACATGGAGATAAATTTCATCCACCTCCAATCCACTTCTTTTTCTAGAATCAGTCATACATTTCATGACAAAAAAATAGCCTCCCACCTCCTCTACTTTTTTGTCAAACAATGGTGTATCATTATGAATTTCTTCAATTTTATTAAATAATTCAATCTCTTCTATTTTCTTGCCTTCATCCAAGAAGATATGTGTCCCGTCTTATGTCATTTAAAATAAATTATTTCTTTAACATTGTTAGATATTGATTCTTTAAAAGTATTTTAAGTTTAAACAATAAGTGTAGAAGGATTTGATCTACTTAATGACATTACTCAACTTTATCTTATAGGTCCTACACCTAGTTCTAATTTAAAGTAAATTTAAATTAAAATAGAAAATAAAAGGTAATTAATATATAAAATATATATTAATAAACACATACAAACACATGCAAATAGGTATATCATCGCATATATCTTAGCACAAGCGGGTGCTAATACATGTGTCTCAATGGATCATGCTTATGTGAATAAGCATGAAATAATAGCACATGGAAGAAAAACTCATTAGCTTCAAGTTATTTTAACATCCTACTAAGCAAGATATTTTTATAAAAGATAAATGTTAAAACTACTAAACAATCATCCTAACATCCAACCTAATACCCAAGCAATCATCCTACCATCTAATTTAGTGAATTAAATATCAAACCACAAAATAGAAGCACCACACCATATTGTTCATGACTAACATGACTTAAATCTTAGTTTATGGCATACACAACCATATATAATGTCTGGCTAATGTGGTGACTCTAATCTAAGCCTTAAGACTTGAGTTTCAAATCAAGTTTAGGGTTCAATTCTATCTATTTGATGGTTTTATTATTATCTTTTATGTTTTATCATTTAAGTTAAATTTAGTGCTTCAAAATGTATCCAAAATATGTAAGTTTACCCAAATGGGAAATTTATAAATCACCAAAAGAGGAAAAAATAACATATCATAACACCAATAAGACTGTACAGGCGTTTTTTTTTGGATTTTGAAATTTTATAAGGATTAGTTTAATTATTAAACTTTAATTATTTTAAGTTTAAAAGGCTTAAAACTTTTATAAAATAATTTCTCAGGATTAGAGACAACCATACAAACCTTTCAAAACATTTTATAGATATTTCAAAAAATTTATATTTATAATTATCTATTTATTATTTATTAAAAAATNTGAAATATGTAAGTTTACCCAAATGGGAAATTTATAAATCACTAAAAGAGGAAAAATAACATATCATAACACCAATAAGACTGTACAGGCATTTTTTTTTATTTTGAAATTTTATAAGGATTAGTTTAATTATTAAACTTTTATTATTTTAGGTTTAAAAGGCTTAAAACTTTTATAAAATAATTTCTCAGGACTAGATACAACCATACAAATTTTTCAAAACATTTTATAGATATTTCAAAAAATTTATATTTATAATTATCTATTTATTATTTATTAAAAAATATTTAGGTTAATATAAAACATAAATTCAAAATTTATAAAAATAATCTTTGAAGTTAAGAGTCTCTAAAGAAATATTCTATAAAAAGTTGGGATATTTCTAAATTTATTTAAAGTTTTTAGAATTTATTAATTATTTAAATTTCAAGAAATTAATTATATTTAAAATTCATGAAATTTTATACGGAGGCTTCAAAAGTTGCTTCGGTATTTTTGAAAAATTTTATAGTTATTTGAGGATCATTTGACTTTTCTAGGATATTTTTATTTGATTGAATCTTAAAATTTTTTAAATTATTTAGTTTTTAAAAATAATATGATTTTATATTTCCAACTTTTCTATTTTTAAGGTTAGGGGAATAAATATTGATAATTTCTTGTAGCTTTATTTAAAATATGATGAATTTTAAGAGTTGAAGGGTTTAATNACCAACTTACACCTTCCCTGTGGGATTGATATTTGGGGCTTAGAATCCCATTATTAATTGCCTATATATTTTACACAACTTACTTTTCATACAAGGATCAAATTTTTAGCACACTTCATAAATCCTTACATATAAAAAATTGGAATCAAGCTTAAAAAAATAAAATGGATGTTAAAATAAATATTTTATTTTTAAGGTATATTTTAAATTTCACATAATTAAGAATAATTAAAAAATGATAAAAATTTCCAAAATTGAAAATTGCCCCAAAATGTCACAATTGGTTCCCTGGTCACTTGGGAGCAATTAAATTTTTTTTAATAATTTTCTAAATAAAGTTATAAATTTTTAAAGGGTTAAAAATGAATTTCTCATAATTTTCCACNTAAAATTGAAAATTGCCCCAAAATGTCACAATTGGTTCCCTGGTCACTTGGGAGCAATTAAATCTTTTTTAATAATTTTCTAAATAAAGTTATAAATTTTTAAAGGGTTAAAAATGAATTTCTCATAATTTTCCACCAAAATAATTACAATAAATAAAATATAAATCACAAAAATATGGAATTTATTTCTTTGGGTTCCCTGGACTCAGAGAGATTTAAGGAAAATATAGAAGTTAATTTTCAACAAAAATAATATTTTATCTTTAATTAACACTTAAAATCATTAAATAATTATAATAATTATAATAAAACCCAAAAAATCTTGAAAATTGGTCCTACAAGTACATTGACCTACGTGAATCTCCAATAGTTTTCCTAAGGACAGATAGCTTGTTTTGATTGATTAAATAAATTAACTTTGAAAATCTTTATTTCTTGAATAAAATAATTATTAAAAATTAAATAAAAAATCAGAAAGTTACATTTTCCCCTCTCATATTTTGCTTGACACATGAGTGGGGCACTAAAAAAATTTCAAATTCATTTGGATTATATTTAATAAGTTATGAAGTGAAGAGCCTTAGGGGCAAAATGGTACTTTAGGATTTTAATGCCTTAATTAAGTTTTAGGATTGATTAAAGGTAAATGGGTAATTTTGATCAAGATGAGATCTTTTGGATGATTGAAGCACAAGGGATTAAATGGTAGAAACCAGCACCTCACTTTTCTATATATAAGGGTATAATTGTAATTTCCCTCAATCATTATAATTCAGAAGTCAATTGAATTAAATGATCCTAAGGTGAGGGGTTTGATTTTATAAAATGATAGCTCACTCCCCTAGTTAATATATGAGTGATATTATAATCATTGATAAGGATTAAAATACCATATAATTTGATATCCCTAAGAGTTCGGAATTTATTCACACATAAGTCTTAAGGGCTTAGTAGTGAACCAAGCTTAATCTGAATTTGCTTAAGGAGGTTTAGTAAAGAAACATAACTAATTGTGAACATTTTGCAAACACTAAAAGCCCAGCTTTAATTGTAGGAATGAAATTCTTAATAACCTAATCTTGCCCCCCTCCCCCCCCAAGGGCATCCACTTATATAACTTTTAAATGAAACATTAAATGTCTTATTAAGTATCCCTCTCATGAGATAATTAAAACACCAGGTTCACTGAGCATAGGGCAGCTTAATCAATCAAATCCTAAATTTGACTTCGGATGATTACCTGAAAATTATAATAAGTTCAAATGAACTCAAAATGTTTCAACGGATTCTAAAGGTTATTTGGTGTCATGCTCCAAAGACCTTTATAATATTTTGGATATTTTGAAGGAAGAATGAACATATTAAACTTTGTTCTAGAAAATCATCCATTAAAACTTCTAGGGAACCATCAGGTTGTGACCTAAAACTAAGTAGGGGTAGCTTGAAACTTTTCTTCTTTGTTTTCTTTCCTCCAAAATTATATACACTACAAAGCTAATCTTTTAGTGGGAGTGCGAGAAGATGACGACTATGCATTTATATTTTTGTATTGCAATTTTATTTACTTTACAACACTTTCTTACCTATATCTGTTTAATTTACTCTGTAAAATTTAGAAAAAAATTACATGCAATGTTAAAAACAAAACAACTTTTTCAAAATCANCTGCAATTTTATTTACTTTACAACACTTTCTTACCTATATCTATTTAATTTACTCTGTAAAATTTAGAAAAAAATTACATGCAATGTTAAAAACAAAACAACTTTTCAAAATCAATCAAATTTTTTAAAATTAAACAACATTTTCTAAACCAAAACAAAAAATAACATAACTTCATAATACGTCCTTTTGGATTTACGGGAGTCCCTCGAACGAGGTAACCCACGGTTGCTAACGAGATATCCCTAGTTTAAATGAGCTTAACAACTTGTTTAGACTAAGTAAATTCAAAAGAAAATAGTGGTGCCAGAACGAGGGAACAGTGGGATCCTAATTGATGTCGCTCTGATCAACTTTAACCTCCCCCCTCCCCCAAATAAGAAATTTGAACATAGAAAACAAAACATTGAAACATACATGTGGTTAAACCTTTTGAACCTTAGACCTTAGGATTGCTACTTCGACAAGGAACTTGAAGTTAGCACCGAGGGCAGCACGATAAGTGGATCTACAACAAAAAAAAAAAATTTAGAACTAAACAATAAGCCATAAGACTTCAAGATTGTCAGCCTAGTGCGACATAAATCCTCAACTCATCTTTAGGCCTTTGTACAATTATTTTGTACAATTTAAGTCCTAACTCACCTTAGGCTCTGAGGTTATCACTTGTTGTGACATAAACCCTCCTATATTCCAACTTATTTTTATGACTACATCAGTGCATCCCCAAGTCTTTCTTCCTTTGGATTGTGTAATAAATGTTCCAAATTTGATCTTCTACTATTTGACACCCCTTTGTCCAACTTTGAAAATCCAAACCTTTAAAACTCATGAAGGTGTTATTTTCTGATACAAATCAAGATTTTTCTTATGTTACTTCGGTCATTTAAGATTTAATTAACTATAGGGGCTTGCCCTTATATGAAACTTTAAAAATCCAACTTAATATAAACCCTATCAAATCTTTCATATTAGATAGGGAAACTTGTCGGTCAATATAAAAGGTTTTTAAAGACTAAAACAGATGTCATAAATTCTTTAGTTTATCTAATCGAGCCTCACGAATAAGTGATATGTCTATTCCTTGGGATAGATATGTCACTTATAGTGTTGTGCTCGTTTATTTAAATTATTATCTATATGGGATCAGTGAGTCTCCTATTTTCAAAATTAAATATTACTTTCCAAAATTTAATATATATTACATTAAATCAAACACCTCTTTTCAATGATGAAAAGTCAATCGACAAACACTATCATCTTAAGTTTAGTATTGTTATTCTAGCTAGGTTTTAGTAGCAAATCAGAGTTGGGCCTATGAGGAAGTGTATGAAAAATTCTATGTGGATGAGTGGTTAGTCCTTTTTCAATATAATTTACTAGGAATAAATTTATGATCGTTTGACTAAACTGGAAAACATATGTATTTTTTTTTACTATAACGAATCACATTCATATTGTAACGTTAATCCCTTCCAAACAAAATATGTATAATATCCATAGGAAGGACATCACCCCAAATGTTATCAATATAACTACATATCTTGATAGGAACAAGACAATGCAATGTGATAGAGAAAGATATATGATTCACCCAACTAACATGAAATAATTCTAAGTAAAGTTTAGTTTTAAGATTTTCTCTAATAATCGTATGGATTGATATGACATTTATGACACTTCTACCAGTAAATATCAGTTTACATATCTTTTCTTTTCATAAAAAAAACATGGAGATAACTTTCATCCACCTCCAATCCACTTCTTTTTCTAGAATCAGCCATACATTTCATGACAAAAAAATAGCCTCCCACCTCCTCTACTTTTTTGTCAAACAATGGTGTATCATTATGAATTTCTTCAATTTTATTAAATAATTCAATTTCTTCTATTTTCTTGCCTTCATCCAAGAAGATATGTGTCCCGTCTTATGTCATTTAAAATAAATTATTTCTTTAACATTGTTAGATATTGATTCTTTAAAAGTATTTTAAGTTTAAACAATAAGTGTAGAAGGATTTGATCTACTTAATGACATTACTCAACTTTATCTTATAGGTCCTACACCTAGTTCTAATTTAAAGTAAATTTAAATTAAAATAGAAAATAAAAGGTAATTAAAATATAAAATATATATTAATAAACATGTACAAACACATGCAAATAGGTATATCATCGCATATATCTTAGCACAAGCGGGTGCTAATACATGTGTCTCAATGGATCATGCTTATGTGAATAAGCATGAAATAATAGCACATGGAAGAAAAACTCATTAGCTTCAAGTTATTTTAACATCCTACTAAGCAAGATATTTTTATAAAAGATAAATGTTAAAACTACTAAACAATCATCCTAACATCCAACCTAATACCCAAGCA
>JXCR01141630.1:58418-89612 GCA_002079205.1 Phalaenopsis hybrid cultivar
AATAATATTATTATTATTATTATTATTATTATTATTATTATTATTATTATTATTTTCTTAATTAAGAGAGTATTTGAAAAAATTCATATCTACTATAAGAAAACTTAACTTTGCTTAAGAAAATTATTAAGGGCCTTAGATGGCTCAAAAGATATTAGAAAAAAAATTGAGCATAAGTAAGATTTTAATCCAAATTATTATTTTTTTTTAAATAAGATTGTTTTTTTTTCTAAAACCAAAATAATATAATTAAGGAGTATTTGTATGGAAAGTTAGGTTTATTTATTTAATTATTTTTAATTTTTACTTAATTACAATTAATTATTTTAGAAATTAGGGTTTAATATTTTTTATTTTGAGGCATTTTCTTTCTATTTTAAGATTTTTATTTAACTTAAAAAATCAAGGTTTTCAAAATTAATTTCAAAATATTTTTAACTCATTTAATCTATCCAATGACTTGATTTATTTTCTATTGTGATAAGCTCATAATCATTCATGACAAATANTTTAAAAAAATCAAGGTTTTCAAAATTAATTTCAAAATATTTTAAACTCATTTAATCTATCCAATGACTTGATTTATTTTCTATTGTGATAAGCTCATAATCATTCATGACAAATATAAGAAGCGAGTGGTCATGATTTTATCTTCTTAAGAGGTACAAAAGATGCAAGTCATTCACTTCTTTAATTTGATTCATTTTATATGGCGAACTAGTTTTATATTGAGCTCACCTAAAAGTGCAATCCTAACCGAAAACCTTCAATAGAGCTTTCATATGAATCCAAATAAGAATTCTGCGACAAAGGTGGATTTTATTTGTGATGGGAAATTAGNTTTAATAGAGCTTTCATATGAATCCAAATAAGAATTCTGCGACAAAGGTGGATTTTATTTGTGATGGGAAATTAAGGTTTATTAAAGGTATGAGAAGATTCCTTTGAATTTTGGAGTGCTTTATTTGAGGCCAAAGTGGATTCCTTTCACTAGATTGCTCTTCTTTTAACCTAGTTCCTAGCATGGTTTGACAATTGTTATGGGTAAGTTAGCCTCTTGGGTCAGAGCTTTAAGAGAGAAACTTCAACCAGGAGAGGTCATCTGGCTAAGATGTTTTGAGACCATGATCTCACTCAAAAAGGGTGTGGGATATTGACCCAACCCACACTTATGCATATTTTTAATCTCCTTAATTATGCCAAAAAAAATATCTCAATGTATATCTAGCGGCTAGTGTGAACACTTGTAATAATTTATGAATTATATTACAAATTTTCACATTAAGGGCACTACAAAAGTATAAATATCATTTCAAGTAGTATATAATTTCTTTAAAAAACCAGTATCAATCCCATGAGGATGTTGACCTCTTTTTTTGTTGAGGTATATTATTTCTTCCTTAGGAGCCTAGGATCTAGCGATAGAACTTCCTGTTGACTGTTCCTAAAGGACTAGTGATGGTACCCTCACCAATAGAAATTTTAAACTCTGCTCTGCTCATCTTGAAGTTCCACATGTTGATTCTAACATCTAGCACTTAGTTGGTGGAGCTAATATAGAGGAGCTCAAGGAGGGTTCACCATAAGACTGCCTGACCTTAGGGTTGACCCTAGGTGATGTGGCTTGGTCTAGCACACATACTTGCACTTCACACTTCAAATTGCAACCCTGAGCTTTAGCTTACACATGTTTGGTTTGGTTCCCTGACCTCTTTGGAGACCCATGTGGATGGTCCCCCAAACCCCTAGTCCTTGAGTAGGGTGGATAAGACCAACACATGGAGAATCCAAAGTGTGGTTTCTTTGGTCTCTTAGCACCATGAGGGTAATTCTATGATCAACATTTGCATCAAACCTCAACCTTACCCAAATACCTAATTTTGGCCTTTTAGCCCTAAACTTTCCCAAAATTACCAAATTGCCCCTAACACTTAATAATTCCAAGGTTGACCCAAATCCCTCAATTCTATTTGGAAACCATTTCATACCATCCAAATTACCCAAAGCATCCCAAAATTTTTGTATTTACCAAAATACCTCCAAATTTGTCAAAATTACCAAAATTCCCCTGGTGGCCAAAAAATTCCCAAATCCTCCAAAATCATTTCAAACGCCCCTAAAACCAATTCTTGATCATCCATGAGGTCTAATTTGAGCAAATTGACTCACTTTAACAATCCCAATTTTTTCCCTAAGTGCCTAAAATCCTCAAGTCACCTTCAATCTCCACCAACTTGATCTCAAATCTCCCCAATTTCATTTTGAAACTTAGATTCATCTTGTCCTAATCTAATTGAGACCAAATTCAAGCACAATTAAACTTAATTCCAAACTCTAAATCCAAGTCCAAGTGAATTGCCTCAAGTTGATCTAGAATCTAAAATCCCACAAATTGAACTTCATGATCAATCAAATGCCTCAATTTCAACTTTACATCAAATTCTAGCATGTATAAAACCAATTTCAATTGAATCCAAATCCATTTAATTGGCCCATAATCAAGTTCAAAAATCAAAATCCATCATGTCTATTTAAAAGCCCATACCCATAAGCATTTTCAAAAGCCCATGGCATTAATTTAAAAAAACCCATTTTGAACCCACATGATAAAGAAATCCTTTCTCCATCATCTCATGGCATTTAAGGCATCTAACTATGGCATCATACCAAACCTAGCTATGCATACATGAAGCTTTATCCAATATAGGCTTGTTGACCCTTTTTTTATTTAATGCATTAAGATTACAAATCTCTTTTGCATGAAGCATTTGGGCTCATACATAGCATGACATGCCCCATAGAGCCATCCATGGCATCATAAAGTCAAATTTGCCAAGTTTGGCAAGTGGAGGTGACTACTCCTTCTTCTCTACCTCACTTGGACTTGAACTCATTCATGCAAAAATTAAACTCTTGCTCAATCCCCAAACTAACCATTTGACTTCACCCAAACTTACTTGAAAACCTTAAATATCAGCCTTAACCATTTTGGAGCCATGATTAGCCAAGTGGCCATGGGATCAAACCCAAGATAGCCAACTTAGCCNACATCAAATTCTAGCATGTATAAAACCAATTTTAATTGAATCCAAATCCATTTAATTGGCCCATAATCAATTTCAAAAATCAAAATCCATCATGTGTATTTAAAAGCCCATACCCATAAGCATTTTCAAAAGCCCATGGCATTAATTTAAAAAAACACATTTTGAACCCACATGACAAAGAAATCCTTTCTCCATCATCTCATGGCATTTAAGGCATCTAACTATGGCATCATAACAAACCTAGCTATGCATACATGAAGCTTTATCCAATATAGGCTTGTTGACCCTTTTTTTATTTAATGCATGAAAATTACAAATCTCTTTTGCATGAAGCATTTCCATGGGCTCATACATAGCATGACATGCCCCATAGAGCCATCCATGGCATCATAAAGTCAAATTTACCAAGTTCGGCAAGTGGAGGTGACTACTCCTCCTTCTCTACCTCACTTGGACTTGAACTCATTCATGCAAAAATTAAACTCTTGCTCAATCCCCAAACCAACCATTTGACTTCACCTAAACTTACTTGAAAACCTTAAATATCAGCCTTAACCATTTTGGAGCCATGATTAGCCAAGTGGCCATGGGATCAAACCCAAGATAGCCAACTTAGCCCAAACCTCACTTTCCCATTGGATGCTCACCATGAAGCCGCCATTAACCCAAATTGACTCCACCACTCAACCTCCCTTGCTCACCTGAGCTTGAAGGTGACCTGACCCTGGCCAACAAGCCACCATAGCCATCGGAAAATGCTATGTTTGAGAAGGCCCAAATGGTCAAAACCCAAAATTGAACCCATATTAGTTGGCTAAGCCCCATTGGCCAGNGGAGAAAGTTCAACCAGGAGAGGTCATTTGGCTAAGATGCTTTGAGACCATGATCTCACTCAAAAAGGGTGTGGGATATTGACCCAACCCACACTTATGCATATTTTTAATCTCCTTAATTATGCCAAAAAAAAAAATATCTCAATTTATATTTAGCGGCTAGTGTGAACACTTGTAATGATTTATGAATTATATAACAAATTTTCACATTAGGGGCACTACACAAGTATAAATATCATTTCAAGTAGTATAAAATTTTCTTTAAAAAACCAGTATCAATCCCATGAGTATGTTGACCTCATTTTTTGTTGAGGTATATTTTTTCTTCCTTAGGAGCCTAGGATCTAGCCATAGGACTTCCTGTTGACTGTTCCTAAAGGACTATTGATGTTACCCTCACCAATAGAAATTTTAAACTCTGCTCTGCTCATCTTGAAGTTCCACATGTTGATTCTAACATCTAGCACTTAGTTGGTGGAGCTAATATAGAGGAGCTCAAGGAGGGTTCACCATAAGACTGCCTGACCTTAGGGTTGACCCTAGGTGATGTGGCTTGGTCTAGCACACATACTTGCACTTCACACTTCAACTTGCAACCCTGAGCTCTAGCTTACACATGTCTGGTTTGGTTCCCTGGCCTCTTTGGAGACCCATGTGGATGGTCCCCCAAACCCCTAGTCCTTGAGTAGGGTGGATAAGACCAACACATGGAGAATCCAAAGTGTGGTTTCTTTGGTCTCTAAGCACCATGAGGGTAATTCTATGATCAACATTTGTATCAAACCTCAACCTTACCCAAATACCTAATTTTGGCCTTTTAGCCCTAAACTTTCCAAAAATTACCAAATTTCCCCTAACACTTAAAAATTCCAAGGTTGACCCAAATCCCTCAATTCTATTTAGAAACCATTTCATACCATCCAAATTACCCAAAGCATCCCAAAATTTTTGTATTTACCAAAATACCTCCAAATTTGTCAAAATTACCAAAATTCCCCTGGTGGCCAAAAAATTCCCAAATCCTCCAAAATCATTTCAAACACCCCTAAAACCAATTCTTGATCATCCATGGGGTCTAATTTGACCAAATTGACTCACTTTAACAATCCCAATTTTTTCCCTAAGTGCCTAAAATCCTCAAGTCACCTTCAATCTCCACCAAATTGATCTCAAATCTCCGCAATTTCATTTTGAAACTCAGATTCATCTTGTCCTAATCTAATTGAGACCAAATTCAAGCACAATTAAACTTAATTCCAAACTCCAAATCCAAGTCCAAGTGAATTGCCTCAAGTTGATCTAGAATCTAAAATCCCACAAATTGAACTTCATGATCAATCAAATGCCTCAATTTCAACTTTACATCAAATTCTAGCATGTATAAAACCAATTTCAATTGAATCCAAATCCATTTAATTGGCCCATAATCAAGTTCAAAAATCAAAATCCATCATGTCTATTTAAAAGCCCATACCCATAAGCATTTTCAAAAGCCCATGGCATTAATTTAAAAAAACCCATTTTGAACCCACATGATAAAGAAATCCTTTCTCCATCATCTCATGGCATTTAAGGCATCTAACTATGGCATCATACCAAACCTAGCTATGCATACATGAAGCTTTATCCAATATAGGCTTGTTGACCCTTTTTTTATTTAATGCATTAAGATTACAAATCTCTTTTGCATGAAGCATTTGGGCTCATACATAGCATGACATGCCCCATAGAGCCATCCATGGCATCATAAAGTCAAATTTGCCAAGTTTGGCAAGTGGAGGTGACTACTCCTTCTTCTCTACCTCACTTGGACTTGAACTCATTCATGCAAAAATTAAACTCTTGCTCAATCCCCAAACCAACCATTTGACTTCACCTAAACTTACTTGAAAACCTTAAATATCAGCCTTAACCATTTTGGAGCCATGATTAGCCAAGTGGCCATGGGATCAAACCCAAGATAGCCAACTTAGCCTCAACCTCACTTTCCCATTGGATACTCACCATGAAGTCGCCATTAACCCAAATTGACTCCACCACTCAACCTCCCTTGCTCACCTGAGCTTGGAGGTGACCTGACCCTGGCTGGCAAGCCACCATAGCCACCGGAAAATGCCATGTTTGAGAAGGCCCAAATGGTCAAAACCCAAAATTGAACCCATATTAGTTGGCTAAGCCCCATTGGCCAGTAAAGCGTTTCTCCCCTGCACATAAGCGGCTCCTCTACCACCTTGACATGCCCTGATGGTAGTCATGAATCTCCCTATAAATTAAGCACCCTCCATGGCCAAAATATGATGTACTTTCAAACCTTAGCCAAATTCTGCCAAAACTTCTCCAAACCCTCTAACAGTCCAAAGAAGTTAATCCCCACCATTTCCTTGCCCTAATTTCCACTCCAAAACCCTAATTTCATCATTGAAATCCAGGGGTTTTCACGACCATACCACCAAGTGCATCCAAACTCAAAATTGATTGTCCTATAAGCTTCACCATAGCCAAATAGGGCTTCCCCAACCAAAGCTCCATCATTTTGAGCTCTCTAACATAGTCCTAGACCAAACCTGAATCACCCTTTGATCAAATTCATACCTGAACTCAATCTCAGCTCAAGGTGACGCTTGGAGGTGGTTCACCGACTGACAACAAAGCTCAAGAACAAATCCAACTGAGGCTACACCTCTTGGACCAAGGTATGACCATATTTCTTCAAACTGAGCTTGGTTTGGGCGTTTGTGAAGAAAATTTTAATACCATGCATGATCAACCGTATGGATATGCTCGTCTCAGTTAGATGCACATGTAGGAACAAACCACACTTAATTTCATTGAGTGTGAAGTGAGATCAAAGCAATTTAGTGTGGACGACTCTCAGTTTAGACTGATCGGGGATGATGACCAGGAGTCGTTCGATCGGCGTGTATCGGACAAACAACCTAGATTGCGTTGGACGAGCGAACTAAGCGATAAAGGTGGGACGCGTGGTGGCTAAGTCAGATGGCAGCATCTAGTAGCGCGGTGGTGCGTGGGACTTCAGAGAATCCCATGTTGACGTGGCAGCTGAGCTGGATATTTAGAAAAATAGAATATTTAGGATTTATTTAATTTATAGAACTTCAAAAGTTCATATCTTTGTATAGAAAAATCATAAAAAAAAGAAAAATACCCTCTTACTCAGTAAATAAACGAGAACAATGTAGAATAAAAATTAAAAATATTTGACTTATATTTTATTTTTAATAAATTAAATACTAAAAATTTAACTAAATCATAAGTTAATAAATACTAATCATCATGGCTTGAGATTTTGGGGGTTTAAAATTCCTATCCTNGATCTCCCTATAAATTAAGCACCCTCCATGGCCAAAATATGATGTACTCTCAAACCTTAGCCAAATTATGCCAAAACTTCTCCAAACCCTCTAACAGTCCAAAGAAGTTAATCCCCACCATTTCCTTGCCCTAATTTCCACTCCAAAACCCTAATTTCGACATTGAAATCTAGGGGTTTTCACGACCATACCACCAAGTGCATCCAAACTCCAAATTGATTGTCCTATAAGCTTCACCATAGCCAAATAGGGCTTCCCAACCAAAGCTCCATCATTTTGAGCTCTCTAATATAGTCCTAGACCAAGCTAAATCACCCTTCGATCGAATTCATACCTGGACTGAATCTCAGCTCAAGGTGACGCTTGGAGGAGGTTCACCGACTCACAACAAAGCTCAAGAACAAATCCAATTGAGGCTACACCTCTTGGACCAAGGTATGACCATATTTCTTCAAACTGAGCTTGGTTTGGGCGTTTGTGAAGAAAATTTTAATACCATGCATGATCAACCATATGGATATGCTTGTCTCAGTTAAATGCACCTGGAGGAACAAACCACACTTAATTTCATTGAGTGTCAAGTGAGATCAAAGCAATTTAGTGTGGACGACTCTCGGTTTATACTAATCGGGGATGATGACCAGGAGTCGTCCGATCAGTGTGTATCGGACAGACAACCTAGATTGCGTCGGACGAGCGAACTAAGCGATAAAGGTGGGACGCGTGGTGGCTAAGTCAGATGGCAGCATCCAGTAGCGCGGTGGTGCGTGGGACTTCAGAGAATCCCATGTTGACGTGGCGGCTGAGCTGGATATGTAGAAAAATAGAATATTTAGGATTTATTTAATTTATAGAACTTCAAAAATTCATATCTTTGTATAGAAAAATCATAAAAAAAAAAGAAAAATACCCTCTTACTCAGTAAATAAAAGAGAACAATGTGGAATAAGACTTATATTTTATTTTTAATAAATTAAATACTAAAAAATTAACTAAATCATAAGTTAATAAATACTAATCATCATGGCTTGAGATTTTGGGGGTTTAAAATTCCTATCCTTAGGTGTGTTCTTTGATTTTTCCAAAGTTAGAGAACACCTCAAAGTGTGGAAGCCCTACTTTTAAAAATAAATTACATATATTTAATTAAAAATTAAAATAATTAAAATATAAATAAAAAAATACAAAATTTATTTTGGTAGGTTCACTGTGATCAGATGACCCTAGAAATATATAAATTGGATTCAAAAAATTAAACACATCACTTTATGTAATTAAGTCCTTAAAATGAAATAAAAACTAAATAATTAAAATATAAATGGAAAAAATCACAAAAATCACCCCACACTGTAAAAAATAGTCACATTCACTTGCTGTAAAAGTTTGAGATCATTTTGAATTAATTTACCCACTAAACTTGTTTTTTTTCAAACTAAATTTGATTTTTGCATTAAAATAATTATATAAATTAAATTAAAAGTTAAAAAATTATAAAAAGTGATTTTCTGAGTTCCTTATGATTAGAGACATTTGAGAAAAATAAATTGAAATTAAAATAAATATTTGATTTTTGAGGTATATTTTAAATTTTAAATAATTAAAAATAATTAAAAAATGATAAAAATCACTAAGACTGAAAAGTGCACCAAAATGTCACAATTGGTTCTCTGATCACGTGAGAGTAAGTAAAATATTTTTCCTAATTTCCTAAATAAATTATAAATTTTAAAGGATTAAAAATGAATTTTATAATTTGCACTAAAATAAATACAATAAATAAAATGTAAATCATAAAAATGTGAAATTTGTTTTTTTGGGTTCCCTAGAGTCAGAAAGATTTAATAAAAATATTAAAGTTAATTTTCAATTTAAATAATATTTTTTTATTTAATTAATACTAAAAATCATTAAATAAATCTAATAATTAAAATAAAACTCCCAAAATCATGAAAATTGATCCATGGTGAACCTCCAATACTTTTTCTAAGAACAGATAGTTTGTTGATTGATTAAATGAATTAACTTTGAAAAATCCCTATTTTTTAGTACAATAATTATTATAAATTAAATAAAAATTAGAAAATTACATTTTCTCTCCTGATATTTTATTTGACTCATGAGTGGGGTACTATAAAAATTTCAAAGTCATTTTAGTTCTATTTAATAAGTTACGAAGTGAAGAGCCCTAAGGGCAAAATGGTAATTTTGATTTTTTATGCCTTAATTAAATTTTGAGATTGATTAATGGGTAAATGGGTAATTTTGATCATAATGAAATCCTTTTGATGTTTTAAAACATAATGGGTTAAGAGGTAGAAATTAATTTGCCACATTTTCATGGTAAGGGTAAAATGTAATTTCATAAGTTATCATGACTTAGAAGTTAATCAAACCGAGTGATTCTAAAGTGATGGGCTTAAGTTAGGAAGATAATAATTTACTTATTCTAAGCCTCTAATTGGTGATAACATGATCTTTTGATAAGGATATATTCCACTTAAATTAATATTTTGATAATTGCAAATTCACCCATGAAATTGTTAAGGGCTTAGTAGTGAGCTAGGCTTGATATTTAAACTTGTTTAATGAGGTTTAGAAAAGAACATGTAACCGATAATTAACACCTTCAAACACTACAGGCCCAATTTTAGTGGTAGGTGCAAGATCTTTAATGACTTAAGCTTGCCCTAGAGACGTCTACTTACATAACTTTTAGGTAAAACATCAACTGATTAATTGATTACCCTATTCTAGGGAAAATTAAAATATCAGGCTCACTGACCATAGGATGTATTAATTCATTGAAAGTAAAATTTAAAATTTGGGATGATCAATTGAACAATATAATAGGTTCAAATGAACTCGAAACATTTCAAAAGGATNTTAGTGAACCTCCAATACTTTTTCTAAGGACAGATAGTTTGTTGATTGATTAAATGAATTAACTTTGAAAAATCCCTATTTTTGAGTACAATAATTATTATAAATTAAATAAAAATTATAAAATTACATTTTCTCTTCTGATATTTTATTTGACTCATCAGTGGGGTACTATAAAAATTTCAAAGTCATTTGAGTTCTATTTAATAAGTTATGAAGTGAAGAGCCCTAAGGGCAAAATGGTAATTTTGATTTTTTATGCCTTAATTAAATTTTGAGATTGATTAATGGGTAAATGGGTAATTTTGATCATAATGAAATCCTTTTGATGTTTTAAAACATAATGGGTTAAGAGGTAGAAATTAATTTGCCACATTTTCATGGTAAGGGTAAAATGTAATTTCATAAGTTATCATGACTTAGAAGTTAATCAAACCGAGTGATTCTAAAGTGATGGGCTTAAGTTAGGAAGATAATAATTTACTTATTCTAAGCCTCTAATTGGTGATAACATGATCTTTTGATAAGGATATATTCCACTTAAATTAATATTTTGATAATTGCAAATTCACCCATGAAATTGTTAAGGGCTTAGTAGTGAGCTAGGCTTGATATTTAAACTTGTTTAATGAGGTTTAGAAAAGAACATGTAACCGATAATTAACACCTTCAAACACTACAGGCCCAATTTTAGTGGTAGGTGCAAGATCTTTAATGACTTAAGCTTGCCCTAGAGACGTCTACTTACATAACTTTTAGGTAAAACATCAACTGATTAATTGATTACCCTATTCTAGGGAAAATTAAAATATCAGGCTCACTGACCATAGGATGTATTAATTCATTGAAAGTAAAATTTAAAATTTGGGATGATCAATTGAACAATATAATAGGTTCAAATGAACTCGAAACATTTCAAAAGGATTTAAAGGTTGTTAGTGATTGTTCCCCAAATACTTTTATAACCTTTTGGATATTTTGTTCCATAAAATTATCCATTAAAACCTTTAAGGACTCACCAAGTTATGACATGGGGTTTGGTTACTACACCTTCGTCTAGTTTGTCTGCCCTTGCAATTTATTTAAATTTCTTGCAAAATTATATACATGTTGCAAAAGCTAATTATTCAGCGGAAGCAGCGAGAATATGACAGGTACGCTTCTACAATTTTATTTNAAAGTTATCATGACTTAGAAGTTAATCAAACCGAGCGATTCTAAAGTGATGGGCTTAAGTTAGGAAGATAATAATTTACTTATTTTAAGCCTCTAATTGGTGATAACATGATCTTTTGATAAGGATATATTCCACTTAAATTAATATTTTGATAATTGCAAATTCACCCATGAAATTGTTAAGGGCTTAGTAGTGAGCTAGGCTTGATATTTAAACTTGTTTAATGAGGTTTAAAAAAGAACATGTAACTGATAATTAACACCTTCAAACACTACAGGCCCAATTTTAGTGGTAGGTGCAAGATTTTTAATGACTTAAGCTTGCCCTAGAGACGTCTACTTACATAACTTTTAGGTAAAACATCAACTGATTAATTGATTACCCTATTCTAGGGAAAATTAAAAATCAGGCTCACTGACCATAGGATGTATTAATTCATTGAAAATAAAATTTAAAATTTGGGATGATCAATTGAACAATATAATATGTTCAAATGAACTCGAAACATTTCAAAAGGATTTAAAGGTTGTTAGTGATTGTTCCCCAAATACTTTTATAACCTTTTGGATATTTTGTTCCATAAAATTATCCATTAAAACCTTTAAGGACTCACCAAGTTATGACCTAGGGTTTAGTTACTACACCTTCATCTAGTTTGTTTGCCCTTGCAATTTATTTAAATTTCTTGCAAAATTATGTACATGTTGCAAAAGCTAATTATTCAGCGGAAGCAGCGAGAATATGACAGGTACGCTTCTACAATTTTATTTAATTTCTTTCATTTTATTTACTGCAATTTACTCTTGCTTTAAAAGATTATACATGCTTGGTTGTAGATTTTACCTTACCTGAAAAACACAAAAACAAACTTTCCAAAAACAATTAACTTTTTTAAAATTAAACAACGTTTTCAAAACCAAAATAAAAACAAAATTTTCTTAACATGTTCTTTTGAATTTATGGGAGTCCCTTGGATGAGGTAACCCATGGCTTTTAACAAGATCTCTAAAATTTAAATAAGTTTAACAACACATTTAAGCTAAGTAAATCCAAAAAAAATAATTGTATCAAAACGAGAGAACCATGAGATCCTAACCGGTGTCTATTGACCTCACTTTTGGTTGAGGTTTAGTTTTTTCTCTTTAGTTGCCCAGGGTCTAGACATAAAACTTTCATGTTGACTATTCTTAGAAAACTAGAAAAGGAACCCTCACCTTTAGAAATTCTAAACTCCTCCTTGCTCAACTTGAAGTTTCACATATTGGTCCTAACCTCTAGCACTTAGTAGGTGGAATCATTATGGGGAGCTCAAGGAGAGTTCCCATAGGACTGTTTGACCTTAAGGTTAACCCTGGGTGTTGGTATGGGGCTAAGGCACTCACTTTCACTCACTTCACTCACTCTCACTCACAATCCCTCACAACCCTTAACCCAATATTAGTTGACTTTGATCCCTTGATCTTTTGGGAGACTCATGTCGATGGTCCCCTAAACCCACTAGCCCTAGGGTAGGGTTTAGCTAAGACCAGTACATAAAGGACCAAAATGGGGATTCCATTGGTCCATGGCTCATATAGGGTGGTCGGCACCCTAATTCTACCAAAAATAACCATCTGAGCCTTTTGCCCCAAAATCCCCCAAATTACTTAGATACCCTTCGAGCCTTAAATTTGATCAAAATTCCCAAATCCACCCAAAATACCCAAATTTGTTAAAAAATCATTTCAAATCTTTCGAAAATACCCAAG
Organism: Phalaenopsis hybrid cultivar; assembly: GCA_002079205.1. NCBI lineage: Eukaryota > Viridiplantae > Streptophyta > Magnoliopsida > Asparagales > Orchidaceae > Phalaenopsis > Phalaenopsis hybrid cultivar. The sequence goes on from JXCR01141630.1 coordinate 71,436, forward strand.
TTACCCAAAACTACCCAAAAATTTCAAATGTACCAAAATACCACCAAAATTGCTAAAATTACAAAAATACCCTTGGCACCCCAAACTNCTTATTTGAAAAACACAAAAAAAAACTTTCCAAAAACAATTAACTTTTTTAAAATTAAACAACGTTTTCAAAACCAAAATAAAAACAAAATTTTCATAACATGTTCTTTTGAATTTATGGGAGTCCCTTGGATGAGGTAACCCATGGTTTTTAACAAGATCTCCCAAGTTTAAATAGGTTTAACAACACATTTAAGCTAAGTAAATCCAAAAAAAAAAATTGTATCAAAACGAGAGAACCATGGGATCCTAACCGGTGTCTATTGACCTCAATTTTGGTTGAGGTTTAGTTTTTCCTCTTTAGTTGCCCAGGGTCTAGCCATAAAACTTTCCGGTTGACTATTCTTAGAAAACTAGAAAATGAACCCTCACCTTTAGAAATTCTAAACTCTTCCTTGCTCAACTTGAAGTTCCACATATTGGTCCTAACCTCTAGCACTTAGTAGGTGGAATCATTATGGGGGAGCTCAAGAAGAGTTCCCATTGGACTGTTTGACCTTAGGGTTAACCCTGGGTGTTGGTATGGGGCTAAGGCACTCACTTTCACTCACTACACTCACTCTCACTCACACAACCCTAAACCCAATATTAGTTGACTTTGATCCCTTGATCTTTTGGGAGACTCATGTCGATGGCCCCCTAAACCCACTAGCCCTAGGCTAGGGTTTAGCTTAGACCAGTACATAAAGGACCAAAATGGGGATTCCATTGGTCCATGGCTCATATAGGGTGGTCGGCACCCTAATTCTACCAAAAATAACCATCTGAGCCTTTTGCCCCAAAATCCCCCAAATTACTTAGATACCCTTCGAGCCCTAAATTTGGTCAAAATTCCCAAATCCACCCAAAATACTCAGATTTGTTCAAAAATCATTTCAAACCTTTCGAAAATACCCAAGTTACCCAAAACTACTCAAAAATTTCAAATGTACCAAAATACCACCAAAATTGCTAAAATTACAAAAATACCCTTGGCACCCCAAACTTTCCCAAAACATCCAAGATCACTCCAAATGACTCCAAAACAAATTTGGACCCTTCAATTGAACTTAATTTGGCCAATTTGACCACTTTGAACAAAACCCCCAAATTATCTTTAAAGGCCCAATTTCCCCAAATTCACCTCAAATGTCCATCAATTTGGGTCCAGTTTTCTTCAATATCAATTCTAAACTTAAATTCACCTTTCATATGACCAATTTAACCAAATCCTAGCTTAATTGGACCATGCTTTGAGCCCAATTTTGATCTAAGTTAAACCCCCAATTTTGGCTACATGCCTTAATCCCACCAAATTGANTAGTTTTCTTCAATATCAATTCTAAACTTAAATTCACCTTTCATATGACCAATTTAAACAAATCCTAGCTTAATTGGACTATGCTTTGAGCCCAATTTTGATCTAAGTTAAACCCCCAATTTTGGCTACATGCCTTAATCCCACCAAATTGAACCCCATAACCTACTCAATTTGCCACAATTTATATTTAAAACTCTTCATAATATTCCAAACTTGACCTTCAATTGGCCTTGGTGAAGCCTTAATTTCATTTAATTTTGACCCAAGTCCAAGAATCCCCATATTTGCCCCAAATTGGCTGTCTCCAAATTTCACCAAATTGAATGCCTTTGCCCNATTCATAATATTCCAAACTTGACCTTCAATTGGCCTTGGTGAAGCCTCAATTTCATTTAATTTTGACAAGTCCAAGAATCCCCATATTTGCCCCAAATTGGCTGTCTCCAAATTTCACCAAATTGAATGCCTTTGCCCCAAAATTGGCACCCAATTTTTTTTTAAACTCTTCATGACATTCTTGTTGACCATTATAAATAATCAATTTGGACTTAGCTCAAGCTTAGCCCAATCTAGACTCAAGTTAAGCCCAACATGCCTAAAGTGACCAAATTTCCAAAATCCTTCAAATTAAACCCCCAATTGAACTCAAAATCATTTCAATCCTTCACCTAAAATCTTCACTACAATCATATACACAATGTTTATCCATTAATTGGGCCCAAAAACATGGCTAGCCTAACCCAAACCCAACCTTTAGCCATTTTGACCCACATGGACCCCTTCACCAAAAATTGACCTAATCAAGCCAAATTGACCAACCAAAGACCACCACAGCCACTAAGCCATTCCTTTGGACCAGGTTGAACCATAAAAAAACCAACCAAAGCAAGCTATGGACCAATGGGTCCCTAAATTAAGGGATTCATACCCATGTTTGGGTCTTAAACCAAATATATCTTCCATCATGACTAACCCTTGAGGGTAAACCATAATTAAGCCTTCCCCTGACTCACCTGACTTTCTGGCCACCTCCCCTAGCTCTGCCTACCGGCCTAGTCACTGGAAAAATTTAAAACAAAGAGCCACCACCCTTGAATCAAACTCATCCTTAATCCTAGGAGCCAGCTCACCCCAATTAAACTTTAGAGCCTCCTAGACTACCACCTAAGCAAGCTTTTGCACCCATGACCAGGCCCTGACCTCTCCTCTCCAGCCATGGCTATAAAATGACCCCTTCATGGCCAAGAGAGAGGTGCTGAAATTTTCTCAAGGAGACCCCTTTAAATTTCTCCCATAACCTCTTTGAGACCTCCTCGGTTCAATTTTTGAGCTAAAACCCTTGCCGGAGACAGGACAAAAATCTCCATAGCTCCATAGTGCACAAAAAATCAAATTAAACTCACCCACACCTTCACTACAGTGAAAGAAGAAAAAGCCCCATCAAACCCCCCTCACAGAGAGCCTCTACACTAGACTTTGATCAGCACCCAAATTCAGCTTTGATCGAATTTGGGTCTAGACCTTTCACCACAACCAGAGGCTCAATCCCTAGCCTCCTTCAACCTCCACGAACGTGCCTAACACTTTGATTGAAGCTTCCCTTCTCAAAGCAAAGGTATTGAACTTCCCCTCTTCCCGAGCCTATTTTGATTCTCCATGTGATTAGGGTTAGTTATTTGGCATGTTTACCATATAGATATGTTTGTCACACTTAGACGAGTCCATATGATCAAACTCGAGGTCATTTAGTTGATAAATGAGGGAGATCTTAAGGTTTTAGGGTTAACGTTTCCAGGCTCACACTATTTGGAGACAATGACCCACATCCGTTGGATTACGCGTGTATCAAATGGAGGGCTCTGAATGCGCCAGATGGGAGCGTGGTTCAAAAAGCGCGGGCTAACTCAGATGGCGTTGCCAAACCAAAAGATGCCGCGTGGAGCTTTGAAGATGCCAAGGATGATGTGGTGTCGCGTTGGATAAGTAGAAAAATAGGGCTTTATTTTATTTATTTAATGGCCAGAACTTCAAAAATCTTTATCTTGGTGTAGAAAAATCGCAAAAATAAAAGAAAAATACCCTAGTGCTTAGTGAATAGAGGAGAATAGTGTGGAAATGATTTGAAATTTATTTGATGCATGTTTTATTTTTAATTAATTAGATGTGGTTTTGAGTCTGTTAACTCTTCATGCATGTAGACATTTCACCATAACTTGATACTTTGGCCTGTTGTTGCCTCTGTCATGGGGGATATTCTCTAATTTTCTAAGGTCAAAGAAGACCTCTAGATAGAGATCCATATTTTTCAAGTTTATGTCTATTATTTGCATAAATTAATCATAATAATTAGCATATTGCTTAAAAAATTTAAAGGAATTTTGAAAGGCTTATTGTGACCAGAGAACCCTTTAGAAAATTTTTCATGGGCCAAGTCATTAAGATCACTCTTAACTCTCACAAAACCCTAAAACACAAAGAAAATTAATTTGAGGAAAATAATCATATAAATGCCTTGATTTTAATTCTCCATTGTGATATAAAGTTCACAGAACTCTCCATAATAATTTCAAAACATTTGAAGTTCATTTGATAACTTAACTTGATTTTTTAAGTTAATTGACATTTTTAACACTAAAATAATTTTTCATACTTAAAATATAACTAAAAAATTAAAAAATTGGTTTTAGGAGCTCTCTGTGATCAGGAGAATTTTCTAAAAATAAAATTGTAATTAAAATAAAAACTTCATTTTATAAGACTATTTTAATATTTAGATAATTAAAAATTAATAAAAATCACAAAATTGATAAAATTCATGGAAATGTTTTTAATTGTTTCTTAAGAACTTAGGAGCAACTGAAATATTTTTACTAATTTTTTTTAAGTGAAAATATTGAATTTTAAAGCAAAAAATAAATTTTAAAGGCTAAAAAATAATTTTTTCTTAACCTTTCACTTAAATAATTCTAATAATTCAAAGAAAAGTTAGAAAAATGTAAAATTTGTTTCTTTGGGCTCTTTGACTTTAGAGAGATTTAATAAAAATGCAAAACTTAATTTTCACATTTAACATTTTTTATAATTAATTAACACTCCATAATTTAAAATAATTTTAATAATTCAAATATAACTCAAAAAATTATGTAATTTGGTCCCAATGGTTTTCTAGTCTAAGTCTACCTCCAGTAAACATTTTAAGGGATTAGGCTTTACCTTGGTCAAAATATGGAATTTTCTTTAAAAAACCGTATTTTTGCATATCAATAATTATATAAATTAAATTAAAATTTGAAAAATCACATTTTCTCCTTGATGTCTTAATTGACCCATGAGTAAGGTAGGATGAAAATTCTAAAGTTGTTTGAATTAAATTTGATAAATTATGGAGTGATAGAGCCTTAGGGGCAAAAGTATAACTTTGAGAATTTGGCCTTAATTAACATTTAGGCTTAATCAAGAAAGGGAAATGTGCAACCTTTTTTACTCTAATTAACATATTTGGATGACTGAAACACAAGGGATTAATTGGTAGAAACTGATCTCTTTTTTTCCTAATTAAAGGATAAATTTTTAGTTTCCTAAATTATTAAAATTTGGAAGTCTAGTAAATTAAATGATCCTAGACTTAGTGGTATGATTCTGGGTGTTAATAACTCATTAATTTAATACCCCTATGTGATGTTCAAGTGACATCCAGATGTTTTAATGATGAATTATTATCACTTAAAATTTAATCTCTTTCAAAATGACCAAGACATCCACCAAGGTCTTAAGGGCTTAGTAGTGACCTAAGCTAAAGCAAATTTGGTTAAATGAGGATTAGAAAAGTGAATGTAACTAGAAATTGAACACTACAAGCCCAATTTAAAGCTAAAATTGGGGAAGTGTCTTAATGGCATTAACTTACCCCTTTTAAGGGACTTCACCCACATAATTCTCAAATTAAATGACAAATGATGATTACTTTACTCTTAGGGATAATTGAAACATCGATGTTCACTAAACACCAAAGATATTTATAGNTGTAATACTCTGAAGTTTTCTTTCCATTTTCTTCAATTTATTTTCTACAGCAAGTGAACTTTCAACTGTTGGTGGCATCAATGGAGTTGAAGCATGTGATAAATGATCTAAGATACATCAAATGCTTCATTCTCATTCCCAACATAATTAACATTAATAGGAATCATGGGCTCCCAAGGTAATAAACCCTTTTCCCAACTTTCATATGGAACTTGAAACTAACTATAAAGTAGGAAAATTGTGGAAGGATGCCCAAGTCTATAAATTNTCTACTTTTTCTCCTGACCTGTTGGATACCTCGGAGGTCTCCTAAACTCACTATGTCTCGCTTAATAAAATCATCCTTAATTGAATTAATAGGGGCTCACGAAGATATGATTTAGGATGTGGTAAATCATCAGAACCATATTTTTCCACTTTACATAAAATGCCCTTACATGTATTTTTGAGTTTCAGGTGGTGGAACGAGAAGACTCGTGAGGTACGCTTTTACAATTTATAGTACTGTCTTTTTTTCTATACTTTCCACACTGTATTTTATGTTTACAAAGCTTGCATGTTAAACAACGATGTCACCCTACATGATAACCAAAACTGCCAGAATAGCCGCAAAACCAAAACCAAAATTAAAATCAATCAATATAAAATTCACCATCACAACATTCAAAATAGAAGGTAACTCAATATTTAATCACAAACATCACAAAAACCACAATTGCAACTAAATTAAGACGTCTCTATCAAATAATTGGGAATCCCTCGGAGGGAGTAACCTATGGTTGCTAACGAGGCTTCCCACAGTCTAAATGAAAGTATGAAACACATTAAGTTGAGTTTAGTAAATTCATTTGGACTAAGTGAATTTGATAGAAAATAGTGGTACCGGAACGAGAGAACCGTAAGATCCTAACCGGTGTCGCTCTAATCAAATTTAACATGCTTTATAATGTTTAAAGAACTATAATCATAGGGTCATCTGATTTAACATCATAACTTGGTACACTAGAAAACTTAAACTCGCCACGAAGAGGAGCTTGGAGCTAGCACTGTGGGCATAATGACCATCTTCAATAGCAAAACCTGTCTACATCAGCTAAACCAATTTCCTTCCTTAAAATTAAACAACCAAGCCATATGACTTCAAGGTAGTTTGCTTATGCAACATAAATCCTCACCTCATCTTTAGGCCCTTGTACAGCTCTGCTTGACAATATAAGCCTTAACTCGTCTTAGGATTCCGAGGTTGTCGTTCGTCACGACCTAAGTCCTCACATCTTCCAACCTATTTGTGTGATCGTTTAACATAAATGTAAGTCCTAAATTAATAAAATTTGTAGGATGAAACATTTAAATATTTCTTCTCAAAATAGAAGCCAAACAATATAATAGACTGGGAAGGCGCCGAGGTTCTCATCTGGATCTATGACACCTCCTAGTTTTTCCTCTATTGGATTCTACAATAAAATGTTCCAAATTTGAGTTATTCCCATTTCACACCTCTTTGTCTGATTTCATTGAAAAGTCCTATCCTTTTGACCTCTTTGAAGACAATATTTAATGATTTTTATTGAGAGTTTTTTTAGGTGACTTCAGTTATCTAAGATGTAATTAACTATAGGGGCTTGCCCTTATAGGAAGCTTGTCCAAACCTAGCTTACAATAAACCCTATTTAATTCTTCATATTAAATAGGGGAAATTGTTGGCAAATAAAACGGTTTCGCAGACCAAATNTCCTATTTAATTCTTCATATTAAATAGGGGAAATTGTTGGCAAATAAAACGGTTTCGTAGACCAAATGGATGTCATATATTTTTTAGTTTATTTGATCGAGCCTCATCCCTAAGTCTTGTGTTTATCCTTTGGGATAGGTACAAGGTTTGAGGTATAACGCTCTTTCATTTAAACTGTGAAAAATATGGGGTTAGTTTGAATTCATATTTTTTTAAATATATATATATATATATATATATANAATGTCCTTCAAAAGCGGGCGATGGGATTTTGATTCCAGCGACCTACAGCTTCCAACGGGCAACTCCTCCAACCAAAAATAGTTCCGACAATGTTGTTCTAATCAACTTTAACCCTCCATAATGGTTGAACTAAAACTTGTCATTTAAACCTTTAAACCTTATACTTTAGGACTGTCACTTCGTCAAGGAACTTGGAGCTAGTACCGTAGGTAGCACAACAAGGATGCACAGAAAAATAACTTTGAGAGAGCAAACAGAACTACAATAACATGAGGATCTACAACAACAATCTCCTTCCTTAGAATTAAAACAAGACATATGACTTTGAGGTAGTCTACGAAGTGCGACATAAATCCTCAACTTTATCTTTAGGCCTTTGCAAAATTATGTTGAGCAATATAAGCCCTAACTCGTCTTAGGTTCTGAGGTTGTCACTTGTTGTGACATAAACCTTCCTTTCTTCCACGCTATTTGTATGATTGTGTCATACAAATGTAAGCACTATATAATAATACTTGTCAGGATGAAACATTTAATTTATTTTCACCAAAATTGAAGCCAAACTATAAGATAACTTAGGAAGTCACGGAGGTTCTCCTCAGGATTCGTGGTATCCCCTAGTCTTTCCTCCTTTGGATTCCATAACAAAATATTCCAAATTTGAGCCTTTCTTATTTGACATTTCTTGGTCTGATCTTTGAAAATTTCTACTTTTTGAAATTCTTAAAGGCATGATTTTATGATCTAAATTGATAGTTTTCTTAAGTAGCTTCAGTCATTTAAGATGTAATTAACTATAGGGACTTGCACTTATAGGAAATTTTAAGAACTAAGTTTAATATAAACTCTTTCTAATCTTCCATATTAGGTAGGGGAATTTGTCAGCATATAAAAAATTGTTTGCAGACTAAATGGATGTCATAAATTTTTTAGTTTATTTAATCGAGCTTCACTGTAAGCGATATGTCTATTCCTTGGGATAGGTATGCCACTTGCGGTGTTGTGCTCGATCATTTAAACTATTGTCTATATGAATTCGTTCGGTCTCATATTTTCAAAAATTAAAATATTAATTTTTTAAAAAATAAAACACTATTTTTCAAAAATCCAAATTTATATATATACTAATTTAAATTTAAAGACTTTAAGAAACACACACACACACACACACTTTTGTCAGCCGACAGAGGAATGCGGTAACTCTTAAAACCAACTTACAGAAATTCTCCTTAAATTTCAATTTAAAAAGGCAAAAGATTTAAAATGATATGCTTACTAAAAAATTACTACTAAAAGAGCTTAAAAGGAAAGCAACAACCAAATGTAACAGCTTAACAAAATATAACAACTAGTTTGGATATTATGGAAAACAATAGATTTTAATCGATTTAGGCTTCAAATGATTTAAGACAAAATTGAGGTATTGTCATAATTAGAAGCAAACCTTATTTTTTACCCCCTTTTGGTGCTTGCAAAGAACATTAGCTAACTTAAGGTCGATTCCTTAACATCTCGACTCCACAACAGTGTTATCTAACCTCTCACCTCTAGATGCCCCTAGCCCATGCCATGGTAATGACTGAATCCCAACAACAAGGTATTAAAACTTAAGCCAAAATGATAAGAATCTAGCCTGCCACTCTAGATCTAACTAATTCGATGCCCATTAAAACTTATATTCCTATTTATTTGCACTCCCCCTTAGGTGATCGCATTGGCTCTTCCTTGAATGAAGTGTGGTATCCACTAGTTGGGTGAAATCATAGCCCTTCCGAGTTATTATATTTCTCAATGGATTTTGTCCTTACAAGTGGCCAGTTTGCAAAGTAAATAAAGATTCAGTGAAAATACCATCATAATTTTTAAAAGTAAATAAGGAATCTTTAAATCATTCTCATCCCACAAGATTAAGTCCCATATGCAAGAAGAAAGAAAGGAAACTACTCCAAATTCATGGAGATTAAACAAAAATAAAATATTTGCATTGAAATACAAGTCTTACAACAAAAACTCAAACACAAATATAAAGTACCTTAAGTCTTCTCCCCAAGAAAACTAATGGAGTTTCCTCTAAGTAATCTCCAAACTTCTTCACAATAAAACACACTCACACTTACACTTGAACACAAAATATGAAAAACATAACTCACTATTGCCGCCCAATTGAAGTTTTGAGGCTCCAACAGGTCTCTAAATTCTGTGAAATCCTTCTCATTAAATAGAAAATAAAAAAAATCAAGGGTTTCTTCAAGCACCCCTCCAAAATTTGGCCAAATTCAATATATCTTCTAGAAAGAGAATTACTAGCACTATAGTGCCCTTCTCGCCCATCTGTGGTGCTATGACGCCAAGAGGTGGCATTCATGCGCTACAAAAAAATCATCATTTTTGCTCCATCTTTTTTCATTTTCTTTAAATGTCCATTCCGTGTACCTGAAACAAAAAACATGCAAAATACATTCCTCTAAAGTGCAATATCATAAAAAATGTACATAAAAGACTTATAAAACATGCACTAAAAATAGGTTAATTTGTGGTGGGTCAATTCTCCCAAATTTAAATGTTACTTGTCCTCAAGTAACTCCTTATACTATATATAAAATTTATAACATGTGGTAGCAAATTTAACTTAAAGAATTCTGTAATTTTTGCTTTATAAATGTTATTGTGAAACTTTCAGAAAATTTTTTTAACAACTCAGATTAAAAACTAAAGTACAAGAACATATAGTAGTCAAGTTTAAAAGCTATGATCTTATATTTATTTCAAAAATAACTATAATTAGTCATACTGAAGATACTTAGGAGAAACACATGAAAAAGAATTGCATGAGAACTTTATTAGTAAAGGTGCTAATACTTCTAAGTCTAAGTTAGAAATGTAACTAACTTTCTTTCCTTAACATGATTCAAATAGAGCCAATTATTGACTAGGCATCTCCTCACATATATATTTTTTTCTTTTTTTTCTTTTCTTTTTCTTTTTATTTTTTGGATCATTTTTAATCCTTTCTTTTTCTCTTTTTTTCATATGTCATGTAAGGATTACTATATCTGGATAGCCTTTAATGATTTTGAACTCCGCTATCCTCCTCTTAAAGTTAAAAATATCTCACATTTCTTTACTTTAACAAATGCATATTAGTTTTAAAAATTTTTCATAAAGTCTTAAATTTTCTTTTCAAGTATAAATCTAAGATCCTTAATATTTCCAAAAATACAATATTCTTTACTTTAAATAGCGAAAGCATAACTCTAAATCCTTCATACTAAACAACTTAATTCAAGAATTATAAACTTTATTATTAAGAACTTTTACTTAGGTTTTCTACAATTTTCAAAAAATCAAAAACATAGTTTTTTAAAGTTAACTCTACTACAGGTTATGTTTAATTTTTTTTTGAAAATTACAATTCGTGAGGACAAAATAAAGTATAGTTTAAAAAGAATTTTCTCCCCTCCCCCAAACTTAAATTTTTAAACTAATTTAAAGAAGGAAAGTTCATGAAGAAAGAACAAAATTTAAAAATTTAAAAACATGGAAACTAATGCTGGCACAAATAGGAAAGACAAGTACTGAGTAGTGATAAACATAAGATTAACATGCATAAAAAAATAAACACTACTCTAGCATTTAGATTGGAGCAGAAAATAAATATTGGAACTACTAGTTTAACATAAACAAAAACTAAATACAAGCATCTCTAACACAAATACAAAAAATCACAAACATAACATAGTCCAAATACTCTTTCACGTCAAAGAAAAGAAAGAAAGAATGCACAAACTAAACATCAACATCTTCATCATCTCCAACATCATCATCACCATCATCATCATCATCATCACCCAGATCTATGTCCTCATCCATCTCAGAAGGCCGATATGGTGTGAAAGTAAGGCAAGCAGGAAATTCCAGAGAATGGTCACCTCCCACATATCTCCTCATAGCCTCATTATAAGCAAAATCATACTCAACCTTCCTCATCATAATATCATCACTATGATACAAATGAGATTCAAGCCCTTTCACTTAATTATGTAACTTTATGATATGTCCTTGTTGAAGCATCATTTGCTCCATAAGAGAAAGTAGAGAAATAGACTCAAAAGCAGATGGTCTAGGAGCAGAAGCAGGAGCAGAAGTATAAGCTGAAGTAGAAGGTATGTTAACTGTAGTCGTATGTCTAGTCCCAAAATGTCTTTCATATTTTTCCAAATTTCTTTTTCCAATGGGTTTATGAGATGGCAAAGTTTTTTTCCTAAGTCTCATACTTCACTTCAGATCTAGCGCACAAAGTAGATAAGGGATGGGTAGCTCAAACCTCCTGTAGTTCCTCCTCTCGAGGAAAAAAACATGTTGGAATAAATGAGGGAGCCAATGTCAATAGGTTTCTTCATCTAAATACAGTAGTTTAGAGTAGTTCTCTCATGGGTTACCTCACTAAAATGGTTGGTAGGTACTAATCTACCAGAGATAAATAGTGTCAGGCTCCAGAATGAACATTAAGTTTTTAAAAAGAAAAGTTCACTCGTCGCCCATTCTTAATCTTCCAAACTCCATTTCCATCCTTCAAAAAACCCATAATCTCATCTAATTCAACGTCAGTAGGATGGAATTTAGAAAATAAGAAGGTTGGAACACTGTGCAGTTGGTATATGTGGTTAATTCGAACAGTACTAATATCCACATATTTCTCGCGCATATAAACCAAATCATCTGATTCATTGGGCAATTTAGAATAGAATTCTCAAACAATAGTAATCACAGATACAATAGTGAAATAACAAAAATGTTTCCACTGTTGTTCTGCAATCAAGTACTCAATGGTATCGTTAGGACGTAGAAAATTGTGTTCTGCAATCAACTTCCTTGATTGCAGATCAGCATATCTATCTCGTGCCCTTGCACTGACAAACTTATCAAAATCAAAAGTTGTCTTTTCCTTGCCTCTCTTCATTTTAGGACCCATTTGTAATCTAAAAAGTTTCAAGATAAATTCCAAATATCACTAACTCAACTTCAAAGAGTCTCCTAAGAACACAATCTAAACATAAATAATTATTTAACCATGGATTTCCTACTATTTTCATCAAATCTTCTAATTTTTAGTCTAATCCACAATGTGGGTGAAATCCATTATCAAATAAAAATATTTCAAAGCTAGGGTGAAGATCTTAGCTAGAGATGAAGAAATCCCAAGTTTGGAAGCCTATCTCCAAGCCAATAGCGTACAAATTGAATCCATAGAGGAGAAAAATGCAAAAAAATGGAGGAAGGAGATGAACCAAGGATAAAAATGGCAAAATTCGTGGGTCCTGGCACTTAAAATGACTTACGGGTAAGTTCGACGCTATAGCGTTGGGTAGCGGCGCTATAGCGCCATGCTTAGCCTGATGAACAACGCTATAACCCTCAATTATGACGCTATAACGCCATTTATACCCATCCATATTTTAAAAGGAAATAGAAAATTTAGGATGTAGTGACCAATTTTTTACTTATTGAGTTCGTCGCCAATCCAAAATTTCAAATTCGCAAACTCTAATTTGAATATATAAGGCCACATTTTCACAATACAACATAACATTTTTTAATACTGATAGCAAGTTCAATACATACAACATAAACTTAAGGAAATCACTTAGATGTCCATACAACAAACACAATACAAAGCACACTAAGTCTTAAAATAAATGCGATAGGCACACCACATGAAAGTACATAACATAGAACAGAAATAACTATATAAAACAACCTTTAGGACCACTCCTGATTAGTGGTGATATTCTCCATTCCACTCACCAAATAATTTCTATTGTAGCAATGGTATAAATGAGCACGAGAAAATTCCTTAGCAAATTTATTGTCGATCCATTTGTTGGTGGTATACATAGCCACTTGAGTATCTTTGAAGCACGACAAACTATTAAATTGCAGTTTCAACTGCCAATCTATATGCTCGTAATGGTGGGATAACTTTTCAACCTTTGAATGCAGAAGAGAAATCTAGCCTTCAATCTTCTCAAGTTTCTCCTTGCGGCTCTTCAAACTTACTGCGAGATATCCATTGAATTATGCGTGAGCATCCTTATGAACCAACTTATTTTCTTCAAATCTCCCATTGCCATTGCTCTCCATGATCTCTTAAATGAAATTTACACTCTCAAATATCATTATAATACTTAGGAATGTCATAGGGATACTTCAAATCCTCCTAGGTTGTTTTGATAAAGAGGAAGAAGAAGAGAAACTAATTTTTTTTTGCGGTTTTTAGGAGTTATTCGAGCTGTAGCGCTATAACACCAAACAAACATGCTCAATTTTTTAGTTTTCTTTCTTCCACTCTACAAGTCCTTTAATATAATAATGTTTTGTGCCAAAAAAATCATATAAGACTCACAATCACTATATAGAACTTATCAAAACAACAATTCAAATCCAAATCACACTGATAACTATGGGTTGTCACCCACAAAGCACTTGGTTTAACGTCGTCAGCCCGACATAACCATTGTTTTAGTTAGGTCTGACCCAACATTAGAATCTCCTCAAATGTAGGACCCTCTCCGCTCATGTAAGCTTTTAATCTTTGTCTATTTACCTAAATCACTCTCCAGTTTTTGGGACTTCAATATAAATTTCTCCATATGGATATACTATTACCACAATAAATTGTTCTAACCACCTGGATTTAAGTTTTCTTAGAAATAATTTCAATCTTAAATTATAAAGCAATACTTCTCGCCCTGACTCAAAATGCTTTTTCAGAACTTTCTGATCATGCCTAAATTTTGTTTTCTCCTTATAATTTTTAGATTCTTATAAGCTTTATTTTTCAATTCATCAAACTCACTTAATTGCAGTAATCACTTATCCCCAACATATTTCAAATTATAATTAAACTCTTTAATTGCCTAGTACGCTTTATGTTCCAACTCAATTGGCAAGTGACATGCTTTTACGTAGGATTTTATGTACAAACAAAATTGTAGTAGAGGCCCGTAACTTTGAATTTAGAGAGTTGATCCCTGATGAGCATACTGAGTTGTATGATTTTTGTCGGAGGATGAATCTGCGCTTCTTTTCAAGGAAACCCCTATCATTTTTAGGGAGATAGTTGAGCCCATAAGATAACCCATAGGTCTACCCAAAGAGGAAGAGTTGGAAGACAACCCTATGGAAGAAAATAACCCAGTAAAGTTATATTCTTAACCTAAAAAACCCAAGGAGAACTCAACCTAAAATTTAGGAGACCTTGAATTATCTTATAGATATGTTTCTTCCAAATTGCGAGCGCCAATTTGCAAAAAGAGGAGTTAATTGGGAGAAATATGGATTTACTAAGAACCCTAAGGAATGATAATCTAAATCAATCCCTTACATACCCTCAAAATCACTACTATCAAATTGAGAGGGAAAGTTTGCAAGAAATACTAAAATGGATTTAATTAAAACTCCAAAACAAACAAAATATTGAGCGATTGATCGAGGATTACTAAATTGAAATTTTGATTTTGAAGGAACCCTCTGTCATTAGGTTGAAGATGTTAAACCAAGCACTATCTTAGGAGGCAATCCAGGTGTAATCTGATGTCTTGATCATGTTTTTACTTTTTGCAACTGTTTTGAAATTTATTTTCTAATTTTCTTTTAAATTTGCTTTGAAACTTCATTTAAATTTTGTTTGAGTCTTGTCCCACCATAGAGTGATGTATGCTTTGATGTATATCTCACATTTTTATTTTCTAAGATTCATTTGATGGCCCCTACATTTACCTTTATTCNGATTTTTTTTTTAAAACTCTTCATGACATTCTTATTGACCAATATAAATAATCAATTTGGACTTAGCTCAAGCTTAGCCCAATCTAGACTCAAGTTAAGCCCTACATGCCTAAAGTGACCAAATTTCCAAAATCCTTCAAATTAAACCCCCAATTGAACTCAAAATCATTTCATTCCTTCACCTAAAATCTTCATTACAATCATCTACACAATTTTTTATCCATTAATTGGGCCCAAAAACATGGCTAGCCTAAACCCAACCTTTAGCCATTTTGACCCACATGGACCCCTTCACCAAAAATTGACCTAATCAAGCCAAATTGACCAACCAAAGACAACCACAGCCACTAAGCCATTCCTTTGGACCAGGCTGAACCATAAAAAAACCAACCAAAGCAAGCTATGGACCAATGGGTCCCTAAATTAAGAGATTCATACCCATGTTTGGGTCTTAAACCAAATATCTCTTCCATCATGACTAACCCTTGAGGGTAAACCATAATTAAGCCTTCCCCTGACTCACTTGACCTTCTGGCCACCTCCCCTAGCCCTGCCTACCGGCCTAGTCACTAGAAAACTTTAAAACCAAGAGACACCACCCTTGAATCAAACTCATCCTTAGTCCTAGGATCCAGCTCACCCCAATTAAACTTTAGAGCCTCTTAGCCTACCACCTAAGCAAGCTTTTGCACCCATGACCAGGCTCTGACCTCTCCTCTCCAGCCATGGCTATAAAATGGCCCCTTCATGGCCAAGAGAGAGGTGCTAAAATTTTCTCAAGGAGACCCCTTTAAATTGCTCCCATAACCTCTTTGAGACCTCCTCAGTGCAACCCAACCACTTCCTTACCCTAATTCCCATTGTCAGAGTTCAATTTTTGAGCTAAAACCCTTGCTGGAGACAGGACAGAAATCTCCATACCTCCATAGTTCACA
The DNA here is from genome assembly GCA_002079205.1 of Phalaenopsis hybrid cultivar. Lineage (NCBI taxonomy): Eukaryota > Viridiplantae > Streptophyta > Magnoliopsida > Asparagales > Orchidaceae > Phalaenopsis > Phalaenopsis hybrid cultivar. The sequence goes on from JXCR01141630.1 coordinate 87,544, forward strand.
AAAAATCAAATTCAACTCACCCACACCTTCACTACAGTGAAAGAAGAAAAAGACCCATCAAACCCCCCTCACAGAGAGCCTCTACACTAGACTTTGATCAACACCCAAATTCAGCTTTGATCGAATTTGGGTCTAGACCGTTCACCACAACCAGAGGCTCAATCCCTAGCCTCCTTGGACCTCCACGAACGTGCCTAACACTCTCATTGAAGCTTCCCTTCTCAGAGCAAAGGTATTGAACTTCCCCTCTTCCCGAGCCTATTTTGATTCTCCATGTGATTATGGTTAGTTATTTGGCATGTTTACCATATAGATATGTTTATCACACTTAGACGAGTCCATATGAACAAACTCGAGGTCATTTAGTTGAGAAATGAGGGAGATCTTAAGGTTTTAGGGTTAACGATTCCAGGCTCACACTATTTGAAGACAATGACCCACATCCATTGGATTACGCGTGTATCAAATGGAGGGCTCTGATTGCGCCGGATGGGAGCGTGGTTCAAAAATAGCGGGCTAACTCATATGTAGTTGCCAAACCAAAAGATGCCGCGTGGAACTTCGAAGATGCCAAGGATGATGTGGTGCTGCGTTGGATAAGTAGAAAAATAGGGCTTTATTTTATTTATTTAATGGTTAGAACTTCAAAAATCTTTATCTTGGTGTAGAAAAATCACAAAAATAAAAGAAAAATACCCTAGTGCTTAGTGGACAGAGGAGAATAGTGTGGAAATGATTTGAAATTTATTTGATGCATGTTTTATTTTTAATTAATTAGATGTGGTTTTGAGTCTTTTAACTCTTCATGCATGTAGACATTTCACCATAACTTGATACTTTGGCATGTTGTTGCCTCTGTCATGGGGGATATTCTCTAATTTTCTAAGGTCAAAGAAGACCTCTAGACAGAGATCCATATTTTTCAAGTTTATGTCTATTATTTACATAAATTAATCATAATAATTAGCATATTGCTTAGAAAATTTAAAGAAATTTTGAAAGGCTTATTGTGACCAGACAACCCTTTAGAAAATTTTTCATGGGCCAAGTCATTAAGATCACACTTAACTCTCACAAAACCCTAAAACACAAAGAAAATTAATTTGAGGAAAATAATCATATAAATGACTTGATTTTAATTCTCCACTGTGATTTAAAGTTCAGAGAACTCTCCATAATAATTTCAAAATATTTGAAGTTCATTTGATAACTTAACTTGATTTTTTAAGTTAATTGACATTTTTAACACTAAAATAATTTTTCATAATTAAAATATAACTAAAAAATTATAAAAATTGGTTTTAGGAGCTCTCCGTGATCAGGAGAATTTTCTAAAAATACGATTGTAATTAAAATAAAAACTTCATTTTATAAGCCTATTTTAATTTTTTAGATAATTAAAAATTAATAAAAATCACAAAATTGATAAAATTCATGAAAATGTTTTTAATTGTTTCCTAAGAACTTAGGAGCAATTGAAATATTTTTACTAATTTTTTTTAAGTGAAAATATTGAATTTTAAAGCAAAAAATAAATTTTAAAGGCTAAAAAATATTTTTTTCTTAACCTTTCACTTAAATAATTCTAACAATTCAAAGAAAAGTTAAAAAAATGTAAAATTTGTTTCTCTGGGCTCTTTGACCTTAGAGAGATTTAATAAAAATGCAAAACTTAATTTTTCACATTTAACATTTTTTTATAATTAATTAACACTCCATGATTTAAAATAATTTTAATAATTCATATATAACTCAAAAAATTATGTAATTTGATCCCAATGGTTTTCTAGTCTAAGTCTACCTCTAGTAAAAATTTTAAGGGATTAGGCTTTACCTTGGTCAAAATATGGAATTTTCTTTAAAAAATCCTATTTTTGCATATCAATAATTATATAAATTAAATTAAAATTTGAAAAATCACATTTTCTCCTCTGATGTCTTAATTGACCCATGAGTAAGGTAGGATGAAAATTCTAAAGTTGTTTGAATTAAATTTGATAAATTATGGAGTGATAGAGCTTTAGGGGCAAAAGTATAACTTTGAGAATTTGGCCTTAATTAACATTTAG
>JXCR01141630.1:93014-119255 GCA_002079205.1 Phalaenopsis hybrid cultivar
GATAGAGCCTTAGGGGCAAAAGTATAACTTTGAGAATTTGGCCTTAATTAACATTTAGGCTTAATTCAAGAAAGGTAAATGGGCAACCTTTTTTATCCTAATTAACATATTTGGATGACTAAAACACAAGGGATTAATTGGTAGAAACTGATCTCTTTTTTTTAATTAAAGGATAAATTTTTAGTTTCCTAAATTATTAAAATTTGGAAGTCTATTAAATTAAATGATCCTAGACTGAGGGGTATGATTTTGGGTGTTAACAACTCATTAATTTAATACCCCTATGTGATGTTCAAGTGACATTCAACTGTTTTAATGATGAATTATTATTACTAAAAATTTAATCTCTTTCAAAATGACTAAGACATCCACCAAGGTCTTAAGGGCTTAGTAGTGACCTAAGCTAAATCAAATTTGGTTAAATGATGATTAGAAAAGTGAATGTAACTAGAAATTGAACACTACAAGCCCAATTTAAAGCTAAAATTGGGGAAGTGTCTTAATGGCATTAACTTACCCATTTTAAGGAACTTCACCCACATAATTCTCAAATTAAATAGCAAATGATGATTACTTTACTCTTAGGGATAATTGAAACATCGATGTTCACTAAACACCAAAGATATTTATAGGATGAATTATTAAGCAACATAATAAGCTTAAATGAGCTTGAGAATTTTCATTAGGCCGTGAGGGGGAAGCATGGACCTGCTTTTTCTCCTGACCTGTTGGATCCCTCGGAGGTCTCCTAAACTCACTATGTATCGCTTAATAAAATCATCCTTAATTGAATTAATAGGGGCTCACCAAGATATGATTTAGGATTTGGTAAATCATCAAAACCATATTTTTCCACTTTACATAAAATGCCCTTACATGTATTTTTGAGTTTCAGGTGGTGGAACGAGAAGACTCGTCAAGTACGTTTTTACAATTTACAGTACCATCTTTTTTTCTATACTTTCCACACTGTATTTTATGCTTACAAAGCTTGCATGTTAAACAACGATGTCACCCTACATGATAACCAAAACTGCAAGGATAGCCGCAAAACCAAAACCAAAACTAAAATCAATCAAGATAAAATTCACCATCACAACATTCAAAATAGAAGGTAACTCAAAATTTAATCACAAACATCACAAAAACCACAATTGCAACTCAATTAAGACGTCTCTATCAAATAATTGGGAATCCCTCGGAGGGGGTAACCTACGGTTGCTAACGAGGCTTCCCACAGTATAAATGAAAGTATGAAACTCATTAAGTTGAGTTTAGTAAATTCATTTGGACTAAGTGAATTTGATAGAAAATAGTGGTACCGGAACGAGGGAACCGTAAGATCCTAACCGGTGTCGCTCTAATCAACTTTAGCATGCTTTATAACTTTTAAAGAACTATAATCATAGGGTCATCTGATTTGACATCATAACTTGGTACACTAGAAAACTTAAACTCGCCACGAAGAGGAGCTTGGAGCTAGCACTGTGGGCACAATGACCATCTTCAACAGCAAAACCTGTCTACATCAGCTAAACCAATTTCCTTCCTTAGAATTAAACAACCAAGCCATATGACTTCAAGGTAGTTTGCTTATGCAACATAAATCCTCACCTCATCTTTAGGCCCTTGTACAGCTCTGCTTGACAATATAAGCCTTAACTCGTCTTAGGATTCCGAGGTTGTCGTTTGTCACGACCTAAGTCCTCACATCTTCCAACCTATTTGTGTGATCGTTTCACATAAATTTAAGTCCTAAATTAATAAAATTTATAGGATGAAACATTTAAATATTTCTCCTCAAAATAGAAGCCAGACAATATAATAGACTGGGAAGGCACCGAGGTTCTCATCCGGATCTATGACATCTCCTAGTTTTTCCTCCTTTGGATTCTACAATAAAATGTTCCAAATTTGAGCTATTCCCATTTCACACCTCTTTGTCTGATTNTGATTCCAGCGACCGACAGCTTCCAACGGGCAACTCCTCCAACCAAAAATAGTGTCGACAATGTCGTTCTAATCAACTTTAACCCTCCATAATAGTTGAACTGAAACTTGTCATTTAAACCCTTAAACCTTATACTTTAGGACTGTCACTTCGTCGAGGAACTTGGAGCTAGTACCGTAGGCATCACAATAAGGATGCACAGAAAGACAACTTTGAGAAAGCAAACAGAACTACAATAACATGAGGATCTACAACAACAATCTCCTTCCTTAGAATTAAAACAAGACATATGACTTTAAGGTGGTCTACGAAGTGCGACATAAATCCTCAACTTTATCTTTAGGCTTTTGCAAAATTATGTTGAGCAATCTAAGCCCTAACTCGTCTTAGGTTCTGAGGTTGTCACTTATTGTGACATAAACCTTCCTTTCTTCCACGCTATTTGTATGATCGTGTCATACAAATGTAAGCACTATATAATAATACTTGTCAGGATGAAACATTTAATATCTTTTCACCGAAATTGAAGTCAAACTATAGGATAACATAGGAAGTCACCGAGGTTCTCCTCAGGATCCGTGGTATCCCCTAGTCTTTCCTCATTTGGATTCCATAACAAAATATTCCAAATTTGAGCCTTTCTTATTTGACATTTCTTGGTTTGATCTTTGAAAATTCCTACTTTTTTAAATTCTTAAAGGCATGATTTTATGATCTAAATTGAGAGTTTTCTTAAGTAGCTTCAGTCATTTAAGATGTAATTAACTATAGGGACTTGCACTTATAAGAAACTTTAAGAACTAAGTTTAATATAAACTCTTTCTAATCTTCAATATTAGGTAGGGGAATTTGTCAGCATATAAAAAATTGTTTGTAGACTAAATGGATGTCTTAAATTTTTTAGTTTATTTAATCGAGCTTCATTTTAAGCGATATGTCTATTCCTTGGGATAGGTATGCCACTTGTGATGCTGTGCTCGATCATTTAAACTATTGTCTATATGAATTTGTTCGGTCTCATATGTTCAAAAATTAAAATATTAATTTTTTTAAAAATTAAAACACTATTTTTCAAAAATCCAAATTTATATATATACTAATTTAAATTTAAAGACTTTAAGAAACACACACACACACACACACACTTTTCTCAGCCGACAGAGGAATGTGGTAACTCTTAAAACCAACTTACAGAAATTCTCCTTAAATTTCAATTTAAAAAGACAAAAGATTTAAAACGATATGCTTACTAAAAAATTACTACTAAAAGAGCTTAAAAGGAAAGCAACAACCAAATGTAACAACTTAACAAAATATAACAACTAGTTTGGATATTGTGGAAAACATTTCCCTTTGCAAGGAGATTTTAATCGATTTAAGATTCAAATGATTTAAGACAAAATTAAGGTATTGTAATAAATAGAAGCACACCTTATTTTTTACCCCCTTTTGGTGCTTGCAAAGAACATTAGCTAACTTAAGGTCGATTCCTTAACATCTCGACTCCACAACAGTGTTATCTAACCTCTCACCTCTAGATGCCCCTAGCCCATGCCATGGTAATGACTGAATCCCAACAACAGGGTATTAAAACTTAAGCCAAAGTGATAAGGATCTAGCTTGCCACTCTAGATCTAACTAATTCTATGCCCATTAAAACTTATATTCCTATTTATTTGCACTCCCCCTTAGGTGATCGCATTGGCTCTGCCTTGAATGAAGTGTGGTATCCACTAGTTGGGTGAAATCATAGCCCTTCCGAGTCATTATATTTCTCAATGGATTTTGTCCTTACAAGTGGCCAGTTTGCAAAGTAAATAAAGATTCAGTGAAAATACCATCACAATTTTTAAAAGTAAATAAGAAATCTTTAAATCATTCTCATCCCAAGAAATTAAGTCCCATATGCAAGAAGAAAAAAAGGAAACTACTCCAAATTCATGGAGATTAAACAAAAATAAAATATTTGCATTGAAATACAAGTCTTACAACAAAAACTCAAACACAAATATAAAGTACCTTAAGTCTTCTCCCCAAGAAAACTAATGGAGTTTCCTCTAAGTAATCTCCAAACTTCTTCACAATAGAACACACTCAAACTTACACTTGAACACAAAATATGAAAAAACCTAACTCACTATTGCCGCCCAATTGAAGTTTTGAGGCTCCAACAGGTCTCTAAATTCTGTTAAATCCTTCTCATTAAATAGAAAATTAAAAAAATCAAGGGTTTCTTCAAGCACCCCTCCAAAATTTGGCCAAATTCAATATATCTTCTAGAAAGAGAATTACTAGCACTATAGTGCCCTTCTCGCCCATCTGTGGTGACGCCAAGAGGTGGCATTCAAGCGCTATAGAAAAATCATCATTTTTGCTCCATCTTTTTTCATTTTCTTTAAATGTCCATTCCGTGTACCTGAAACAAAAAAACATGCAAAATACATTCCTCTAAAGTGCAATATCATCAAAAATGTACATAAAAGGCTTATAAAACATGCAATAAAAATAGGTTAATTTGAGGTGGGTCAATTCTCCCAAATTTAAATGTTACTTGTCCTCAAGTAACTCCTTATACTATATATAAAATTTATAACATGTGGTAGCAATTTAACTTAAAGAATTCTATAATTTTTGCTTTATAAATGTTATTGTGAAACTTTCAGAAAATTTTTTTAACAACTCAGATTAAAAACTAAAGTACAAGAACATATAGTAGTCAAGTTTAAAAGCTATGATCTTATATTTATTTCAAAAATAACTATAATTAGTCATACTGAAGATACTTAGGAGAAACACATGAAAAAGAATTGCATGAGAACTTTATTAGTAAAGGTGCTAATACTTCTAAGTCTAAGTTAGAAATGTAACTAACTTTCTTTCCTTAACATGATTCAAATAGAGCCAATTATTGACTAGGCATCTCCTCACATATATATTTTTTTCTTTTTTTTTCTTTTCTTTTTCTTTTTATTTTTTGGATCATTTTTAATCCTTTCTTTTTCTTTTTTTTCATATGTCATGTAAGGATTACTATATCTGGATAGCCTTTAATGATTTTGAACTCTGCTATCCTCCTCTTAAAGTTAAAAATATCTCACATTTCTTTACTTTAACAAATGTATATTAGTTTTAAAAAATTTTCATAAAGTCTTAATTTTTCTTTTCAAGTATAAATCTAAGATCCTTAATATTTCCAAAAATACAATATTCTTTACTTTAAATAACGANCTTTTCTTTTTCTTTTTATTTTTTGGATCATTTTTAATCCTTTCTTTTTCTCTTTTTTTCATATGTCATGTAAGGATTACTATATCTGGATAGCCTTTAATGATTTTGAACTCCGCTATCCTCCTCTTAAAGTTAAAAATATCTCACATTTCTTTACTTTAACAAATGCATATTAGTTTTAAAAATTTTTCATAAAGTCTTAAATTTTCTTTTCAAGTATAAATCTAAGATCCTTAATATTTCCAAAAATACAATATTCTTTACTTTAAATAACGAAAGCAGAACTCTAAATCCTTCATACTAAACAACTTAATTCAAGAATTATAAACTTTATTATTAAGAACTTTTACTTAGGTTTTCTACAACTTTCAAAAAATCAAAAACATAGTTTTCTAAAGTTAACTCTACATACTACAGGTTATGTTTAATTTTTTTTTTTGAAAATTACAATTTGTGAGGACAAAATAAAGTTTAGTTTAAAAAGAATTTTCTCCCCTCCCCCAAACTTAAATTTTTAAACTAATTTAANTTTTCAAAAAATCAAAAACATAGTTTTTTAAAGTTAACTCTACTACAGGTTATGTTTAATTTTTTTTTGAAAATTACAATTCGTGAGGACAAAATAAAGTATAGTTTAAAAAGAATTTTCTCCCCTCCCCCAAACTTAAATTTTTAAACTAATTTAAAGAAGGAAAGTTCATGAAGAAAGAACAAAATTTAAAAATTTAAAAACATGGAAACTAATGCTGGCACAAATAGGAAAGACAAGTACTGAGTAGTGATAAACATAAGATTAACATGCATAAGAAAAATAAACACTACTCTAGCATCTAGATTGGAGCAGAAAATAAATATTGGAACTACTAGTTTAACAGAAACAAAAACTAAATGCAAGCATCTCTAACACAAATACAACAAATCACAAACATAACATAGTCCAAATACTCTTTCACGTCAAAGAAAATAAAGAAAGAATGCACAAACTAAACATCAACATCTTCATCATCTCCAACATCATCATCACCATCATCATCATCNAAAAATAAACACTACTCTAGCATTTAGATTGGAGCAGAAAATAAATATTGGAACTACTAGTTTAACATAAACAAAAACTAAATACAAGCATCTCTAACACAAATACAAAAAATCACAAACATAACATAGTCCAAATACTCTTTCACGTCAAAGAAAAGAAAGAAAGAATGCACAAACTAAACATCAACATCTTCATCATCTCCAACATCATCATCACCATCATCATCATCATCATCACCCAGATCTATGTCCTCATCCATCTCAGAAGGCCGATATGGTGTGAAAGTAAGGCAAGCAGGAAATTCCAGAGAATGGTCACCTCCCACATATCTCCTCATAGCCTCATTATAAGCAAAATCATACTCAACCTTCCTCATCATAAAATCATCACTATGATACAAATGAGATTCAAGCCCTTTCACTAAATTATGTAAATTTATGACATGTCCTTGTTGAATCATCATTTGCTCCATAAGAGAAAGTAGAGAAACAGACTCAAAAGCAGATGGTCTAGGAGCAGAAGTAAGAGCAGAAGTATAAGATGAAGTAGAAGGTATGTTAATTGTAGTCGTATGCCTAGTCCCAAAATGTCTTTCATATTTTTCCAAATTTCTTTTTCCAATGGGTTTATGAGATGGTAAAGTTTTTTCCTAAGTCTCATACTTCACTTCAGATCTAGCGCACAAAGTAGTAATAAGGGAAGGGTAGCCCAAACCTCCTGTAGTTCCTCCTCTCGAGGAAAAAAACATGTTGGTATAAATGAGGGAGCCAATGTCAATAGGTTTCTTCATCTAAATACAGTAGTTTAGAGTAGTTCTCTCATGGGTTACCTTACTAAAATGGTTGGTAGGTACTAATCTACCAGAGATAAAATAGTGTCAGGCTCCAGAATGGACATTAAGTTTTGAAAAAGAAAAGTTCACTCGTCGCCCATTCTTAATCTTCCAAACTCCATTTCTATCCTTCAAAAAACCCATAATCTCATCTAATTCAACGTCAGTAGGATGGAACATAGAAAATAAGAAGGTTGGAACACTGTGCAGTTGGTATATGTGGTTAATTCGAACAGTACTAATATCCACATATTTCTCGCGCATATGAACCAAATCATCTGATTCATTGGGCAAGTTAACATAGAATTCTCAAACAATAGAAATCACAGATACAACAGTGAAATAACAAAAATGTTTCCACTGTTGTTCTGCAATCAAGTACTCAATGGTATCATTAGGACGTAGAAAACTGTGTTCTGCAATCAACTTCCTTGATTGCAGGTCAGCATATCTGTCTCGTGCCCTTGCACTGACAAACTTATCATAATCAAAAGTTGTATTTTCCTTGCCTCTCTTCATTTTAGGAGCCATTTGTAATCTAAAAAGTTTCAAGATAAATTCCAAATATCACTAACTCAACTTCAAAGAGTTTCCTAAAAACACAATCTAAACATAAATAATTATTTAACCATGGATTTCCTACTATTTTCATAAAATCTTCTAATTTTTAGTCTAATCCACAATGTGGGTGAAATCCATTACCAAATCAAAATATTTCAAAGCTAGGGTGAAGATCTTACCCAGAGATGAAGAAATCCCAAGTTTGGAAGCCTATCTCCAAGCCAATAGTGCACAAATTGAATCCATAGGGGAGAAAAATGCAAAAAAAATGGAGGAAGGAGATGAACCAAGGATAAAAATGGCAAAATTCGCGGGTCCTGGCACTTAAAATGACTTACGGGTAAGTTCGACGCTATAGCGTCGGGTAGTGGCGCTATAGCGCCATGCTTAGCCTGATGAACGACGCTATAACCCTCAATTATGACGCTATAATGCCATTTATACCCATCCATATTTTAAAAGGAAATAGAAAATTTAGGATGCAGTGACCAATTTTTTACTTATTGAGTTCGTCGCCAATCCAAAATTTCAAATTCGCAAACTCTAATTTGAATANCAGGACCCTCTCCACTCATGTAAGCTTTTAATCTTTGTCTATTTACCTAAATCACTCTCCAGTTTTTGGGTCTTCAATATAAATTTCTCCATATGAATATACTATTACCACAATAAATGGTTCTAACCACCTGGATTTAAGTTTTCTTAGAAATAATTTCAATATTAAATTATAAAGAAATACTTCTCGCCCTGGCTCAAAATGCTTTTTCAGAACTTTCTGATCATGCCTAAATTTTATTTTCTCCTTATAATTTTTAGATTCTTATAAGCTTTATTTTTCAATTCATCAAACTCACTTAATTGCAGTAATCACTTATCCCCAACATATTTCAAATTATAATTAAACTCTTTAATTGCCTAGTACGCTTTATGCTCCAACTCAATTGCAAGTGACATGCTTTTACGTAGGATTTTATGTACAAACAAAATTGTAGTAGAGGCCCATAACTTTGAATTTAGAGAGTTGATCCCTGAAGAGCATACTGAGTTGTATGATTTTTGTAGGAGGATGAATCTGCGCTTCTTTTCAAGGAAACCCCTATCATTTTTAGGGAGATAGTTGAGCCCATAGGATAACCCATAGGTCTACCCAAAGAGGAAGAGTTGGAAGACAGCCCTATGGAAGAAAATAACCCAGTAAAGTTAGAATCTTAACCTAAGAAACCCAAGGGGAACTCAACCTAAAATTTAGGAGACCTTGAATTATCTTATAGATATGTTTCTTCCAACTTGCAAGCGCCAATTTGCAAAAAGAGGAGTTAATTGGGAGAAATATGGATTTAGTAAGAACCCTAAGGAATGATAATCTAAATCAATCCCTTACATACCCTCAAGATCACTGCTATCAAATTGAGAGGGAAAGTTTGCAAGAAATACTAAAATGGATTTAATTAAAACTCCAAAACAAACAAAATATTGGGCGATTGATCGAGGATCACTAAATTGAAATTTTGATTTTGAATGAACCCTCTGTCATTAGGTTGAAGATGTTAAACCAAGCACTATCTTAGGAGGCAATCCATGTGTAATCTGATGTCTTGATCATGTTTTTACTTTTTGCAACTGTTTTGAAATTTATTTTCTAATTTTCTTTTAAATTTGCTTTGAAATTTCATTTAAATTTTGTTTCAGTCTTGTCCCACCATAGAGTGATTTATGCTTTGATGTATATCTCACATTTTTATTTTCTAAGATTCATTTGATGGCCCCTACATTTACCTTTATTCCTACACTTATTTGTTTTTTTTTTTAATTCACTGCTACTTCATGCCATTCATAGGTTTTAAAATGTGAGTTTGGGGGAGGAAATTGTACATTTTAAGAAACCTTAAAGGAATTCACATAGCTTAGTGAAAGATTCAATATTCACAAGGAAACTCCTGCTAAAAATTATANAATTCACTGCTACTTCATGCCATTCATAGGTTTTAAAATGCGAGTTTGGGGGAGAAAATTGTACATTTTAACAAACCTTAAAGGAATTCACATAGCTTAGTGAAAGATTCAATATTCACAAGGAAACTCCTGCTAAAAATTATAAATTAGTCAAACGATTTATAAAAATCTTTTAAAAGAGGATAAATTTCATTAAGAAAGATTAACCTTAATGTTTTAATAATAAGATTTCAAAATGTAACAACCTCAATCAATACTTATAGAAATCTATAAATTATTAAATGAGGTGAAATTTAAATATTATATCACAAACGAAAAATATTTTTAAGTCTTCTTTAGTTCATTTTAGCCAATTAAATGTTAACATAATTTTAAACTAAGAAAATAACCTAAANTAGGTGAAATTTAAATACTATATAACAAACAAAAAATATTTTAAGTCTTCTTTAGTTCATTTTAGCCAATTAAATGTTAACATAATTTTAAACTAAGAAAATAACCTAAAAGTGTGAAACTAAACTATCATTGTTGAAATTTATTGCTTAGGAACACTCCTTCATCATATTTAAAATTAGGTAAATTAAAAAGTTGTCAACTAGAAATATTAACTCCAGAAGAAAAAAAATAAAGAGAAGAAAAAGAAAAGAAGAAAATGAAAAAGTTAGAAGGTAAAAAGCCATGAGAAGAAGCTTGATGCCGACACAATAAAATTCAAGAAAAAAAGGGAGCTAGAAAGGTGTGTAGTGGAACTCAAGTGATAAAGATTTTCATGATTCTTTAATGAAACCNAAAAAAGTTGTCAACTAGAAATATTAACTCCAGAAGAAAAAAAATAAATAGAAGAAAAAGAAAAGAAGAAAATGAAAAAGTCAGAAGGTAAAAAGCCATGAGAAGAAGCTTGATGCCGACACAATAAAATTCAAGAAAAAAAAGGGAGCTAGAAAGGTGTGTAGTGGAACTCAAGTGATAAAGATTTTCATGATTCTTTAATGAAACCCCGTTAAAGGTATCTTCAAAAGAAAAAAGTTAAGTAATATTAAGTTGGTGAAATCCATCAAAGTTGCTTTAAAGGCATTTGAGGTTTGTAAATGATATTTTAAATAACTACAATTTAAGAATCTAAGAGATTTCTTAGAGACACAATGAAGGGAATTAAGAAAACATCAAATCATTAATCATTAAAGATAATTGATCCTAATATGACATTCAAACATTTCTTTTTCATTTTGATAAATAAGTTGAATAGTTAGATACCTACAGGATTACATATTATTCTAATAGAATACCAATTGAGCTATGTAATTACTCTAGGACAAGTAATATGGTTAATTTGAGGGTATTCACATGTGTCAATGTTACATGATTTGCATTTTACCTAAAATTTTACTCGTTATTTTTATTCATTTATCACAATTTTACACTTGAGAAAGATTTTTTTTATGTTGTACAAGTTATAGGAGTCTAACAAGCAAAATAGAGTCAAAACACATAATATTGTATTGACTAGCATAGTCACACCAAAACTGGGCGTGACTACGCTAGTTTCATTCGTAACCACACAAAATTATGGCTTGACCACACTACTAGACATCCATAACTCTTATTTTGCGCAATGTTTCGCCTATTTTGGACCTAATTATGCATTTAGAAAGTTTGAATTCCTATTTTAGATCCCTATATAAAACCTAACTATAAAAAATTATTGTCATGACAATAGGTCTTCTTGGCCTCTTCTTGGCCTTTAAAAAATTTTGGAGTACTGAACAGTTGGAGGTTACTCGAGGCAGGGATTAGGTAAGATTTGAGTGCTTCCCTTAAGGTATTCTTCCTATCTTCATTGAACCTTAAAGGTTTAGTTTTTCCTCTATTTTTTTAGTGTTGAGAGATAATTATATGGAAGGGAGGGTTGTTACTCTTGTGGAGAAGATAACTTATTATAAGTTTAACATGATTTTGTTTCTTGGAATGAAATCTTGCATTATTTTTTCTTGTTTTAGTTTCCTTGATGATGGGTGGCTAATTTATTCTTTGTGTCTCTTTGATGTAGGGGTAGTGGATTTAACATAGTTTTTTGAGATGTTTTCCTTTTAACCTTTCTTTATCCTTTCATGGTCTATATTTCTGATTAATATATGAGCATCTCTTACTCCTAGTCTGGCCAACTAGGATGTTAAAATATTTCTTGAAACTACGACCTTTAATTGTTGTGCAGTGAAAACAAAGGGTTAACTACAAAATTCCGAGAGGATAGACATATTCCAGCATAATTTTGTAGTCATTCTACTACTAGGATCTTTTTTCTTATTTATTTTGTGTTTATTTTTGTTATTGCATATGTATTATTGTTGTGTTCTCTTGCAAGTTCTAGAGAAAGTTAAAAAGCTAAAAAAATTCTTAAAGCTAAAAAGCCAAAAAAAATATATTTATTGTTAAATTTTATGTGCTTTCTTTCTTGCATATTGTCTATGCATTGCATGTGTATGAGATGATTGATTAGTGCGGGTCTTGGTGAAAATTTTCTACATAAAGTTTCTTTATTATTGCTATGTTTAAGGGAGATGAGGCTAACCTCGCCCTTTGTGACCCTGAGATCCATCGAACANAACATGTGTCAATATTACATGATTTCACCTGCATTTTACCTAAAATTTTACTCGTTATTTTTATTGATTTATCAAAATTTTACACTTGAGAAAGATTTTTTTTATGTTGTACAAGTTATAGGAGTCTAACAAGCAAAATAGAGTCAAAACACATAATATTGTATTGACTAGCATAGTCACACCAAAACTGGGCGTGACTACGCTAGTTTCATTCGTAACCACACAAAATTATGGCTTGACCACACTACCAGACATCCATAACTCTTATTTTGTGGAATGTTTCGCCTATTTTGGACCTAATGATGCATTTAGAAAGTTTGAATTCCTATTTTAGATCCCTATATAAAACCTAACTATAAAAAATTATTGTCATGATAATAGGTCTTCTTGGCCTTTAAAAAATTTTGGAGTAGTGAAGAGTTGGAGGTTACTCGAGGCAGGGATTAGGTAAGATTTGAGTGCTTCCCTTAAGGTATTCTTCCTATCTTCATTGAACCTTGAAGGTTTAGTTTTTCCTCTATTTTTTGAGTGTTGAGAGATAATCATATGGAAGCGAGGGTTGTTACTCTTGTGGAGAAGATAACTTATTTTAAGTTTAACATGATTTTGTTTCTTGGAATGAAATCTTGCATTATTTTTTCTTGTTTTGGTTTCCTTGATGATGGGTGGCTAATTTATTCTTTGTGTCTCTTTGATGTAGGGGTAGTGGATTTAACATAGTTTTTTTAGATGTTTTCCTTTTAACCTTTATTTATCCTTTCATGGTCTATATTTTTGATTAATATATGAGCATCTCTTACTCCTAGTCTGGCCAACTAGGATGTTAAAATATTTCTTGAAACTATGACCTTTAATTGTTGTGCAGTGAAAACAAAGAGTTAACTACAAAATTCCGAGAGGATAGACATATTCCAGCATAATTTTGTATTCATTATACTACTAGGATCTTTTTTCTTATTTATTTTGTGTTTATTTTTGTTATTGCATATGTATTATTGTTGTGTTCTCTTGCAAGTGCTAGAAAAAGTTAAAAAGCTAAAAAAAATTTTAAAGCTAAAAAGCCAAAAAATATATATTTATTGTTAAATTTGATGTGCTTTCTTTCTTGCATATTGTCTATGCATTGCATGTGTATGAGATGATTGACTAGTGCGGGTCTTGGTGACAATTTGCTACATAAAGGTTCTTTATTATTGCTATGTTTAAGGGAGATGAGGCTAACCTCGCCCTTTGTGACCCTGAGATCCATCGAACATTTAGACGTCTTCGAAGAGCACATTCACTTAGTAAATTGCTCATTGAAATGGCTGACCCTAACACCCCCATCATGAAACCAGTTAGGGAGTATGCCAACCCTTCTATTGAAGAAATCCATATGAGCATCAATTACTTATTTGTATAAGCCAAGACCTTTGAATTGAGATTTGTCATAATCTAGATGGTTCAAAACAACTAGTTTGGGGGACTTTCTTCAAAAAGACCCAAACCCTTACTTAGCCAATTTTATTGAACTTTGTGTCACTTTTTGGTACAATGGTGTCTCTAGAGATTTTGTTAGGTTTAAGCTTTCCCTCTTCTTCTTAAGGGACAAAACCAGGTATGGCTTAACTCCCTTGCCCCAAGATTAATCAACATCTAGAATGACCTTGCTTAAAAATTTCTAGCAAAATAATTTCTACCATATAAAAATGTAAAACTTAAGAATGAAATTACCTCATTCACCTAAATTATGGAGATTTTATTTTACGAAGTTTAAGAGAGGTTCAAAGAAATACTTAGGAGGTGCCCACTCCACACACTATCTGATTGGCTAATCATCCAAACTTTTTAAAACAGTTCTGTGGGTTCCCTAATATCCATCATAGGTTTTGTTATAGGAGAATCATTATTATCTAAACCCTTTAAGGAAGCTTACCAATTAATAGAAGAAATGACCACAAATAATTTTTAATAACCCATGGAGAGGTAACCATTGNAATTATGTAACTTTATGATATGTCCTTGTTGAAGCATCATTTGCTCCATAAGAGAAAGTAGAGAAATAGACTCAAAAGCAGATGGTCTAGGAGCAGAAGCAGGAGCAGAAGTATAAGCTGAAGTAGAAGGTATGTTAACTGTAGTCGTATGTCTAGTCCCAAAATGTCTTTCATATTTTTCCAAATTTCTTTTTCCAATGGGTTTATGAGATGGCAAAGTTTTTTTCCTAAGTCTCATACTTCACTTCAGATCTAGCGCACAAAGTAGATAAGGGATGGGTAGCTCAAACCTCCTGTAGTTCCTCCTCTCGAGGAAAAAAACATGTTGGAATAAATGAGGGAGCCAATGTCAATAGGTTTCTTCATCTAAATACAGTAGTTTAGAGTAGTTCTCTCATGGGTTACCTCACTAAAATGGTTGGTAGGTACTAATCTACCAGAGATAAATAGTGTCAGGCTCCAGAATGAACATTAAGTTTTTAAAAAGAAAAGTTCACTCGTCGCCCATTCTTAATCTTCCAAACTCCATTTCCATCCTTCAAAAAACCCATAATCTCATCTAATTCAACGTCAGTAGGATGGAATTTAGAAAATAAGAAGGTTGGAACACTGTGCAGTTGGTATATGTGGTTAATTCGAACAGTACTAATATCCACATATTTCTCGCGCATATAAACCAAATCATCTGATTCATTGGGCAATTTAGAATAGAATTCTCAAACAATAGTAATCACAGATACAATAGTGAAATAACAAAAATGTTTCCACTGTTGTTCTGCAATCAAGTACTCAATGGTATCGTTAGGACGTAGAAAATTGTGTTCTGCAATCAACTTCCTTGATTGCAGATCAGCATATCTATCTCGTGCCCTTGCACTGACAAACTTATCAAAATCAAAAGTTGTCTTTTCCTTGCCTCTCTTCATTTTAGGACCCATTTGTAATCTAAAAAGTTTCAAGATAAATTCCAAATATCACTAACTCAACTTCAAAGAGTCTCCTAAGAACACAATCTAAACATAAATAATTATTTAACCATGGATTTCCTACTATTTTCATCAAATCTTCTAATTTTTAGTCTAATCCACAATGTGGGTGAAATCCATTATCAAATAAAAATATTTCAAAGCTAGGGTGAAGATCTTAGCTAGAGATGAAGAAATCCCAAGTTTGGAAGCCTATCTCCAAGCCAATAGCGTACAAATTGAATCCATAGAGGAGAAAAATGCAAAAAAATGGAGGAAGGAGATGAACCAAGGATAAAAATGGCAAAATTCGTGGGTCCTGGCACTTAAAATGACTTACGGGTAAGTTCGACGCTATAGCGTTGGGTAGCGGCGCTATAGCGCCATGCTTAGCCTGATGAACAACGCTATAACCCTCAATTATGACGCTATAACGCCATTTATACCCATCCATATTTTAAAAGGAAATAGAAAATTTAGGATGTAGTGACCAATTTTTTACTTATTGAGTTCGTCGCCAATCCAAAATTTCAAATTCGCAAACTCTAATTTGAATATATAAGGCCACATTTTCACAATACAACATAACATTTTTTAATACTGATAGCAAGTTCAATACATACAACATAAACTTAAGGAAATCACTTAGATGTCCATACAACAAACACAATACAAAGCACACTAAGTCTTAAAATAAATACGATAGGCACACCACATGAAAGTACATAACATAGATCAGAAATAACTATATAAAACAACCTTTAGGACCACTCCTGATTAGTGGTGATATTCTCCATTCCACTCACCAAATAATTTCTATTGTAGCACTGGTATAAATGAGCACGAGAAAATTCCTTAGCAAATTTATTGTCGATCCATTTGTTGGTGTTATACATAGCCACTTGATTATCTTTGAAGCACGACAAACTATTAAATTGCAGTTTCAACTGCCAATCTATATGCTCGTAATGGTGGGATANATGGTATAAATGAGCACGAGAAAATTCCTTAGCAAATTTATTGTCGATCCATTTGTTGGTGGTATACATAGCCACTTGAGTATCTTTGAAGCACGACAAACTATTAAATTGCAGTTTCAACTGCCAATCTATATGCTCGTAATGGTGGGATAACTTTTCAACCTTTGAATGCAGAAGAGAAATCTAGCCTTCAATCTTCTCAAGTTTCTCCTTGCGGCTCTTCAAACTTACTGCGAGATATCCATTGAATTATGCGTGAGCATCCTTATGCACCAACTTATTTTCTTCAAATCTCCCATTGTCGTTGCTCTCCATGATCTCTTAAATTAAATTTACACTCTCAAATATCATTAGAATACTTAGGAATGTCGTAGGGATACTTCAAATCCCATCCTAGGTTGTTTTGATAAAGAGGAAGAAGAAGAGAAACTATTTTTTTTGCGGTTTTTAGGAGTTATTCGAGTTGTAGAGCTATAACACCAAACAAACATGCTCAATTTTTTAGTTTTCTTTCTTCCACTCTACAAGTCCTTTAATATAATNAACCAACTTATTTTCTTCAAATCTCCCATTGCCATTGCTCTCCATGATCTCTTAAATGAAATTTACACTCTCAAATATCATTATAATACTTAGGAATGTCATAGGGATACTTCAAATCCTCCTAGGTTGTTTTGATAAAGAGGAAGAAGAAGAGAAACTAATTTTTTTTTGCGGTTTTTAGGAGTTATTCGAGCTGTAGCGCTATAACACCAAACAAACATGCTCAATTTTTTAGTTTTCTTTCTTCCACTCTACAAGTCCTTTAATATAATNCCTAGAATGACCTTGCTTAAAAATTTCTAGCAAAATAATTTCTACCATATAAAACTGTAAAACTTAAGAATGAAATTACATCATTCACCTAAAATATGGAGATTTTATTTTATGAAGTTTAAGAGAGGTTCAAAGAAATACTTAGGAGGTGCCCACTCCACACACTACCTGATTGGCTAATCATCCAAACTTTTTACAATAGTTCTGTGGGTTCCCTGATATCCATCATAGGTTTTTTTATAGGAGAATCATTATTATCTAAACCCTTCAAGGAAGCTTACCAATTAATAGAAGAAATGACCACAAATAATTTTTAATAACCCATGGAGAGGTAACCATTGTTCATGAGTCGGATGTGTTAGCTATCCTGGCAACCCAAGTAACTATAATATCTAGGACGTTAGATAACCAAGGTATGAATCTACTACAAGGAATTCAACCCAAAATTGATTGATTTATGGACCAGTAGTAGATTCGAGCATCTCTGCCTTTGAATCTGTTAATGACATAGGAAATTATGGTCATAATCCATACTCCAACACCTACAACCTAGGCTAGATAAACCATACAAATTTCTCTTGGAATAATAATAGCCATAAATGGGGAAACACTTAGAACAACCTTGTAGATTGTTAACAAAACCAAGGAAATCACCCTCAGAGGTAACAATACCCGCCCAATTTCCAAGTTAATTTCAAACTGACTCAAAAGAAATAACCTATCAAAGCACTATTTATTGAAATGGGGAACACCTTATAAAACCAAGTTATCGCCATTACAAATCTTAAAACTCAATTATGATAGCTAACAAACTCAATGAATAATAGACCCTCAGAGGTACTATCTACTATTACTAAAGTAAATCCAAAAGACCAAAATTTAGAGTAATACAAGGTAATGGGAGTAAGGACTGGCGAAGAACGAGAAGCCAGCCATAAGAATAAGCACCTCTATGAAGTTAATTTTAGATTGATTTTTCCTTACTATTCATATTGACCCAATTGAAAGACTTTCGCCTCCATTTTCTCAAAGGATACAGAAGCCTAACAAAGATCCTAGTTCACCATTCATTATGCCATATGAACTGAGTTTTAGGAAAAAGCTTTTTATGGCCTTGGTGTTAGTTCCAATCTCATGCCTCTAAATATTTTCAAAAAAAATAGAAAAGGAGAAATTGAGCCTACAATTTTACACTTCAACTAGCAAATCAATCTTTGGCACATCCTTTAGAAGTAGTTGAAAGTTTGTCTGTTACAGTGGATACATTCACCTTTCTAGCTAATTTTGTAATTTTGGATCTAAAAGTCAATAAAGAGATGCATTTCATTTTTTAGAGACCATTCTTAGCCACTGATCAGGATATTATTGAGGTTTAGGAGGGGAAGATAATTCTGAGAGATAATGATCAAGTAATCACATTTGATATTTTAAAATCACCCAACCTTCCCCAAGCACCTGGGAATGTTCGTAACCAGAAGGTTGAAATGGTGACTCAGGTAGTAAAAATCTAATCTATTACATCAGATGAGTTTAAACTAGAAGACCAAATGATAATTGATGAATTTTGGAGGAATTTAACAAACGATAATATTTCTCTTCAATTAGAAGAAGTTCAACCACTAGAACCTAACCATTTAGGAGAGCATCTTAGTTTGCCTCTCAGAATCACTGATGATTATCTTATTTAAAGTGAGAGATTGCTACAAAATCTTAATCAGTGGATAGGACAGGATTAGTATTTGTGGGATGGAGTTGAAAGAATAATTTTTTAAAAAAATGAGAGAGAAAACCCAAGATAAATTAAATTTGAAATGAGTGATCGAGGATTATTGAATTGCAATTTGATCCTGGAGACCCAGTTTTGGATTATTTCTGAGCCTTCCTCAAGCTGATGGTGTTAAACCAAGCGCTTTCTTGAATGAAAACCCAAGTGCTATATGATTCGTTGAGCATTTTTTTCCTTTTTTTTTACTTCTTATATCTACTTTGAAATTTGCTTTGAAAGTTTCTTAAAACCAGCATTTGGGTTAGTGTAGGAGCCTTGTCTCTCTACAGAGTAGTTTTCCCTTGAGAAATGGGGTAGGAGTCAAGTATCCCCAAATTTTAGAATCATTTCCTAATTCATGCCTTGTTTCTTCTGAGATTCTTGTGATTTCACATGCATTTACTTTTGCCTGCACTTACCTACTTTTTATTTTTATGCTACTTAATGTCATACATATGTTGAAAAAAAATTTTGGGGGAGAGAAAAATGTACCTTTTTATGAACCTAAAGAGAACTCACATAACTTTCTGAAAAATAAAATTTAATTTGATAACTCTTGTTAGTAATTCTAATTAATTTCAAACCGCTTCATATTCTAGTAAAAAAAGATAAATGCCATTTAGTAAAAACTAACTTTAATATGTTAATAATAAGATTTCATAAATTAACAACTTCAGACATTACTTAAGAGAATTCATAAATTATTAAAAAGATGTAACTTAATGTTAAGTAGNAAAATTATGGCCATAATCCATACTCCAACACCTACAACCTAGGCTAGATAAACCGTACAAATTTCTCTTGGAATAATAATAGCCATAAATGGGGAAACACTCAGAACAACCTTGTAGATTGTTAACAAAACCAAGGAAATCACCCACAGAGGTAACAATACCCGCCCAATTTCCAAGCTAATTTCAAACCGACTCAAAAGAAATAACTATCAAAGCACTATTTATTGAAATGGGGAACACCTTACAAAGCCAAGTTATCGCCATTACAAATCTTAAAACTCAATTATGATAGCTAACAAAATCAGTGAATAATAGACCCTCTCAGGTACTACCTACTATTACTAAAGTAAATCCAAAAGACCAAAATTTAGAGTAATACAAGGTAATGTGAGTAAGGACTGGAGAAGAATGGGAAGCAAGCCATAAGAATAAGCACCTCTATGAAGTTAATTTTAGATTGATTTTTCCTTACTGTTCATATTGACCCAATTGAAAGACTTTCGCCTCCATTTTCTCAGAGGATACAGAAGCCTAACAAAGATCCTAGTTCACCATTCGTTATGCCATATGAATTGAGTTTTAGGAAAAAGCTTTTTATGGCCTTGGTGTTAGTTCCAATCTCATGCCTCTAAATATTTTCAAAAAAAAAAAATAGAAAAGGAGAAATTGAGCCTGCAATTTGACACTTCAACTAGCAAATCAATCTTTGGCACATCCTTTAGAAGTAGTTGAAAGTTTGTCTGTTACAGTGGATACATTCACCTTTCTAGCTGATTTTGTAATTTTGGATCTAAAAGTCAATAAAGAGATGCATTTAATTTTTTAGAGACCATTCTTAGCCACTGATCAGGATATTATTGAGGTTTAGGAGGGGAAGATAATTCTGAGAGATAATGATCAAGTAATCACATTTGATATTTTAAAATCACCCAACCTTCCCCAAGCACCTGGGAATGTTCGTAACCAGAAGGTTGAAATGGTGACTCAGGTAGTAAAAATCTAATCTATTACATCAGATGAGTTTAAACTAGAAGACCAAATGATAATTGATGAATTTTGGAGGAATTTAACAAACGATAATATTTCTCTTCAATTAGAAGAAGTTCAACCACTAGAACCTAACCATTTAGGAGAGCATCTTAGTTTGCCTCTCAGAATCACTGATGATTATCTTATTTAAAGTGAGAGATTGCTACAAAATCTTAATCAGTGGATAGGACAGGATTAGTATTTGTGGGATGGAGTTGAGAGAATAATTTTTAAAAAAAATGAGAGAGAAAACCCAAGATAAATTAAATTTGAAATGAGTGATCGAGGATTACTGAATTGCAATTTGATCCTAGAGACCCAGTTTTGGATTATTTCTAAGCCTTCCTTAAGCTGATGGTGTTAACCAAGCGCTTGCTTAAATGAAAACCCAAGGGCTATATGATTCGTTGAGCATTTTTTTTCCTTTTTTTTTACTTCTTATATCTACTTTAAAATTTTCTTTGAAAGTTTCTTAAAACCAGCATTTGGGTTAGTATAGGAGCCTTGTCTCTCTACAGAGTAGTTTTCCCTTGAGAAATGGGGTAGGAGTCAAGTATCCCCAAATTTTAGAATCATTTCCTAATTCATGCCTTGTTTCTTCTGAGATTCTTGTGATTTCACATGCATTTACTTTTGCCTGCACTTACCTACTTTTTATTTTTATGCTACTTAATGTTATACATATGTTGAAAAAAAATTTTGGGGGAGAGAAAAATGCACCTTGTTATGAACCTAAAGAGAACTCACATAACTTTCTGAAAAATAAAATTTAATTTGAGAACTCTTGTTAGTAATTCTAATTAATTTCAAACTGCTTCATAGTCTAATAAAAAAAGATAAATGCCATTTAGGAAAAACTAACTTTAATATGTTAATAATAAGATTTCAGAAATTAACAACTTCAGACATTACTTAAGAGAATTCATAAATTATTAAAAAGATGTAACTTAATGTTAAGTAGAAAACCAAGAATGTTTTGTTTATTCAATTCAATTCATTTTAAGTAACAAAAAGTTATCTTAAATTTCAACTGAAAGTATAACCAAAAAGTGTGGCATTAAAATATTTAGTGTTGAGTTTTATTGCTTAAGAAACACTACCCTTAGTTGTATTTAAAATGAGAAAAGAAAAATAAAATTGCCAACCAGATACAGTAATTCTCGGGAAAAGAAAAAAAGAAAATAAAATGATGAAAAAGATAAGTGATAAAGTAAAAATCCCTGAGAAGTAGTGATACAGTGAAAATATATGCATATTTAGACCCATAATTTATACCTATTTTTGTGATATTGCACTTTAATGGAAGGTATTTTGTCATTTTCTTGCAGGTTGTTGATTTTTAGGGCTTAAAGCAAAAAAAAAAAAGTAAAAACGATGAAATTTGTAGTCAAAGTTAAGTTTTTGAGTAAATACTCAGCGCCGACAGTGCCAAGGTCAGCGCCAAAGACTCAGAACAACTGAAAGCTGAAGGATTTTTACTCAAAGCCGACGGCGCCAGACTAGCGCCGACAGCGCCAAACTAGCGCCGACAGCGCCAAAGGCGGTTCAAACCCCGTTTCTAGAAGGTTTGATGTATTTGGATGATTTTTGAAGAGTTTTTAGAGGAACCTCTTGGAGAACCGACCTTGGGCTTTATTTGGGGCCAAATTTCATAAAAAATGGGGCTCTTCTACGTTCATTTTTCGCTCTACAGCATCCCACCACGCTACATTTTCATAATCCATCTTCATTCCANAACCTCTTGGAGAATCGACCTTGGGCTTTATTTGGGGCCAAATTTCATAAAAAATGAGGCTCTTCTACGTTCATTTTTCGCTCTACAGCATCCCACCACGCTACATTTTCATAATCCATCTTCATTCCACCACAAATTGGAGTCAACTAGTAATTTTTCTTTCATAGTTTAGAGTTTTTGTGTTGAGATATAGTGTGAAACTTTCTGTAAGAGTGTTGGAGAAGGAGAAAAGTGAGAGAGTTATTCTTCTTGCATTTATAAGGAAAGGCTACAAAGGATTTGTTTTGAGAAAGAGTTCCAGATAAGTTTGTTTGTTTATTTAGTGTTGTANGTTGAGAGAGTTATTCTTTTTGCATTTATAAGGAAAGGCTACAAAGAATTTGTTTTGAGAAAGAGTTCTAGATAAGTTTGTTTGTTTATTTAGTGTTGTATGAACTTTCTTTTATATATGAAATTTGTGTTTTATCATATCTTCCTCGTGAAGTCTGAGTAGTTTTCTCTATATTTCCCACAACTCTGAGATCTAGAGAAATAAAGAGCTAATATGATTGTGTCATAATTAAAATATTAAATAAATTATAATGATTTTTAAACTCCAAACTTAATTCACTTTTCAATCTGGCCAATTG
Source organism: Phalaenopsis hybrid cultivar (assembly GCA_002079205.1). Lineage (NCBI taxonomy): Eukaryota > Viridiplantae > Streptophyta > Magnoliopsida > Asparagales > Orchidaceae > Phalaenopsis > Phalaenopsis hybrid cultivar. The sequence continues at coordinate 115,811 of JXCR01141630.1, forward strand.
ATTTGTTAAAATATATTGTGAAACATATGATCCAGGAAATGGAGTATATGTTCTACAACAGAGTGAGGATCACATTTGATTACATGAAAGAGAAATTTGTTCATGAAATTAAGTGCAAATAAATAGGGAAATAATCTTTGTTGGGTGTAGAATTGGAGAATCTTTAGGGTGACAAAATAAAATCCCCATTTTGGTCTTAGTGTTTAAAAACTAAAGTGAGAGTTAGCCTTCAGGTGAAGTGAAGTGGGAGCTCTTGAGTGGGAGTCGGTATCCTCCTAGCCTAGCCACAGATTTAGGGACTAAACCTAAGATTAACCCAATGATTTTCTATATATTAGGGCAGAGAATTAAAATTACTTCTATTTGACACAATACATATTATAAACATTTATCTCATCTCATTTCACTATAATTTCATTGTAGTGGGAATGATGCTTTTTCACAAAGCAACCTTCATTACATAAACATAGTTAGTAGATTAGTAGTTATTATTAAAAATTTGCATTTCAGTTTGGCTAATAGTTAAGTAATTTAGTTTGGTTAAGCTATCATCATTCAAAATTAGTGACAGTGATTTTGTTTTATTTTCTTTAAATTTCCTAGTAAAATTTATTATTGCTAATTTACACCTTCCCTGTGGGATCGATATTTGGGGTTTAAATAAAAAGTCCATTATTACTTGATAACGATACGTATACTTGCGTAGAATCCCATTTTAATTACATATAATTATATATATTTTACACAACTTACTTTTCATACAATGATCAAGTTTTTGGCACTGTAGTGGTGTCAACTTCATAAATCTTTACATATAAAAAAATTGAGACCATGTTTTTGGCGCCATTGGCAGGGATGGTAACGGTTAAATTTAATTAAATTAAATAGTTTTGATAAATTAGGAAATTTAGAGAATATATATATATATANCAGTTTAGTACCTTATGATTCAGAATTAGAACGCACTATTAGAAAAATTTGAAAACAACAAAGAGAAATTAAGAATTTGAAAGAAATGGTGAATAATATAGAAAATCTAATAAATGAGAAACGACAAAGACCTTTAAAATATTATGCGAATCTGACAGTAGATGAACTTCATTTAACTATTCAAAATACTGATGTTGTTGTACCTTCATTTGAGCTTAAACCTGCTATTATCCAAATGGTACAAAATAATCAGTTTGAAGTATCTCCTACTAAAGATCCTAACTTACATCTTGCTAGTTTTCTTGAAATTTGTGCTACATTTAAATACTAATGATGCTGTTAGGCTTAGACTTTTTCCTTTTTCATTAAGGGATAACGCCAAGGTTTGGTTAAATTTATTAGCACCTGAATCTATTAGAACTTGGGGAGAACTATCACAAAAATTCTTGGCTAAACATTTTCCACCCTCGAAAACCGCTAAGCTTATAAATGATATTATAACTTTTTGTCAGTTTGAAGGGGAATCGATATATGAAGCCTGGGAAAGATTTAAGGATCTTCTAAGAAAATGTCCACACCATCTTTACCAAATTGATTAATAATTCAAACCTTTTATAATGGATTAGTAGGATCATTAAGATCTAATATAGATGCTGCTGCAGGTGGATCATTTATGTCAAAACCTTTTGATGAAGCATACTATTTAATTGAAGAAAGGATTACTAACAATTTTCAATGGCCCTCTGAAAGGGTAAATCCTAAGCGAGTAGCCATTATTCATGAATCTGATGCAATGTCTATTTTGGAATCTCAAATTGCTGTTATTTCTAAAAAAATTGATCAAATAGGAGTGAACTACTCTCAAATACCTCTAGTATTAGAGGAAAGTTCACTAGGACAGATTATTGATACTCAACCATCTTATGAAACCTTAAATTCTATAAATAATTAAAATAATAATCTCTATTCTAACTATTTTAACCCTGGATGGAAAAACCACCCTAATTTTAGTTGGAATAATTATAATAATTCGGTGAATCCATCTAGAAATCTGAACAATCAAGGAAATCCTCGACCTTATTATCCTCTAGGATTTAACTCCAATCTTAACCCACAAGTTAAGGAAAAGAAGTTGATGATGGAAGAAGTGATGTTGATCATGAGAAATCAAATATAGAATCAAGGGGCTGCTATTAGAAATATTGAAAATCAATTAGAACATATTGCTACTGCACTTAGTAATAACCTTCTGGAATTCTTTCGAGTACTATGGAAGTTAATCCAAAAGATCAAAATAAAGAGCAAATTAAAGCTATTCAATTACAAGGTGGAAAAGAAATAGAAACAAGGCTGCAAAGAGAAACTGAAGTTAATGAAGAGAAGGAAGAAATGGAAAATGATCAACAGGAAAATGAACAAACACAGNCCTCGTGAAGTCTGAGTAGTTTTCTCTATATTTCCCCCAACTCTGTGATCTGGAGAAATAAAGAGCTAATATGAATGTGTCATAATTAAAATATAAAATAAATTATGATGATTTTTCAACTCCAAACTTAATTCACTTTTCAATTTGGCCAATTGATTTGTTAAAATATATTGTGAAACATATAATCCAGAAAATGGAGTATATGTTCTACAACAGAGTGAGGATCACATTTGATTACATGAAAGAGAAATGTGTTCATGAAATTAAGTGCAAATAAATAGGGAAATAATCTTTGTTGGGTGTAGAATTGGAGAATCTTTAGGGTGACAAACTAAAATCCCCAATTTGGTCTTAGTGTTTATGAGAGTTAGCCTTCAGGTGAAGTGGGAGCTCTTGAGTGGGAGTCGATATCCTCCTAGCCTAGCCACAGATTTAGGGACTAAACCTAAGGTTAACCAATGATTTTCTATGCACTATATTAGGGTAGAGAATTAAAATTACTTCTATTTGGCACAATATATATTATAAACATTTATCTCATCTCATTTCACTATAATTTCATTGTAATGGGAAGGATGCTTTTTCACATAAGCAACCTTCATTACATAAACATAGTTAGTAGATTAGTAGTTATTATTAAAAATTTGCATTTCAGTTTGGCTAATAGTTAAGTAATTTAGTTTGGTTAAGCTATCATCATTCAAAATTAGTGACAGTGATTTTATTTTATTTTCTGCAAATTTTCTAGTAAAATTTATCATTGCTAATTTACACCTTCCCTGTGGGATCGATATTTGGGGTTTAAATAGAAAGTCCATTATTACTTGATAACGATAAGTATACTTGGGTAGAATCTCATTATTAATTACATATAATTATATATATTTTACACAACTTACTTTTCATACAATGATCAAGTTTTTGGCACTGTAGTGGTGTCAACTTCATAAATCTTTACATATAAAAAATTGATATCATGTTTTTGGCGTCGTTGGCGGGGATGGTAACAGTTAAATTTAATTAAATTAAATAGTTTTGATAAATTAGGAAATTTAGAGAATATATATATATATATATATATATATATAT
>JXCR01141630.1:119690-134228 GCA_002079205.1 Phalaenopsis hybrid cultivar
TATATATATATATATATATATTGTGTTTGTTATTTGGACGTGAACGATAACATGCATCACATGTCATGCATCCCGCAAATTTAAAGTGGTTTACATCTCAGCCGTTCAAAAAATAAATAAAGCGTCCACTCAATAAGACAAGGACAGCTATCGGATTTCAACTACAAAAGATCTACGCCGTTCATTTTGAAAAACACAAGAATGAGAATGGACGGCCTAGATGATGTGATGGAGTCGGTGCGAATTCCGTAACCACGGCAATCATGCACGGATCCGCCGGCACGTGAGTATAATCTGAACATTCAAAAAAATTATGCTTGGAATAAAAAAAAATAAAAGACAATTTAAATTTAAAAATATTTTTATAAAAATTAAAATTATGTTTTTTGAAAAAAAATATCATATTTTTATTTTGAGACGACTCCTCTTATATCACATTATTCTTATGTACTTGCATACCTAATATCTAAAATCTTATATTTAACATCACATTAAAAATAATAATAATATTTTTAATATTATTACACTAGTTTTTTAAGAAAATAAAAATAAACATTTTCATGCATAAATTTATGATATCAAAGTATTATAAATTTAAGTGAGAAATTTTAGACGTTAGAAAAGTAATTACATATGATGGTGACCTGATAGTGGAGACAATCATATGACAATGACTCAATGTTGGTCGGGTGATGATGGTCTTATTGTGGTAATAGTCGGCAATAGTGATTGGTGGTGGTCAGACAATGGTCGTCCTGCAACGTTCATGACTCAAAGAAAGTGGTAGCGACAGTAGCCAGACAACAACCATCTTACAACGACGACTACTCGAAAACGGCTGCCTGACAGTGGTAGAGCTTGGGAATCCACAAGAGCTTTGAGCTCCCTTCAGCTTTCTCCTCCAGACTCAAGTCCCCTTCATGAAGAGATTAGATCACTATTTATAAATTTTGAGAGTGATACCCTCCTTAAAATATTGTATGAATCAGGATCACCATATATCACAGACCATAGTGATTTTCTTGATTGGATATAATATTATGAGCAGTTGAATGACTTAATCATATTGGAATTAAGTGATCTTAGACTCTTTAGATTCTTCTCATCTAGACCATCATTTACATCATAGATTAGTAAATCATTTGAACCTTGAAAATGATTTATATATATATATATATATATATATATATATATATATATATATATATATATATATATATATATATNCCGGTTTAGTACCTTATGATTCAGAATTAGAACATACTATTAGAAAAATTTGAAAACAATAAAGAGAAATTAAGAATTTGAAAGAAATGGTGAATAATATAGAAAATCTAATAAATGAGAATCGACAAAGACCTTTAAGAGATTATGCGAATCCGACAGCAGATGAACTTCATTTAACAATTCAAAATCTTGATGTTGTTGCACCTTCATTTGAGCTTAAACCTGTTATGATCCATATGGTACAAAATAATCAGTTTGGAGTATCACCTACTAAAGATCCTAACTTACATCTTGCTAATTTTCTTGAAATTTATGCTACATTTAAATATGACGGAGTGCTAATGATGCTGTTAGGCTTAGACTTTTTCCTTTTTCATTAAGGGATAACGCCAAGGCTTGGTTAAATTCATTAGCACCTGGATCTATTAGAACTTGGGGAGAACTATCACAATTTTCCTTTTTATTTAAGGGACAAAGCTAAAGCTTGGTTAAATTCATTAGCACCTAGATCTATCAAAACTTGGGGAGAACTATCACAAAAATTTTTTGCTAAACATTTTCGACTCTCGAAAACCGCTAAGCCTATAAATGATATTATAACTTTTTGTCAGTTTGAAGGGGAATCGATATATGAAGCCTGGGAAAGATTTAAGGATCTTCTTAAAAATGTCCACACTATGCTTTACCAGATTGGTTAATAATTCAAACTTTTTACAATGGATTAGTAGGATCATTTAGATCTATTATAGATATGTCCACACCATGCCTTACCAGATTGATTAATAATTCAAACCTTTTATAATGGATTAGTATGATTATTAAGATCTAATATAGATGCTACTGTGGGTGGATGATTTATGTCAAAACCTTTTGATGAAACATACTCTTTAATTGAAGAAATGATTACTAACAATTTTCAATGGCCATCTGAAAGGGTAAATCCTAAGCGAGTAGCCATTATTTATGAATCTGATGCAATGTCTATTTTGGCATCTCATATTGCTGTTATTTCTAAAAAAAATTGATCAAATAGGAGTGAACTACTCTCAAATACGTCTAGTATTAGAGGAAAGTTCACTAGGACAGATTATTGATACTCAATCATCTAATGAAACCTTAAATTCTGTAAATAATCAAAATAATAATCCCTATTCTAACTATTTTAACCCTGGATGGAAAAATCACCCTAATTTTAGTTGGAATAATTATAATAATTCGGTGAATCCATCCAAAAATCTGAACAATCAAGGAAATCCTATGGGATTTAACTTCAACCCTAACCCACAAGTTAAGGAAAAAAAGTTAACGATTGAAGAAGTATGTTGGAATAATTATAATAATTCGGTGAATCCATCTAGAAATCTGAACAATCAAGGAAATCCTAATTTTTGACCTTATTATCCTCCGGGATTTAACTCATCTTAACCCACAAGTTAAGGAAAAGAAGTTGACGATGGAAGAAGTGATGTTGATCATGAGAAATCAAATATAGAATCTAGGGGCTGCTATTAGAAATATTGAAAATCAATTAAAACATATTGCTACTGCACTTAGTAACGACCTTCTGAAATTCTTCTGAGTACTATGGAAGTTAATCCAAAAGATCAAAATAAAGAGCAAATTAAAGCTATTCAATTACAAGGTGGAAAAGAAATAGAAACAAGGTTGCAAAGAGAAACCAAAGTTAATGAAGAGAAGGAAGAAATGGAAAATGATCAACAGAAAAATGAACAAACACAGGTTCCTTTTGAAAAACCATCACCTCAGTTTCCTCAAAGACTGAAGCAGAAGAATAAAGATAAACAATTTACAAAATTTTTGGAAATCTTTAAGAAGTTAACTATAAATATTCCTTCTGTTGAAGCTTTGGAACAAATGCCAAGTTATGTGAAATTTATGAAGGATGTAGTAAATAAGAAAAGGAAGTTTACAGATCATGAGACCATTACACTCAGTGAAGAGTGTAGTGCTATTGGTCAGAAAATGGTTCCTGAAAAATTAAGAGATCCTGGTAGTTTTACTATACCTTGTGCAATTGGTGAAAAGTTTCATAGAAAAGCTTTATGAGATTTAGGAGCGAGTATCAATCTTATGCGCTAACCAATTTTTAAACGTTTAGATTTGGGAGAAATTTGCCCTACTACTGTAACTCTTCAGTTAGCTGACCAATCAATTGATCTAGAGGATCAAGAGAAAATAAAAAGTTTACAAGCCCATATAAAACATTTGCTTTTTGTATAATGCTTTTTGGACTATGCAATGCACCTGCAACATTTCAAAGATGTTTGATGTCAATTTTTAGCAATTTTATAGAGCATGAAATGAAAGTGTTTATGGACGATGTTTCCGTATTTGGAACTTTGTTTGAATTATGCCTTAATAATTTAGAAAAACTTCTAGAAGTATGTGAAAAAGTCAATTTAGTATTAAATTAGGAAAAATGTCAATTTATGGTTGCAGGAGGTATTGTACTTGAGCATAAAATTTCTGAAAAAGGCATGGAGGTAGATCCTGCAAAAACCCAAGTAATAGAAAAATTACAACCGCCTACTTATGTTCGAGGGGTGAGAAGTTTTCTAGGACATGCTGCTTTTTACACGCGCTACATAAAAATTTTTTCAAAATAACTAAGCCTTTATGCCAACTTTTAGAAAAAGATACAAAATTTGATTTTAATGAAGAATGCATAAAAGCATTTTAATTATTAAAGAAAAAGTTATTCACTGTACCTATATTAGTACCATCTGACTGGGAAAAATCATTTGAAATAATGTGTGATGCTAGTGATTATGTTGTTGGGGCTGTATTAGGACAAAGACACACCAATTTTTTTAAAGTTATATATTATGCTAGTAAGTTTCTAAATGATGCTCAAATTAATTATACCCCTACTGAAAGAGAGTTATTAGCTATTGTTTAGGCCTTTAATAAATTTATACCTTATTTAATTGAAACTAAATGTATAGTGCATACAGATCATTCTGCTATTAAATACTTAATGTAAACGAATGATGCTAAACCAAGATTAATTAGATGGATACTTCTATTTCAAGAGTTTGATTCTACCGTGATTGATAGAAAGGGAAATGATAATCAAATAGCTGATCATTTGTTTAGAATAGAAATAGAAATATTAACTAATTTTGTAAATAAAAATTTAGAGAATTTCCCGGATAAAAAATTATATAGTATTGATGAAACAGATGTACCGTGGTATGCTGATATAATGAATTATATTGTAAGTGATATTCTACCACCTGATATAAAAAAATTCACAATTAAAAAAGTTTATATATGATTCAAAAGACTATTTCTGGGATGACCCATATTTATATAAACAAATGTAAAGATCTAATTAATAGAAGATGTGTGTCTTATGATGAAACTCAACAAATAATTGAAAGATATCAAGATTCTAAATTTAGAGGACATTTCAGAACAAATAGAACTACATATAAAATTTTACAAGCTAGATTTTATTGGCCTACTATTTTTAATGATGTTAATAAATATATTAAAACATGTGATAGATGTCAAAGTGTATGAAATATTTTCTAGAATAAATGAAATACCTCTAAATTACACATTGGAAGTTGAAATTTTTGATGTGTGGGGATTATATTTTATGGGACCATTTATGCCTNTGGTTCCTGAAAAACTAAGAGATCCTGGTAGTTTTACTATACCTTGTGCAATTGGTGAAAAGTTTCATGGAAAATCTTTATGAGATTTAGGAGCGAGTATCAATCTTATGCGCTAATCAATTTTTAAACATTTAGATTTAGGAGAAATTTGCCCTACTACTGTAACTCTTCAGTTAGCTGACCGATCAATTGCTCTAGAGGATCAAGAGAAAATAAAAAGTTTACAAGCCCATATAGAACATTTGCTTTTTGTAGAATGCTTTTTGTACTATGCAATGCACCTGCAACATTTCAAAGACGTTTGATATCAATTTTTAGCAATTTTATAGAGCATGGAATGAAAGTGTTTATGGACGATGTTTCCATATTTGGAACTTCGTTTGAATTATGCCTTAATAATTTAGAAAAACTTCTAGAAGTATGTGAAAAAGTCAATTTAGTATTAAATTAGGAAAAATGTCAATTTATGGTTGCAGGAGGTATTGTACTTGAGCATAAAATTTCTGAAAAAGGTATGGAGGTAGATCCTGCAAAAATCCAAGTTATAGAAAAATTACAACTGCCTACTTATGTTAGAGGGGTGAGAAGTTTTCTAGGACATGCTGTTTTTTACATGCGCTACATAAAAAAATTTTCAAAATAACTAAGCCTCTATGCCAACTTTTAGAAAAAGATACAAAATTTGATTTTAACGAAGAATGCATAAAAGCATTTGAATTATTAAAGAAAAATTTATTCACTGTACCTATAATAGTACCATCTGTCTGAGAAAAATCATTTGAAATAATGTGTGATGTTAGTGATTATGTTGTTGGGGCTGTATTAGGACAAAGGCACGCCAAATTTTTTAAAGTTATATATTATGCTAGTAAGTCTCTAAATGATGCTCAAATTAATTATACCCCTACTGAAAGAGAGTTATTAGCTATTGTTTATGCCTTTAATAAATTTATACCTTATTTAATTGAAACTAAATGTATAGTGCATACAAATCATTCTGCTATTAAATACTTAATGCAAAAGAATGATGCTAAACCAAGATTAATTAGATGGTACTTCTATTACAAGAGTTTGATTCTACTGTGATTGATAGAAAGGGAAATGATAATCAAATAGCTGACCATTTGTCTAGAATAGAAATAAAAGTATTAACTAGTTTTGTAAATAAAAATTTAGAGAATTTCCCTGATAAACAATTATATAGTATTGATGAAATAGATGTACCGTGGTATGCTGATATAATGAATTATATTGTAAGTAATATTCTACCACCTGATATAAGAAATTCATAATTAAAAAAGTTTATATATGATTCAAAAGACTATTTCTGGGATGACCCGTATTTATATAAACAAATGTAAAGATCCAATTAATAGAAGATGTGTGTCTTATGATGAAACTGAACAGATAATTGAAAGATATCAAGATTCTGAATTTAGAGGACATTTCAGAACAAATAGAACTGCATATAAAATTTTACAAGCTAGATTTTATTGGCCTACTATTTTTAATGATGTTAATAAATATATTAAAACATGTGATAGATGTCAACGTGTAGGAAATATTTCTAGAATAAATGAAATACCTCTAAATTACACATTGGAAGTTGAAATTTTTTATGTGTGGGGATTATATTTTATGGGACCATTTATGCCTTCATTTGGAAACCTATATATATTACTTGTTGTTGATTATTCTATTATTGTACCTAGATGTGATGCTCAGAGTGTTTCTAAATTTTTAATTAAAAATATTTTTAGTTGTTGTACCTAAATGTGATGCTCAGAGTGTTTCTAAGTTTTTAAATAAAAATATTTTTACAAGATTTGTACCTAGATGTGATGCTAAGAGTGTTTCTAAATTTTTAATTAAAAATATTTTTACAAGATATGGATTGCCGAGAGTAATTATTAAAGTGTTTCTAAATTTTTAAATAAAAACATTTTTACAAGATATGGAATGCCGAGAATAATTATTATTTTTACAAGATATGGAATGTTGAGAGTAATTATTACTGATGGAGGATCTCATTTCAGGAATAGGAGAATCGAAAAATTAATTAAGAAATATGATATTACGCATAGATTCTCTACTACTTATCATCCTCAGACTAGTGGTCTAGCAGAGATATCAAATTGTGAAATTAAACGCATTTTAGAAAAGGCTATAAATCCTTATAAATTGGATTGGCCTGCTAGACTTGACACAACTTATGGGCATATAGAACTGCTTATAAGACTTTTATAGGAATGTCCCCATACAGACAGATATTTGGAAAAACATGCCACTTACCTGTAGAATTAGAGCATAAAACATTTTGGGCTATTAAGGAATTTAATTTTAATCTAAAAGATGTTGATGAGAAAAGATTATTGTAACTCAATGAACTTGAGGAGATTAGAAATGAAGCATATGATAATGCAAAAATCTATAAAGAGAAAATGAAAATATGCGTGATCGAAAGATTATTAAGAAGAAATTTGAACTTGAACAAGAAGTTCTATTATATAATACAAGATTAAGATTGTTTCTAGAAAAATTGATATCCAGATGGTTAGGGTCATTTAAGATAATTAAATTCTATCATTATAGAACTGTTGTGATTAAAGATCCTAACACTGAAAATATAATTAAAGTTAATGGGCATAGTTTGAAACATTATTATGAGGGGCACATACCTCAATTTAAAGAAGTTTTAATGTTAAGTAAACCCAACTAAANTAGAATCGAAAAATTAATTAAGAAATATGATATTATGCATAGATTCTCTACTGTTTATCATCCTCAGACTAGTGGTCTAATAGAGATATCAAATCGTGAAATTAAACGCATTTTAGAAAGGCTATAAATCCTTATAAATTGGATTGGCCTGCTAGACTTGACACAACTTATGGGAATATAGAACTGCTTATAAGACTTTTATAGGAATGTCCCCATACAGACAGCTATTTGGAAAAACATGTCACTTACCTATAGAATTAGAGCATAAAACATTTTGGGCTATTAAGGAATTTAATTTTAATCTAAAAGATGTTGATGAGAAAAGATTATTGTAACTCAATGAACTTGAGGAGATTAGAAATGAAGCATATGATAATGCAAAAATCTATAAAGAGAAAATGAAAATATGGCATGATCGGAGACTATTAAGAAGAAATTTGAACCTGAACAAGAAGTTCTATTATATAATACAAGATTAAGTTTGTTTCTAGAAAAATTGATATCCAGATGGTTAGGGTCATTTAAGATAATTAAATTATATCATTATAGAACTATTGTGATTAAAGATCCTAACACTTTAAATATAATTAAAGCTAATGGGCATAGTTTGAAACATCATTATGAGGGGCACATACCTCAATTTAAAGAAGTTTTAATGTTAAGTAAACCCAACTAAATAAATAGTACGTCGAGCTGACGACGTTAAACTAAGTGCCTTTTGGGAGGCAGCCCATACTTATATGTCTATGTATTACTATTTAGTTTGTTAAGTGTCTTTTATATTAGAAGATAATAATCCTANTGTCGGGCTGACGACGTTAAACTAAGCTCCTTTTGGGAGGCAACCCATACTTATATGTCTATGTATTACTATTTAGTTTGTTAAGTGTCTTTTATATTAGAAGATAATAATCCTACACAATTACATTTATTATAAATTAAGTCAAATATTAGTATTGGAAGAAAAGTTTGAATTTAATTAAATGAAAAATGAAAATGGCAAAAATTTGACCACTGGCGTCGACGACGCCCAAGAAAGCGGATCTCAGCGCCGGTAGAGCCCATCGGGAGCGCCGGCGGTGCCGAGAGTGGTTGGACGGTTTCTGCAACTTTTGGCAGACTTTGACAGGATTTCAATCTATAATAACCACCGGGAGGTGTTTTTAATGTCCTAAAAACTTCCTAGGATGCCTAGAAACTTTCTATTTTCGGATTCTATGGCTTCCAATTACAGAAGTACTTCAAGGTATGAGGTTTTTAATAGAAAAAAGTTTATTAGTTTTGATGCGCAGAAATTATACAATAAATTTATTGCGAAGAAGAGATTGATCAAGGAAAGAAGATTTGTTAATCATGGGTTGAACAATCCAAGTGCTCCAGTTGAAAAGATCATTTTGCAAAGGTGATGAGAAGTTTTGTGTTACACTACCACTGCGGTTGTTTTACCTGTAGTGAACGAATTCTATGCAAATTTACATGGAATTACCCAAGGAGTTGTCTTCGTATGAGGTAAGGCTGTACCATTTACTCCTGCAAGGATTAATGAATTGTATATGATAGAAAATGTTCCAATCTGTCAGTTGACCTCACTTTTGTTTGAGGTCTAGAAAACTTCTTTAGTAACCTAAGTCTAGCCATAGGACTTTCCTATTGACTAGTCTTAGAAAANTAGAAGTACTTCAAGGTATGAGGTTTTTAATAGAAAAAAGTTTATTAGTTTTGATGCGCAGAGATTATACAATAAAGTTATGGCAAAGAAGAGATTGATCAAGGAAAGAGGATTTGTTAATCATGGGTTGATCAATCCAAGTTCTCCAGTTGACAAGATCATTTTGCAAAGGCGATGAGAAGTTTTGTGTTACACTACCGCTGCGGTTGTTTTGCTTGTAGTGAACGAATTTTATGCAAATTTACATGGAATTACCCAAGGAGTTGTCTTCATATGAGGTAAGGCTGTACCATTTACTCCTGCAAGGATTAATGAATTGTATATGATAGAAAATGTTCCAATCTGTCATTATGTAAATTTCATTCCTACGTGAGATTTGATGCAAGATATTTATAATTTTCTGACGGATGAAAGTAATATGTGGGAAGTACGAGATGAAGGATATATTAGTTTTCTTGCTTCATCACTTAATCTAATTTCAAAGCAATGACATTTCTTTATTTGTGCAAAATTACTCCCTACTATGAAGATCAATAGAGTCACCAAGGAGAGTGCTATTTTAAACTACCGTATTCAAATGGAAAAACCTATTGATATAGGCTCAATTATATTTAAATCTGTGATGAGAATCATTATGAATGGGCCAATTTATGGACTTGGGCATCCTTCTACGATTTTTCTGATTTGCAGTCAATCCCAAGTACCATATGAAAGTTGGGCAAAAGTTTTACTACCATGGGAGCCCATGATCCCTATTGATGATCAATATGTTGGTAATGGAAATGAAGCACTAAATGCTATTATAGATCATTCTTCACATGTTTCATCTCCATTAATGCCACCAACAGTTGGAAGTTCTCTTGCTTTAGAGAAGGAATTGAAGAAAATTGAAAGAGAACTTCAGAGTATTATGAATGCAGTGGGAGATCTCAAGTACCTTTTTGATCACCTAGATTGGAGAATGAAAGAGAATTTTGATCAAACTGGAACTTTTGAAGCAGGATTAGTTTGGATGTTTAAAGAAAAGGGGTGGATCGAAGAAAATTTGACAGATCAATTCCTATACCGATCCTTCTACAACCTATATGTTCATTACCAATCTATGGGAGACATTAGAGGTGGTGATAGCACTAAAGATGAGGCTGAATGATTAAATATTGTGAATTCTCTACTTATTTAAAAATGTTTACGTGTTTAGTATAATTGTGTGGATTTGATTAGGTTTGATTTGGTTTATTCTGAACTTTGATTATGTGTATAATTTTATGTCAGCGTTTAGTGTTGTAGCTTGATTTTGATGTTGATTTATAATTAGTTTACTTCATAGGTGTGAATTTGTGATTTGTGAAATGTGTTTGTAAAAAGTGTATAAATATATAAAAGTTAGTTTGTTGTTGTTTGTGAAAATGATTGTTTGTGAAATGTGTATTTATGAATTTAGATAAAAATTTGTGTTTAAAAATACTTTAAAAAAAACTTTGGAGAAAATTGAAAGGAGATTGAAAATTTGAAAAATCAAAATAGTGAATTTCGGTCCTTCAGCGCCGACGGTGCCTTCGACCCGAGAGTGGCAAATTAACCCTTTAATTTGCGATTTTCACCATGAACCTCCATTTTTACCCCTTAAGTCACCTTCAACCTTCGGTTTTGCACCTAGGGCTTGATTTTGGGCGGATTTGAGGCGATTTAGAAGCAAAGGAACTTCAAATTTTATCTTCTCTAGGTAAGAACTACACTTTAAAGTAATTTTTTTTTTATTTTCACTAAAGATTTTTCTCACATTGACTAGATCCAAAATTTTGAAGTTTTTTAGGAGAATTTGAAAAAATGCTTTGGTGAAAAACTGTTACTTAATGTATTTGAGTTTAAAGTGGTTTACATTTTTTATTTTTGAAATTTTGGGATTTATTCGAATTTTTTATCAAAATTTTCTAGATTTCCTACGACACCTAGATTGAGCAAAAGGAAAATAGAATATGACGAGCAAAGGTTTATTAGCTTTAGAGCCAGTGCTCGGTTTCATAGTCTTCAAGAAAATAAAAAAGTGATTCAGGATCGAGGTTTTAAAAATCCAGGAGGAGAATTTGAACGATTGATTATCGTTGGGCAGTGGGAAAACTTCTGTTATTTTACTACCGATGTGATAGTTGGGATTGTGATGGAATTTTATGCCAACCTTCCTGATGCTTCTGATGATTTTGTTTTTGTTTGAGGAAAAGGGTGGAGTTTACTCCAAGAAAAATTAATGAGTTTTTTCAATTAGAAGATGTTTATAAATGCCAGTTTCATTCATTTTCTGCTACAGATCAAGCCTTAGATGAAGTTATTTCTTTTCTAACTAGTGAGAAAGGGTCTTGGAAAGTAAAAAATGGAGTTAAAGTTAACTTTCCCCTATCTATGTTAAATGTAGTGTTTAAAGCTTTACATTATTTTATTTCTGTAAGGATGATTACAACGAACCATCATAGTGAAGTAACCAAGGATAGAGCCATCCTTAACTACTGTATTCAGCAAGTGATGGATATAAATGTAGGCTCTATCATTTATATGAACATTCGATCTATTTCTATCATTTATATGAACATTCGATCTATTGCTCTGTGAGAGACCACTGGTGGATTGGCGCACCCTGCCCTCATTTACACACATTGTGAGCATGCAGAAGTTGATTTCAGACCTGATGAGGAGAGGATTGAGCCTTAGAGACCAATTAGGCCTGCCAACATCAAGACTTATGAGTCCCATGTTGATTGGAGATCTGGAAGATAGGCCAGGGATATTCCTTCTACTTCTAGAACCCCTACTTTTAGTGAGCCTACTTCAAGTGACCCCAGCAACAGGGAGTTGTTGGACCAGATGATGATTCAGCAGGAGATATTTTGAGGAGGGAACATAGGATGCAGAATATAGAGGCTAGAAATGCTCACACTGATGATCTGATTTTCTAGAAATTTGAGTATGATGCTGCTTATGATGATGCTTTAGTAAGATACCTAAGGGGTGACTATACAGTTCAGTTCCCTATTCACCCTACTTATACTCCATATCAACAGCAAAAGTTAGATGTAGATGATGAAGAAGATAATGACTGGTGATATTTTTGTTTGTTTGTTTGTGTTGTGATGTTGTTGAAGACATTGTTTGTTATGTAATGTGAAATTATAATACGGAAAATTGTTTTCATTTTTAGAGTTTAGTTTAGTTCTGTTGTTATTTTCAACACTTTGTATGTATTGTGATTAACTCTTTCTCAGCAAATTTTATATGTATTATGTGCAATTTAATATTTTTAGCATTATAGTTTTCATATTAGCACATACAGTATTTCAAAATTTATGTTAAAAAATTAGAATCTCCAACAGGTACGATTTTTTTATGTATTTAATGCTTTCTTTCACCCTTCATTTTTAAAATTCTTCATGTAAAAATCTTTTAAAAATTTAAGTTTAGGGGGACGAAGAAAAATCATTATTAGAAAAAGAGAAAGAATTAATTTTATTTGTCCTCACTTAACTATATTTTCAAAATTTTAAAATTTAACATGACCTTTGGATAGTTGATTCAACACATTTGGACTAAATATGTTTCTTTATTGGGTGTAGAATTGGAGAATCTTTAGGGTGACAGACTAAAATCTCCAATTTGGACTTAGTGTTTAAAAACTAAAGTGAGAGTTAGCCTTCAGGTGAAGCGAAGTGAGAGCTCTATAGTGAGAGTCAGTATCCTCCTAGCCTAGCCACTGATTTAGAGACTAAACCTAAGATTAACCAATTATTTTCTATGTACTGTATCAGGGTAGAGAATTTAAATTGCNCGTATTCAAATGGAAAACTCTATTAATATAGGTTCAATTATATTTAAATCTGTGATGAGAATCGTTATGAATGGGCCAATTTATGGACTTGGGCATCCTTCTACGATTTTTCTGATTTGCAGTCAATCCCAAGTACCATATGAAAGTTGGGAAAAAGTTTTACTACCATGGGAGCCCATGATCCCTATCGATGATCAGTATGTTGGTAATGGAAATGAAGTACTAGATGCTATTATAGATCATTCTTCACATGTTTCATCTCCATTAATGCCACCAACAGTTGGAAGTTCTCTTGCTTTAGAGAAGAAATTGAAGAAACTTGAAAGAGAACTTCAGAGTATTATGAATGTAGTGGGAGATCTCAAGTACCTTTTTGATCACCTAGATTGGAGAATGAAAGAGAATTTTGATCACACTGGAACTTTTGAAGCAGGATTAGTTTGGATGTTAAAGGAAAGGGGTGGATCGAAGAAAATTTGACAGATCAATTCTTATACCGATCCTTCTACAACCTATATGTTCATTATCAATCTATGGGAGATATTAGAGGTGGTGATAGCACTAAAGATGAGGCTGAATGATTAAAGATTGTGAATTCTCTACTTATTTAAAAATGTTTACGTGTTTAGTATAATTGTGTGGATTTGATTAGGTTTGATTTGGTTTATTCTGAACTTTGATTATGTGTATAATTTTATGTCAGCGTTTAGTGTTGTAGCTTGATTTTGATGTTGATTTATAATTAGTTTACTTCATAGGTGTGAATTTGTGATTTGTGAAATGTGTTTGTAAAAAGTGTATTTTCATATATAAAAGACAGTTTGTTGTGTTTTATGAAAAGATTGTTTGTGAAATGTGTATTTATGAATTTAGATAAAAATTTGTGTTTAAAAATACTTTAAAAAAAACTTTGGAGAAAATTGAAAGGAGATTGAAAATTTGAAAAATCAAAATAGTGAATTTTGGTCCTTCAGCGCCGACGGTGCCTTCGACCCGAGAGTGGCGAATTAACCCTTTAATTTGCGATTTTCACCATGAACCTCCATTTTTACCCCTTAAGTCACCTTCAACCTTTGGTTTTGCACATAGGGCTTGATTTTGGGCATATTTAAGGCGATTTAGAAGCAAAGGAACTTCAAATTTTATCTTCTCTAGGTAAGAACTACACTTTAAAGTAAATTTTTTTAATTTTCACTAAAGATTTTTCTCACATTGACTGGATCCAAAATTTTGAAATTTTTTAGGAGAATTTGAAAAAATGCTTTGGTGAAAAAATATTACTTAATGTATTTGAGTTTAAAGTGGTTAACTTTTTTTATTTTCAAAATTTTGGGATTTATTCAAAATTTTTATCAAATTTTTCTAGATTTCCTATGACACCTANAGTGGTGGAACGAGAAGACTCGCCAGGTACACTTTTACAGTTTACAGCATTTTTACAGTCTTTCTTGTACTTTTCTACT
>JXCR01141630.1:137344-168552 GCA_002079205.1 Phalaenopsis hybrid cultivar
GAGCCAGTGCTCGATTTCATAGTCTTCAAGAAAATAAAAAAGTGATTCAGGACCGAGGTCTTAAAAATCCAGGAGGAGAATTTGAACGATTGATTCTCGTTTGGCAGTGGGAAAACTTCTGTTATTTTACTACCGATGTGATAGTTGGGATTGTGATGGAATTTTATGCCAACCTTCCTGAGGCTTGTGATGATTTTGTTTTTGTTTGAGGAAAAAGGGTGGAGTTTACTCCAAGAAAAATTAATGAGTTTTTTCAATTAGAAGATGTTTATAAATGCCAGTTTCATTCATTTTCTGCTACAGATCAAGCCTTAGATGAAGTTATTTCTTTTCTAACTAGTGAGAAAGGGTCTTGGAAAGTAAAAAATGGAGTTAAAGTTAACTTTCTCCTATCTATGTTAAATGTAGTGTCTAAAGCTTGACATTATTTTATTTCTGTAAGGATGATTACAACGAACCATCATAGTGAAGTAACCAAGGATAGAGCCATCCTTAACTACTGTATTCAGCAAGTGATGGATATCAATGTAGGCTCTATCATTTATATGAACATTCGATCTATTCTATCATTTATATGAACATTCGATCTATTGCTCTGTGAGAGACCACTGGTGGATTGGCGCACCCTGCTCTCAT
The DNA here is from genome assembly GCA_002079205.1 of Phalaenopsis hybrid cultivar. Lineage (NCBI taxonomy): Eukaryota > Viridiplantae > Streptophyta > Magnoliopsida > Asparagales > Orchidaceae > Phalaenopsis > Phalaenopsis hybrid cultivar. Next base: position 137,981 of record JXCR01141630.1, read on the forward strand.
TTACACACTTTGTGAGCATGCAGAAGTTGATTTCAGACCTGATGAGGAGAGGATTGAGCCTCAGAAACCAATCAGGCCTGTCAACATCAAAACTTATGAGTCCCATGTTGATTGGAGATCTGGAAGACAGGCCAGGGATATTCCTTCTACTTTTAGAACCCCTACTTTTAGTGAGCCTACTTCAAGTGACCCCAGCAATAGGGAGTTGTTGGACCAGATGATGATTCAGCAGGGAGATATTTTGAGGACGGAACATAGGATGCAGAATATAGAGGCTAGAAATGCTCACACTGATGATCTGATTCACCAGAAATTTGAGTATGATGCTGCTTATGATTATGCTTTAGTAAGATACCTAAGGGGTGACCATACAGTTCAGTTCCCTATTCACCCTACTTATACTCCATATCAGCAACAAAAGTTAGATGTAGATGATGAAGAAGATAATGACTGGTGATATTTTTGTTTATTTGTTTGTGTTGTGATGTTGTTGAAGACATTGTTTGTTATGTAATGTGAAACTGTAATATGGAAAATTGTTTTCATTTTTAGAGTTTAGTTTAGTTTTGTTGTTATTTTCAACACTTTGTATGTATTGTGATTAACTCTTTCTCAACAAATTTTATATGTATTATGTGCAATTTAATATTTTTAGCATTATAGTATTCATATTAGCACATACAGTATTTCAAAATTTATGTTAAAAAATTAGAATCTCCAACAAGTACAATTTTTTTTATGTATTTAATGCTTTCTTTCACCCTTCATTTTTAAAATTCTTTATGTAAAAATCTTTTAAAAATTTAAGTTTAGGGGGACTAAGAAAAATCATTATTAAAAAAAGAGAAAGAATTAATTATATTTGTCCTCACTTAATTATATTTTCAAAATTTTAAATTTAACATGACCTTTGGTATTATGGGTTAACTTGAGATAACTCATTTATATTTCTAAATATATAGTTGATTCAACACATTTGGACTAAATATGTTTCTTTATTGGGTTTAGAATTGGAGAATCTTTAGGGTGACAGACTAAAATCTCCAATTTGGACTTAGTGTTTAAAAACTAAAGTGAGAGTGAGAGTTAGCCTTCAGGTGAAGCGAAGTGAGAGCTCTAGAGTGGGAGTCAGTATCCTCCTAGCCTAGCCACGGATTTAGAGACTAAACCTAAGATTAACCAATTATTTTCTATGTACTGTATCAGGGTAGAGAATTTAAATTGCTCCTATTTGACACAATACATATTATAAACATTTATCTCATCTCATTTCACCAGAATTTCATTGTAGTGGTACGGATGCTTTTTCACATAAGAAATCCTTATTACATAAACATAGTTAGTAGATTAGTAGTTATTATTAAAAATTTTCATTTTAGTTTAGCTAAGAGTTAAGTAATTTAGTTTGGTTAACATAACAACATTTGAAATTAGTGACAGTGATTTCGTTTGATTTTCTGTAAATTTCCTGGTAAAATTTATCATTGCTAATTTACACCTTCCCTGTGGGATCGATATTTGGGGCTTAAATAGAAAGTCCATTATTACTTGATAACAATATGTATAATTGCGTAGAATCTCATTACTAATTACCTATAATTATATATATTTTACACAACTTACTTTTTATACAAGGATCAAGTTTTTGGCGCTATAGTGGTGTCAATTTCATAAATCCTTACATATAAAAAAATTGGGATCAAGAAGCTGAGGTTGGCACAACAAATTTCAAAGGAAAAAAAAATCTAAAGGGTGTCTACTAGGACTTAAGTGATAAAACTTTCTCAATTTTGTAATAAAACCCCATTAAGGTTTTCTTCAAAGAAAAAAGTTAAGTAATTTTTTAGTTGTGTAAAATCCACTAAATTCAATTAAAGAAATTTAAGGTTAATAAAAAAGACTTTAAATAACTCCAATTTAAGTATCTATGGAATGTTCTTAAGGATGGAATGAGGGAAATTAATGGAAGGTTATGTTATTAACCTTTAAAGATAATTGATCCAATGATGACATTTGAACACTTTTATTTAGCTATGAAAAACATGTTAAATAGTTAGAAACCTACAGGTGTGCCAATTATTTTCATAGAACCCCAACTCAGTTATGTGATTACTTGAGAGCAAGTATTAGAGTAAGTTTTGGGTATTGGAATACGTTGATTTTACGTTATTTTACCTATGATTTTTCTTTACCTTTCATCTATTATTTTCATTAATTTATCACAAATTTANATCAATCTAAGCTTGTTTCTAAGGTCCACTTCTTGGTTATGGTGGGCTTGGAATGGCCAATTCAGCTTGATTTGGTCAAGTGTATGGCTTGGGTTTAAATTTGAGTCAATTGGGTTCAAGGTAGGCTANGTTGAGATTTTAAAATTGGAATTAATCTAGTAATGCTCATACACATTTAAAGAAGAATCCATACCTACCAATTATCAATGTTCCCATATATAAATATATTCACTTACATGCATACTACACACACACACACATTCTAGTTGACCGAGCCTAATTCTAATTGCTTTGTTCCGAAGCAAAGATATCCACATAGACGGCTTCGTCATATTCAGATATTCACGACCAAGAGGTACGATCCTCTTTCGGATAGGCTGGAATGCCAACAGNAGTTGAGATTTTAAAATTGGAATTAATCTAATAATGCTCATACACATTTAAAGAAGAATCCATACCTACCAATTGTCAATGTTCCCATATATAAATATATTCACTTACATGCATACTACACACACACACACACATTCTAGTTGACCGAGCCTAATTCTATTTGCTTTGTTCCGATGCAAAGATATCCACGTAGGCGGCTTCGTCATATTCAGATATTCACGACCAAGAGGTACGATCCTCTTTCGGATAGGCTGGAATGCCAACAGACGTTAGTCTGTTCTCTAATTCACCTGACCCCATTTTAAGAACATCCAGTGCCAAAGTCACTGAATCGGTAAGTCGTCCCTAATATAATGTGCTTTCTTTGCTGGGTTATGGGTACTGGTGGGTATTTTACCAGAGCGTTCTATCAATCTACCTTGTGCGATTCCTGTTGAATCCTATACTCGGGCGGTGCGCGCAGAGTGGACGATTTCCAAACGGACTCCTATAAAGAAGATAACCAAGATTTCATGATCCGTTGCCGATTCCAACAGCTCGGACTCGGATCGTGAGGATCGCCAGAATACTTCGTATCAACAGATAAGATNAGATCACCAAGATTTCGTGATCCGTTGCCCATTCCAACAGCTCGGACTCGGATCGTGAGGATCGCCAGAATACTTCGTATCAACAGATAAGATACTCATCTTATTGATTAGATCCGAAATTTGTTATGAAATTGCTCATGAAATGAGCATTCTCAATATTATGCCTTGAAGAGGACTCGAGCCTCCACGCTCTTTAGCACGAGAATTATATATATATATATATATATATATATATATATATATATATTATAAAGGGGATTTAGTCATATATTGATATTTTTAATATTCGTATACATATCTGTAGTTTGTTTTCTATGATGCCAAATTTTAAGGAAATTGACTGATTCAATATAGAGTTATCATTAATTGGATTTGTCAATGTTTAAACGGGCTTAATACTAATATTCATAATATTGTAATAAATAGGCACATTTGACACATTATAGATAAATAATTTATTAGGAATATTATTACTAATATGACCATCATTAGTTATATATCAAATGTAAATTAAAATAAATAATTTTTTTTGAACTTAAAAGCGTTGACACGCTTGAAAATAAATACTATAACTACTGAGAACAATTTAATGTGCNGCACATTATAGATAAATAATTTATTAGGAATATTATTACTAATATGACCATTATTAGTTATATATCAAATGTAAATTAAAATAAATATTTTTTTTTGAACTTAAAAGCGTTGACACGCTTGAAAATAAATACTATAACTACTGAGAACAATTTAACGTGCAGGAGTTTATGCAACAATAAATCAAAACAAAATTAACCATCACATTATATCAATATGATTGTATGAAATAAAATAATTAAATAAGCACATTCCACAATAAATTTATTAGCAGGAAAAACATGTCTACTTGTTGCAAGGAATATGATTATAACAAGAAAATATATGTTTATCTCTTACCCAGTAAAAGTCACATACCACTAGAGATTATAGGCAGATCAACATTTCAATCATAACATTGATTTTCTCGCTCAAACACACTGTGCCATACAAACCCTAAATTCAAAGGAATTTAAATTTTACATATTTAATATATTGCACAACAATTATTAAACAAAAATAATAAATAATGTATTTACTCTTGAAATGATTGGTTTTACAAATTTCACCAAAGATATAAGTTATATCTAACCAAGCTTAATCACTAGTAATTTAATATTTTTATTATAAAATATTATTAACACTTAAGTTATAAGTTTCTTGGTATAACTAATGATAAGTACAATCATAAATTATATTATATGTATTTATGTGCGTTATACACTCATGCGTAAAATAAGATGAGTTTAACACAAACATTCATTAATCACATGTTGTAAAAATTAACTTCTATATTTGTAATAATGACTATGTTTTCAATCTTTTTTCTTTTGCATAGAATTTGATTTATTCTTCTTTTATACTTTCTAAGTTATAAATTTGTATTCATTGCAAAGGTAACATAAGGTTAAATATCATTAACACTCATTTTAAACTCTTTTCATTATTACACAATATTAAACTTAATTTAGTTTTATTATTTATTTTTTTTTAATTTGGAAGGCCCCAAAATTTTTTAGTTGATCATAGTAACAATTTAATATATATTCACTTAGAAGCAACCACCAAATGATTGAGGCAAAATATTGGGATTAAGGTTTATCCAGCTTAAATACGTTATGAAGATGGTGGTGATGTGATGATGTGAGAAGGAGAGAAGAAGAAAATGTCGAACCTTTTTTCCATTTTTCTCTTCCATCGGCTTCCCTTCAAATGAACCTGTCAAAGCTAAAGTAACCAAATCGGGCATTCTTCCTGGCTTACAAGGCTTTCAGCTTGCAAATCTGTGTGCTCTCACACACGTTCGCCTTTCTTCCCTCTTGGACTCTACCATTTCCTTCCCCTTCTTGCTATTGCTGCCATTTTTGGTCACCCAAGTTTCCTGCCTTAAGTCCTGATTTGGGACTTAATAAGAGGTTAGGTGGTGAGGGAAAAAAGGCCGAGTCGAGCATTGGCTGGTACGGATCAAAAGGGTGGGGCGAGGACAAGTTATTACATTTGGTTATTGGATCTTATTCAGGGTTTTTATTCCTAGGGGCTGTTTGGCTTCTAGTAGGATTTAGTAACTCTTGTATGTGTAGATTTAGTAAATTCTAGAGGCATTAAATTCTAAACATTATAAGTTATGATAAATGTTAAATTGGGTTAAATGCTAGTAAATTGCTTGGCAAATATTTTAAAGTTTTTGGTTTTAAATGCAGTAAATTAAGATGCATAGTGAAAAGTGATAAATCTCCTAAGTTCTACTTCCCCAAGGATTTGCTAAATTCAGGCTTTTACCTAGAATGGGAGGAAAATGAGATTTAAGGAGGTAGTAGGATTTTTGTGGCTCAAAAGAAAAAAAAGATTTGGCATGCTTTAGTCTAAATCCTGGATAATTACATTTACATATTCAATAATTTACTTCTTCACTTATATTTTAGTAATGCTTTATGTCTTCAATCTGCATGTGTAGTTATATCACTGCATGCTCTGTGCACACCGAGTCTTTTATGTGGGTTGGCATTTTGGTGTATTTCTTAATTTGATTTTGTGGCACCATAGAGTTGTGAATCTTTCAAATCGCAGAGTTGGGTAAGGTCTTGTGCACAAATAACTGCTCTATCCATATAGGTGATCATGGCGTGGACTAGAAGTTAATGCATCCTAAAAAATCTGTTATTTGCATAACAATATTCTCCTTGGCTCTCATAGCTGCTTCAACTACCTGCAACTTATTTCTGCAATTGTTTTTGATTCTGCAATTGATCTTACTGAAACAAATTTACTTTTTTTTCAGTTACTAAATTCCCTTTGCGCTCTGTCATTAAGCTGCTATTCAATCACATATGGGATGTTGTAAAGGATGTTCCTACATTTCAGTTAGAGTACAGTGGCATCCTACGGCTCTTGTTGTCCATAAATGAATACCGTTATCAGATGAGGCATCGCATTTATGCAAGTAGGAAAATTTATGAGTTTTCCTATTATCATTCTTTACAACATGCTTGACATGCTAATGATATAAAAGATTTTGTTGCTAAGTTATTGTCCCTTCCACCAACTAGGTCTACTATTGCTATACATGGACAAGGTGGTATCAACTGTAAGTATGAATGGTTCTCTACCTTCTAGCTCTAAAGAAGAAGCATTTCGCTGCGCTCAAACGCTTCACGCTCTTTTGGAAAACCCACCTGGTGATTATCCAGATAATATTAGGGAGAATGTTGTTGCAGGCTTTATTGAGATATTCTCTTCCATAAGGTGTGCCTGATTTTACCGTTATAAATGGCATCTTCGAGAAGTTTGCTAGGAGATGCTTTTTAATCATGATAGATTTTAAAACACTTTTTCAAAGCATATTATCAAGGATCAAAGAAGACATTGCTAACCACATCCAATTCTATGATTCTAACACTTGCTAAGTGTACTTTTTTAAAGTATGAATTTTTCACATTGCAAGGGATGAAGGAAAGTACTCACGCAAGCTTATGGAATGCATTAACACATACCTGATAAAGGATGGTCCTAATCTTGGAGATCTTGCAACAAACCTCCATTCTACTGTACAGGAGTTTCTTTTTCGATTTTGGCTTACAACTCATGACCGGGGTTTGAAGGTCTAATATTTCTACTTTTGCTAATTCTTTTCATAATTTTTGTTCATAATTTTGTTGAGTTTTTTCTTTTATAGGCTTGTTTCATTCTTTATGCTAGTATACAATTGAAGCTTAGCAGATATACTTTGGAAGAGGTTTCGTTTGCAGAACAACTTCTTGATGTTGTTGCCAAGGAACTAGACCAAGGCACTGCCGCTTCTTATGGGACATCCTGGTGCTTCCTGTTTTCAACACGTAGTAATGTAATTAATTCTTTCATTACATGATATGATTTAAACAATGATTGCAACATGTCTTCTAGGAGCGATGCGTCAAGGGATGATAAGATGGGACATTTAGGGAATGTTTATCAAACTTTGATGGAGCTCGCTGCTACAATTTTTTACTGGGTATAAATATGAATATCTATATTGCCCATGATCCTAAGCCTAGTAGGCTAGATATATCATGAAATTTATAATTCTAAGGCCCCTATCATCTTTAGTCTTGCAAAGAGACAAGAAAGATACCTCATCAAGAGAAAAAATTGAAGATGGTAGATGCAATGGATCGTATAAAAGATGGGATCTCGAAGGGATCATGGCTTTGGTTAGTACAATCTACAGTTTGACAAGTATATAATTTGTTAGAATGCTTGCATGCTATTTTTCTTCTATTTGCTTATGCACATTATAAATTCTTATTCTTTTAATATTTACTGTTTAAGCTGGATATTTGTGGCATATGCTCGCTATTGACTCAACCTCCAAAAACTTATAAATGAAAAGAGCACATTTAAACTCTTGTATTATTTCTTGGCATAGTTGCAGCTTAAAGTCATTAATGTTTTGTAAAATTTTTTATTTTCTTTTTCAGATTCTATAACCATGAAAGTCATTCAATTAAATTTACCAAGTTGAAAGGTTGCTTGCCATTTGTCCTCATCTAATTTTGTGTTGTGTATTTTTGTTTTTCTTTACTGTTTATTTCATAACTCCTGTTTATTTTCAACGAGCATATAAACGCTTTTGATTTCATGTAATCAAATATTGACTACAAATATTTAGTTGAATTTTTTTTATAATAATCTTACAATTAGTATTGTTGGGTCGAGTATAATTGTAAATTTAATTGAACGAGCATACAACCGTTTGTAATACAGCACCAAAGTGTCACGCTTAGATCTGAGGGCTTTGGGAACTTTATAAAATTAATTTCAATAACATATTATTGGATTTGTGTTGGAACTAGTATAATTGCTTCGGGCCTTTATCATTTGGATAAATTTGTCTTTTGAGGCAACAATAGTTTATGTTAATTGTTAAAGGAATTGATAAGCCATTTTTTCACATACATCCCAACGATGTTGCAATGATAGAAATGATTATGACTGCAATATTATAGCTAATTTTAGGATTAGAATGACGTGGCAATCTAGAAATGTGGGATTAATACTCCTATTGCGCCAGAATTAAATTGGGGTTTTTCTTTATTGTGCTTATTGCCTTCTTTGGGCTTGTTTGATTATGATTTTCCATGGTTTAAGAATTTTGAATCAATATTGATGCATAAAATTATCCTTGGGCGTATGAATGGAAGAATCAACGTAAAGCATTTCCATATTTTTTATTTTGATGGTATTGGGGATGATCTTTAATATTATTTTCTCTCTATGGCCAAATTGGCCATGATTCCGGTTGGCCTCAGCTAAGCACCCCATTTATGCCACCAACTATGATCACGATTCTCTTCACATTACCTATATGCTATCATAGCATATTTGAAAATCAAGGATGAGAATGTTCTTTTGTGGGGCCATTGTAGCGTAATATTTTTTCTTGATTGAGAATATACCCTAAATTTTTTTCTTTGCTATTCCTTTGATTTTAATTATATATATAGGCACCAATTTGAATTAAAATCTTTTTTCCTGAAATATTGTATAAGTGCTAGGGTATTCCTAACCCTAAATTTTGTANCTTAAAAATCCAGGAGGAGAATTTGAACGATTGATTCTCGTTTGGCAGTGGGAAAACTTCTGTTATTTTACTACCGATGTGATAGTTGGGATTGTGATGGAATTTTATGCCAACCTTCCTGAGGCTTGTGATGATTTTGTTTTTGTTTGAGGAAAAAGGGTGGAGTTTACTCCAAGAAAAATTAATGAGTTTTTTCAATTAGAAGATGTTTATAAATGCCAGTTTCATTCATTTTCTGCTACAGATCAAGCCTTAGATGAAGTTATTTCTTTTCTAACTAGTGAGAAAGGGTCTTGGAAAGTAAAAAATGGAGTTAAAGTTAACTTTCTCCTATCTATGTTAAATGTAGTGTCTAAAGCTTGACATTATTTTATTTCTGTAAGGATGATTACAACGAACCATCATAGTGAAGTAACCAAGGATAGAGCCATCCTTAACTACTGTATTCAGCAAGTGATGGATATCAATGTAGGCTCTATCATTTATATGAACATTCGATCTATTCTATCATTTATATGAACATTCGATCTATTGCTCTGTGAGAGACCACTGGTGGATTGGCGCACCCTGCTCTCATTTACACACTTTGTGAGCATGCAGAAGTTGATTTCAGACCTGATGAGGAGAGGATTGAGCCTCAGAAACCAATCAGGCCTGTCAACATCAAAACTTATGAGTCCCATGTTGATTGGAGATCTGGAAGACAGGCCAGGGATATTCCTTCTACTTTTAGAACCCCTACTTTTAGTGAGCCTACTTCAAGTGACCCCAGCAATAGGGAGTTGTTGGACCAGATGATGATTCAGCAGGGAGATATTTTGAGGACGGAACATAGGATGCAGAATATAGAGGCTAGAAATGCTCACACTGATGATCTGATTCACCAGAAATTTGAGTATGATGCTGCTTATGATTATGCTTTAGTAAGATACCTAAGGGGTGACCATACAGTTCAGTTCCCTATTCACCCTACTTATACTCCATATCAGCAACAAAAGTTAGATGTAGATGATGAAGAAGATAATGACTGGTGATATTTTTGTTTATTTGTTTGTGTTGTGATGTTGTTGAAGACATTGTTTGTTATGTAATGTGAAACTGTAATATGGAAAATTGTTTTCATTTTTAGAGTTTAGTTTAGTTTTGTTGTTATTTTCAACACTTTGTATGTATTGTGATTAACTCTTTCTCAACAAATTTTATATGTATTATGTGCAATTTAATATTTTTAGCATTATAGTATTCATATTAGCACATACAGTATTTCAAAATTTATGTTAAAAAATTAGAATCTCCAACAAGTACAATTTTTTTTATGTATTTAATGCTTTCTTTCACCCTTCATTTTTAAAATTCTTTATGTAAAAATCTTTTAAAAATTTAAGTTTAGGGGGACTAAGAAAAATCATTATTAAAAAAAGAGAAAGAATTAATTATATTTGTCCTCACTTAATTATATTTTCAAAATTTTAAATTTAACATGACCTTTGGTATTATGGGTTAACTTGAGATAACTACATTTATATTTCTAAATATATAGTTGATTCAACACATTTGGACTAAATATGTTTCTTTATTGGGTTTAGAATTGGAGAATCTTTAGGGTGACAGACTAAAATCTCCAATTTGGACTTAGTGTTTAAAAACTAAAGTGAGAGTGAGAGTTAGCCTTCAGGTGAAGCGAAGTGAGAGCTCTAGAGTGGGAGTCAGTATCCTCCTAGCCTAGCCACGGATTTAGAGACTAAACCTAAGATTAACCAATTATTTTCTATGTACTGTATCAGGGTAGAGAATTTAAATTGCTCCTATTTGGCACAATACATATTATAAACATTTATCTCATCTCATTTCACCAGAATTTCATTGTAGTGGGACGGATGCTTTTTCACATAAGAAATCCTTATTACATAAACATAGTTAGTAGATTAGTAGTTATTATTAAAAATTTTCATTTTAGTTTAGCTAAGAGTTAAGTAATTTAGTTTGGTTAACATAACAACATTTGAAATTAGTGACAATGATTTTGTTTGATTTTCTGTAAATTTTCTGGTAAAATTTATCATTGCTAATTTACACCTTCTCTGTGGGATCGATATTTGGGGCTTAAATAGAAAGTCCATTATTACTTGATAACAATATGTATACTTGAATAGAATTCATTATTAATTTACTATAATTATATATATTTTACACAACTTACTTTTCTTACAAGAATCAAGTTTTTGGCGTTGTAGTGGTGTCAATTTCATAAATCCTTACATATAAAAAAATTGGGATCAAGAAGCTTGAGGTTGGCACAACAAATTTCAACGGAAAAAAAAATCTAAAGGGTGTCTACTAGGACTTAAGTGATAAAACTTTCTCAATTTTGTAATAAAACCCCATTAAAGTTTTCTTCAAAGAAAAAAGTTAAGTAATTTTTTAGTTGTGTAAAATCCAGTAAATTCCATTAAAGAAATTTAAGGTTAATAAAAAAGACTTTAAATAACTCCAATTTAAGTATCTATGGAATGTTCTTAAGGATGGAATGAGGGAAATTAATGGAAGGTTATGTTATTAACCTTTAAAGATAATTGATCCAATGATGACATTTGAACACTTTTATTTAGCTATGAAAAACATGTTAAATAGTTAGACACCTACAGGTGTGCCAATTATTTTCGTAGAACCCCAACTCAGTTATGTGATTACTTGAGAGAAAGTATTAGAGTAAGTTTTGGGTATTGGAATGCGTTAATTTTACGTTATTTTACCTATGATTTTTCTTTACCTTTCATCTATTATTTTCATTAATTTATCACAAATTTACACTTAAGAAAAGGGTTTCTTGATGTTGTGTAGGTTGCAAGTGTTTAGTACGAGTAATTTGGAATGAGAAAATCCAATAGAAAAGAGACCATAAGTGGTGTGACCACACCACCTATCAAAGGAAGTGGCATGATCTTTTCAGATTTGCCATGACCATGCCGTTCTTGGAAGAATTGCGGTGTGACTAGGCTGACTTGTTCAACACTCTAGTGTGACCACACCAATGTGAAGCAAAACTCTTTTGGAAGAAAAATTGCTATCAAATCCATGCTTCTTGCTATAAGAATGATTTTAAAGCTTCTTGGAGGATATTTTGGAGGATAGAAGAATTGGAGGCTACTGGAAGCACAGATCAGGGAGAATTTGAGTGCTTTTCGTAAAGCGTTCTTCTTCACTTGTTTGAAACCTTAATGGGTGAGTTTCTTCTTTGTTTTGTGAGTTGTGAGAGATTTTTTTTTGAGAGGTAGGGATGCTGCTATTATGGAGAAGACAAGTTATTATAAGTTTAACATGTACTTATTTCGTGCAAAGAAATTCTGCATAGTTTTTCTTGCTATGATTTTCTCGATGATCCGTGGCTAATTTATTCTTCTTGTTGTGTGATGTAGGGGTAGGGGATTTAATTGTGATTTTTTGAGGTGTTTTCCTTTTAGCTTTTTCCTTTGTTCTTTCATGGTCTATTATGCTAGCTAACGTATGAACTTTATTTACTCCTAGTCTAGCCAACTAGGAAGTTAAAATACTTCGTGAAACTACGATCTCTAACTGTTATATAGTGGAAACAAAGGGTTAGTTGCAAAATTATGAGAAGATAGACATATTCTAGTGGAATTATGCAATCATTACAGATTATCAATCAAGTGGAGTCAGTTGATCGAATGAAATTGGTGGTGGTCGATTGATCAAGTCAATGGAGGAGGTCAACCAGGCTGGCGTGGATGGCCAATCAACGAAGAAGGGTTGGCCAAATTGATCAGGCCTGTGGTGATCAATTGATCGAGTCGATGGGGGTAGTTGATCGGATCTTTTGGTTCAGTTGGGTCGATCGATCCAATTGACAGAAGTGATCGATTGGGTTGATTAGACTGGTGAAAACCAATCAAAAAAGAAGAGTTGGTCGACTCGTGGTGACTGATCAATCAAGTCGGCAGAAGTGGTCGATCGGGTTGGTGTGGGCAGCCCAATCCATGAAGAAGGGTCGGTCAAAGCGATCGAACTGCTGACGGTCGATCGGTCAAGCTTAAGGAAATGGTCGTTGGAGTTAGCATGCGTGTTTGATCGAAGACGCATGCAAAAATATGATATTTTGATGTAATTTTAAATTTCATGCCAAATATATAAAAATGAATGTGAATACATGCATGAAAAAGATATTTGGTCATGCTTGACGATGAAAAAAGGCTCATCCTAACGATCTGACAAGAAACCTAGGGTAAATGAGTGATGAAGAGGTGTATCAATGCCTTATTGCATAAAGAAACAAAATGCCCACCTTCATTTTCATAACACAATATGGGGAATCTATCACAAAGAGGATTCTCAATGAATAAGAAGGAGAAGACCAAAGGAATGTCCTCTTCTTATCGATCGGTAGGTTTCAAACATCCCTCCTGTTGAAACCACTCATACAAATAGAAAGATTAGTACAACCTTGTCTTTTGTATCTTTTTTTCTCTATAAAGGAAAATGATAGGTTCCGTTCTTTTGATTCACAGGGGATCGTAAAAGCTCCTAATCCTATCGGGATTCCTCTAGACACAAACCTACCTAGCTTCTAAAATATCCAGACCTAGAGGCCCTTATAAAATGAAATCACAAGAGTCTATGAGTTGTCTCACCACTGTGAAGGTTGAGAATGCATTCTCTTTGCTTGTTCTCACTCTGATGTTGCTCCGATAAAGTTTCAGCAATCCTTCGCCAAATTATGATGAATCTCTCCTTCACCATAAGAGAGTAGACACCTTGCCCTCCTCGTTAGCCAAGCTTTTCCTCAAGAGAATATCCTCACACACTCAAATGGTGTGGTGGAGGAAGAGGAATAAGATGAAAGAAGAAGAAAAGGAAGAAGAAGAAGAAGGTCTTAGGAAGTTAACCCTCTTTCTCGTCTTTCTTTAAAGCTCTTCACCTAAAAAAACAAGCTTTTTTTCAACAATAAGTAGAAGGAAGAACGAGCTCCAAGATTTCTCTTAAGGAAGAAGATAACCAGCCTCTAAGCACTCCAAAAATGCGTGCTCTAAGGAGATAAGCCAGCCAACCAAGAATATCCCCTCTTTTTGCCTAAAATGGCATGTCACCTAACCTAGAAGCTTCTAGAAGGGCCCCTTTTTATATCCCCCTAAGAAAATATTCATGTAACCCCGTGAAATCCTAATTTTTTTGTTTCCTACGCTAGTGTGTCATGGTCAAAGTCATGAAAATCATGGGAGAGAAACAGGGGTAGAATATGGCATGGCGCCTTGACCCTGATATCTAGGCACTGGGCCTAGCGCCCTAACGCTGGGTTCTTGGCTTTTAGGCATTTTTCCTAGAGCCTACTTTGATAAGACTTGTGAAATACTGCTTCAAGGTATTTTGGGTGCCTAGTCCCCAACACGCTAGTGTTTACTTGTTGTGCCCTTTGTTTAGACGCTATGAGAGGTAATTTGGGCTCAAAGCACCCAGGCGGGCGCCTAGGCACCTACTTTCCTAGGCCTCAGTTTGGAAGCTTTGAGGGTGATTTTCGGTGTTAGGTTTCCAGGACTAGCGCCTAAGTGCTTAGTCTAGTGCCTCGAAACTAGAGGTTGGCGCCTGAGTGCCACTCTGGCCTAAAAACACTATTTTCGTGTAGATCATCCAATGAAAGGCTTTTTTGATCCATAAGCTATGAGGGATCCAATTTGATTAAAATATGGTCTAAAAAATCTAAAAATGAATATTTTTATTGGTTGTTCATCAAAGGTTCATTGCCAATCATCGCGTTGGAGCCCAACGCGTGTAGGTTGTTCAAAACCCTTATTTTTTGAGAAATGCCCACGAGAAGCTTCAACGGGTTCCTTTGACCATAAGAAACTCCATATAGATATTTCATGGGATCTAAACACCAAAATTGACATCAAACATGTCTCATGTCATGTATGATGTCACCAAACGATTAATTCTCCGGGCAAGGTCAAACCATCATAGGCCTTAATTTCATGCCCCAAACATGCATCAGGGAGTCTAAATGGATGTCTTGAGCTTCAAGATGCTATGAATGAATAGTAAATAGTTAGGATTCATTCAAGTGGACATTCTATATATGTGGCATATAAAAATTATCACCAACAAGTAATATTGCTTCAAAAATTATCACTAGGGGGTTTACAGGAAGTCAAGTTAGATTTGTATCGTAAGAGATTTTAACCTAAAATTTTATTAGTACTAAATTGCACATGGTAATTCTGATCTAGATATTAAGTATGATCATGTTAGTGCTTCATCAAGTTGTGCCCCTCCAAATGAATATGATCCTAACATATTTAAATAAATGATTTTTTATGCAAATAGAGCTCATTTTTCTAAGAATGCTCCTGAGGATGATCAATCATTGAACAATGAAGAATAATTAATCTAGGATTTGTTGAATACTGCTCTAAAACCTATTTGGGAAGATTGAACCACACATTCAGAGTTGTTAGTAATACTTAGAATGTTAATCATTGAATTATATTATAATATGCTTAGAATGTGCTTTAAACAAGTTTGAGCAATATTGAAGGAAATAAAACTTAAGAAAAACTTAGTTTCAGTATACTTCTACATAAAAAAATAATTGGTGTCAAAATAAAGGTTGATATCAGAGAAGATAGATTATTATGTTATTGGTTGCATATTGTGTTATAGAGTAGATGCAATGGGGACACACAACATATTTTTTGATCATGAGAGATTCAAACCACTTTGTTAAAAAAGTAAAAATTAATAATAATAAAATATTTCATTACAAGCATTTCTTTTATTTACCGTTCATTCATAATGTTTAAAGAATCTTTGTCTTCATATGCAAAGCTCCTAACATGACATGAAACCATAATAGATATGGTGAAATCAGCTCTTTGACTCGTCTAACCAATAAAGAAGCCTGTAAACATTTTGATCATACTTATCTTGAGTTTGGAGCTGTGTCATGCAATGTTAAGTTTGGCTTATGTGCGGATAGATTCACACCATACAGTTGGGTTGCATCGCTCAACTAATGTTGGTCATTAATTGTTATACCATACAACTTA
The DNA here is from genome assembly GCA_002079205.1 of Phalaenopsis hybrid cultivar. NCBI lineage: Eukaryota > Viridiplantae > Streptophyta > Magnoliopsida > Asparagales > Orchidaceae > Phalaenopsis > Phalaenopsis hybrid cultivar. The sequence goes on from JXCR01141630.1 coordinate 153,879, forward strand.
CAACCCGATATGTGCATAACATCTTTTTTTTTGTTTTTGATATTAATCATAACAGGTCCACAGAGGCCCAAGAAAAAAAACTAATGTGTATTACGATCTTTAATAGAAGAGCTTTAAACATTATGGAAAATAAGAATGGCGACTTCTGATATTGCTATGAAATAAAATATCTAGATAAAAGCTACCTTATGTGAGAAATAAGTAATTTTGTAACATATGGGATGTTAACATGTTGGTGCAATACGAGTAAATTGACTTTTCATTACTATATGGATCTATCAATGACATTTAACTTTAAAATATGAAAGGAAAAATGTTTATGGTTCAATTGTCATCAGATGTTCTTGCTCGAAAATTGATGTGCCCCAATTGTGTGCTATTTTTCTGCGTGTTTTATGTCAATTTAAATCCCTGGTAATAGTGCCAAAAACTTGACTCGTCCTGAAATTACTCTGTAATTTAGCTTTAAAAAATATGGCGAAAATCCTGACCCAATTTATATTAAGTTTTTAATTTGCAAAATAGAAATTTTATATAAAATATATAAAAAGTTTACGCAATAGGAGTTCTACGCAAGTGCACGTATCGCTTCAAGTAATATTGTGTTGTCTTTTAAAAGCCAGCATCGATCCCACAGAGAAGCACATTAAGAAATCCTTTAGTCTAATTCTAGTATACTACTACAATGTCTTAGTTTTGGAAGATATAAATTCTTATGATAATAACTTAAATCACANTATCGATCCCACAGAGAAGCACAGTAAGAAATCCCTTAGTTTAATTCTAGTATACTACTACAATGTCTTAGTTTTGGAAGATATAAATTCTTATGATAATAACTTAAATCACAATATTCAAACTATAAAAATTAAAGGAAGAAAGAAAAGTTAAAATAGGTGTAATGAATGCTAACAGAAATGTAACTAAAAGAACTAAGTTTACTAAACTACTTTCTACACTTCAAAATTAAATTTACTAAAACTAAACAAAGTTTTGTGATGAAGAGTTCAAATTTAAGAAAACATCCTTCACATTTACAATAAGTATATGAATTATGAAGAAATTAAAATCATTTGAAAATATATAAAAATTGTTTTGTGCTAAATAGGAGCAATCCTATTCTTTACCCTCTTTCGAGTGCATAAAGAATATTGACTAATCCATAGTTTGGTCCCTAATTCTGTGGTTAAGTTGGGAGGATACCGGCTGCCACTCCAGAGCTCCCACTACTCCCTAACCTGAGGGCTAACAATCTCACACCAGTTTCCAATCAACTTGACCAAATTGAGGATTTTAATCTGCCACCTTAAAATCTCCAATCCTGCATCCAACAAAGTATATTTTCCTATTTATTTGCACTCAACCCCATGGATGAAATACTCTCCAATGACATCAAATATTATTTTCACTATGTTGTAGAAATCATAGACCTTTCGGAACATATGTTTCTCAACACAAATTAACATTTCAATTGGCCAAGTTGAAAAGTAAAAGAAGATCAAAGTTTGAATCATCACAAATTTTTTACATTTAAAATCATATAAAAAAATCAATTCTTTACAAAATCATATCTTAAAGTAGGGAGAAGAATAAAAAAGACTACTTAGAATTCATGACAAAGATATGACAAAACACAGATTTCATTAATAAAAACAAGTTTACAAAATAAAATAAATAAAAGACACAACTTTTCTCACAATCATTCCCAAGCAAATCCCTAGAAGTTCTCCTCAAGTCTTTCTCTCTTTACAATCACTCTCAATTCTCTCTTAGAAGTGTAATGAAGAAGAAATATCTCACATTCCCTCTCCTCTTACAATCTTTGAAAAAACTCTCCAAGCCCTTGAATTTCTCTCTTTCTCTCTTGCCTTCTTCTTCTTACTCTCACATCACACACACATAAACACCCAAAAACTCCTCACGCCAAAAACTCCTCTTCAAGCCCTAGAATTCCCTCTCTTTTATAAAAAGCTGCCTCCCTTTAAAAAGAACTTAAAATTCCCTCCAAAATTTAATCTAAAAGTCAACTCTTTTGAATTCAAAAGACATGTCCATTGATTCAAGAGACATATCCCTTAATAAAAGAACCATTGAAAGTGTCCAGATGCATTGAATCACTTCAAGGGGTGTTTAGAACAAGTGTCTTGAACTGCCTTAATCCGCCAAAAAATTGTCTCTGGCACATCATTCACCGGCTCTCTGGATTTTGGTGCATCATGCGCTACTATGCAATAGCTCCATCATTTTGCTTTGTTTGGCTCTGTTTCGCCCCGTTTTAGTTGTGTTTCGCTCCTAACAGATATACCTACAAAGTAAGCATAAAAACAACATTTCTTTGAAGTGTAATTTCATTCAAAACATGTGAGAAATTTAAGGTAGAATAAGCATAAAAAGACATATCAAAATGTGTCAAATCAAAATTTTCTTTCTTGCTCTTTTTTACTCCAAATTGCACAATTTTTGCTTCATTTTCTCCAAAGTTCATTTCATGTACTTGAAACCAAAAATATGCAAAATATCGCTCTTTACAATGTAATATGATTAAAAATTATTAAAATTGAGCATAAAATATATATGAAAAAGTAGATAAATTTTAGGCGTATCACTAATCACCCAATCAAGTAATATATAAGGATAAGTGTAGAGGATTTATTACAGATGGTAAGTGATATTCCAAAGATATGATTCCCTTAAATTATCATCAAATTATTTTCTAGACTTTGATGTTGCACAATTAGACAAGCGAAGTATTTTTTGGGATGTTTCATACTGCATGTCAAATTTGATTAGACATAATCTCGATGTTGTGCATATTGATACACCAAAAAAATGTGAAATTTTATGTATACATTTTATGCTTAAATTTAGTGATATTGCACTTTAAAGAATGATATTTTCATATTTTATTGCATGTATATTTATTTTAGGCATTTGGAGTAAAAAGAAGCAAAAAAAAATTTGGAGTCAAAATGCAGCTTTACCGCATCCTAGAGCCAGAGGTGCCATTTTTTAGAGAAGAGGCACCAGAATCCAGAGAACAATGGAACTCCAATAAACTAGCACCAGAGGCACTAGAACAGGTGCCAAATGCACCAGAGAAAAATTAAAATGGATTGTGGCAGTTATTGACTATTTTTTATAGGTTCTAGAAGGCCCCAAGCAATTCAAACGCCACATATAGCGATTCAATGCATTTAGACACTTTAGAAAGACTCTTGGATGAAGGGAGTTGTCTCTTGATGTAAAGAGGTGTTCTTTTTGGGAAAAAGGAGGGAATTTTGAATTCTTTTAAGGACATGGTTGGTGTCCATATAGAGAGGAGAGTCTAGTGTGGTCTTTGGAGAGCAAGAGAGGAATGAAGTGGCATGAGGAGAAGAGTTAAGTTTTTCTTCTAGAGTTGTAAGAGGAGAGTGAAGGTGAGAGATTTCTTCTTTATTACTTTTCTAAGAGAGAATTGGGTGTGATTATAAAGAGAGAAAGTGCTTAAGGGGAACTTGAAGGGATTTGTTTGAGGAAGAGTGTGAGATAAGTTGTGTTCTTTCCTCTTTTTTTTCTTGCAAACTTGTTCTTATATATATAATTCATGTTTTTTGTATCCTTCTAATGAATTCTGAGTAGTCTTTTTTTATCCTTCTCCCTACTATGAGATATGATTTTGTGAAGAATTAACTTTTGGTATGTAAGGATTTAAATGTCAATAAATTGTGATGATTTGAACTCTAATCTTCATTTACTTTTTAATCTAGCCAATTGAAATGTTAAAATTTGTTGAGAAACATAAGATCCAAAAGGGCTATGCTTTCTACAACCAAGTAAGAGTCACATTTAATTTCATGGATGAAAATGTAGTCCATGGGGTTGAGTGCAAATAAATAGGAAAATATATTTTTATGGGAGCATAATTAGAGATTTTAGGGTGACAGACTAAAATCCCTAATTTGGTCCGGTTGCTTGGAAACTAAAGCGAGATTGTTAGCCCTCAAGGGAGGGAGAGGTGGGAGCCCCAGAGTGAGATCCAACATCCTCTTAACCTAACCATGAATTTTGGGACCAAACTCTGGATTAGTTATTGTTCTTTATGCACTCTTAAAGGGTAAGGAACAGGATTGCTCCTATTTAGCTCAATAAAGTTATATAAATAATTTAAAATGATTTTAGTTACTTCACAATCCATAAACTCATTGTAAAGGGGAAGGATGTTTTCTTAAGTTTGAACTCTTCATTACAAAATATTTTTTAGACTTAGTAATTTTAATTTTGAAGTTTAGAATATAGCTTAGTTAACTTAGTTCTTTTAGCAGCATTTCATTTAGCATACATTAAATTTACTTTCGATTTGTTTTTTGTACTTAAGTTTTTATATTTTGAATATTGTGTTTTATATTATAACCATAAGAATTTCTAACTCCATGTGGGATCGATACTTCGAACTTCATTAGAGCTCTTTATTACTTGAGTGATATGTATACTTGTGTTATTATTACGGTTTGACATCTTAAAAATTTTAAAATATAAAACTATTTATAATAAAGTAATTTTTATTGTGAATGATCTGCATATTTACTAATTATGTTGTCATGTGTATGTTGTAATATTGAAAGATATTTACAACACATACACAAAAATTTCCTCATCACATATTAAAATATTTTTTATATAATATCTTCAATACTGTGATGAATATTAAGGGTAAAACTAAAAGTAATGTTAAAATGAGATTGTATTGGATGAGGTGTCACAAGAGGAAGGAGTTAGAACTTCAAGAGACAACTAAATGCAAAGAGATAAAGCTTAAAGATATGTATTGTCTAATCTTGGATAAAAAATAATAATAATGTGTGAATGGTTGCAATTTTTGAAGTTCTCTAGAGGATATGTGTCTAACTTAAGCCACCACGTTGACTTTGAAGCAGGGAAGATATCACGACAGTCATATTTTCTTATAGTGCTTACTTCTAACTGCATTTGGTGATTTGTAATTGGACTCTTAGTTCATTAATCAAAATTAGTGCATAATTCAAGGATTTATGTGAAGTAAATTTGAAATTTGATGCACTGAGACATCTTGAAATAAATATCTGATGTGCCTAAAAATGTACTATTTTTTATGATATATTTTATAATGATATTTTACTTTAAAGGTATGTTTTCTTGTGTTTTTTGGTTGTAGATACATCAAATTGAAGAATTTAGAGTGATTGGAGCAAAAGGAACAAAAATAGACCAAAATGGAACAAACCGGAGCAAATCAGGTCGAATCGGGGCACACCGGAGCTATCGGGGCTGAAACCATACACTTAAGTACCTGTGCTTGATGCTTAAGCACCCAAAATGTCACTTAGGCACCACCAGACAGAGAGGAGGGCACTTAAGCGCCCAAAAATCAGCGATTAGGCACCAAAAATAGTTTTCAACACATCTTCTAGAAATACATCAGATTTAGACGATTTTTGAAGAATTTCTTTGTATTTCTCTTAGGGAATTCATTACAAATGATAAAAGAGACTTTCTAGAAGGATTTGGGGCAGTTAGAAGGAGTTTTGAAGAGGCACTTGAAGCACCTTTTGGAAGATTTAATGAATATGGACATTTTTGAAGAGACACTTCAGAATCTCTCGGGAAATTATAAATAAGGCTTAGAAATATTTTTAAAATGACTCTCAAACTCTCTTGAAGTAATTGGAAGAGGAGAAGAAGGCTTGAAGGAGAAAAAGAAGGCTTGGGCGTAAGCCCCAAGTTGGGCGACAAGGTGAGAGAGAAAGAGAGAGAGTGAGAGATTTATTATTTTCTTTTCACTTTGTTCACGGAGAGGATTGTAAGGAGATTGTTTTTGCTATGCAAGGAGAGTTTGATTTACATCAGAGATAAGTATTTTCATTATATTTTGATTTGAATATAGTACTTTTTTGGTATGGTTTCAAAGTCTTGTTCAATGAAAAGTTCTTCTTGTTTCTCCATGTGTAGTGAGTAGTTTTCTTTACCCTTCCCTCTTACAATGAATTAGTATGCATGTGTAGGATATAAAATTGAGTAGAGTGAGAATATATTATGATGATTTTACTTTGTTCTTCATTTACATGTAAACTTGATCAACTTGCATGTCAAAATCTGTTGTGAGAACATGTAAGATCCGTGATGGTATTGTCTCAATCAACTGTGGTAGAATCATATAAGATTGTATGGATGAGAATGTAGTCCATATGGTTGAGTGCAAATAAATAGGGATATATACTTTGATGGGTGTAGAATTATAGTACTATAGAGTGACAGGCTAAAGCCCCTTAATTTGGTCTATTGTCTTAAGTTTTGATGTGAGATGTTAGCCTCTAGGTGGAGGGATAAGAGGGAACTCTAGAGTGAGAGCTAGTATCTTCCCTGCCTAGCCCGTCTTTAGAACTATTCAAACTTTAGATTAACCAATGTCTTTATAGCATCTCTAGTAAGGGTAAAGAATATAATTGCTTCTAGTTGTCACAATCTTTCTCTCACTACTTGTTTTACTTTTACACATGTCACTAATTTCATTGCATGAGGAAGGATACTTTTAATATATTAAACCCCACTTTCTGATTTTCACTAAGTATTTTAGTTTAGAAGTAGAAGTAGTATTGTAGTGATAATTGTAGGATATAATCAAAATTAAATATTTATCGACCTTCCAAGCTAGGGCGCGTTATTCTAGACTAGAACTTCTCTTAAAAGCCATCGTGATTAACCTCGATCTCCATGGGATCGATATTCGGGGCTTAATCAGAAAGTCCTGAATTGCTTGATAACGATATATATACTTGCGTAAAATCCCTACTATTTAAAGATCAAATTGAAATCTTACTTTGCTTCGGATCAAGTTTTGAATCAATTTTTTGGCGCCTAGTGGTGTCAACTTCATAAATCCTTACATATTAAAAATATCGGGATCAATATCCCATTGATATTATGAAAATTTGGGTGAATATTTTATTCTTTTTTTTTACTTGATGAAGCATCTACCTATACATCTATCTTATGTGGCTATAATAGAGGGCCCAATATAGTACATGTGTATGTATTTCTTTGAGAGATAGGTGTTCTCGATGTCTAATTATTTAACGTACAAAAACATGTTATCATAATTTACTAAATAAAAAATGATGTTGTAAAATTTTGAATAAAATTAAAAGGAACTATAAAATAAAGTACGTCATGAGGGCTTAATATGCAAGACATACTAGTTGCTAGAGACAATTACTTACTGTTCATATTAATTTCAGTGACAAAAACTAATAGATCAAACTATTGGTGAGGTGTATTTGTAGCATGTGTTATTTATATTTCTGATATCAGGTAAAAATCATAGAAGCTTGTTACAAGCTACCTCAATGATAAGAAGCTTCAAACAATGACTTTATATGTTCTTCTTAATTGTGATAAAGTTCAACTATCTTTTGAGTACGGTTTGTAAAAATTAAAATTTATTCAAGTTATTACTAATAGTGTTATACTGACCTTCTTATATAACCTATAATGATGTGGGCAAGTTATTTGTTAATAATTTAAACATCGAAGATGACTTTATTATAAGTAAAAAGTTGAATAAGAAGTTCCGACATTGGTTCAAATAATTTAAACATAGAAGATGACTTTATTATAAGTAAAAAAAATGGATAAGAGTTTCCAACATTGGTTCAAATTACATGTTTGTTGAAGTAACTCCTCAATTCTCTAATATTTAAGTTGAATGCTCAAATTAAAAAAAAATTATGTATTAAAATTTTTAATAGATTTAGCATTAAAGCAATAAAGTTACATATCGAGGCTTAATTAATTTTACTTGGGGGACTATTTATAGTGTTACTATGTGGCAAACATTTGATGTGAATGGTTATTAATTTAACACAAGTTTTTGTTTTGAAGGAATAAAGACATAATTTTGGCATTTGTGTTAAAAGAAATCCCTACTCGGATAATGAGATTAGCTACTACGGTTTTCGTCAAGGTCTAGTGCAGTTGTAATATCCAAGTTATGTTGAGTCTAATGTATTTCTATTCAACTATGAATGGTTTGATCCTATTCTTAATCATGATTAAGAACACTAAACTCGTATTATATTGCTAAAGTTAAATAGAGAAAAAGATATGGAAGTTTGATCCATATATTCTAGTATGTCAAGCTAGTCAAGTATATTATCTTAGATGCCTTAATAGAATAAGAGAGAAAATTGATTCCACCATGAAGATTGAACCTAAAAGGACTATTAAGATACAAAATATTATTAAACATGCTCATCAAGAGCAAGAAATATTATATTTCCATAATTAGCTTAATTCTACTGAGTATGGGAATACTCTAGAGGATGTCACCAATGAGTATAAAGAGGTTACTAAAATTGAGTAAGATTCTAATGATGACATGATTGAAAAAAATTTATTCATCATCAACTAAATACTATGATGAAATAGAATAAGAAAGGCATATATTTTTAGATTTTAATTTCTTTATGTTTTTATCTTTTGTATTAACAACTTCTATTATTCACACTATCTATTTTGTGTTTTGTTGGTTTTATTTTTGGTGCTTTTATTTTTAGTGTGTCGTACTTGTACTTCTGATAATTTTCATGTCTTGATTATGTGTCTTCTTGTTTTACTTTTGGCATGTTTACTTCTGTTGTATCATACTTATATTTTTGGTGTGTCGTGCTTGTAATTGTTTAGTACATTATACTTATATTATTTTTTGCTTTTTATTATTCTAATCAATTTTTTTCTTCTTATTACATATGGTTTCAACTAGAAAGGGAGAGTGGCCACCTCAGAGACTAGTGCAGTCTATTGTGGCATGCTAGAGGAAGAAGCAAACAATTTTACACTCCTCTTTACATACTAGTAGTGTTATTATGATCAATACTTCTACCATGACATTAATGACCAATACGCCTGCATGTTCTATCAGCCTGCTACTCCTATTCGGCCTCATGCACCTACCATGCCAATTGTTCCCATTCCTTGAGTCCCAAGCACAATGCCATTGTAGCCCTTTTCTGATGAGATAGGCCCCTCCGTTCTTATACCTTTGGGATAGAACATCTTTGAACACTTACATATTGAGCATGAGGAAGATTCATAGTAACTTAAACTTATAAGAATTTGTATTAGGTTTTGACATAATGTATAATTAATATTTATATTTTAGGTACAATCCCTCCAGGAAGTATGTCATCCATATCACATAGATCATCAGGAGTAGATACGATGCTACGTATTTTTCACGGAAAAAAACTCGATCGAGGTTTAAGATATATGGTTTAGGAAATTTAAGGTAAAAACAATTATTTTTTAATAAAAATATGATTTTAAACTATTTTATTATACTGATAAACATTACTTCATATTTGTTTTGTAGCGGCCCTTCTATTGAGATGTTAAACAAAATTTTGAGAATAACGACAAACATCAGTTGGGTGATGATATGTTTACTGTTACTCGAAAAAAGGACGAGGGACCTATCTAGATAGGAATGTATGTATGGGTGAAGTTTTCTAGGACATGGGCTAGGGAGATGACTCAACAAAACTAGAGATATGAGTGTAGGGGCATGGGTGCCTCATTACACATTGGAGGTTCAATCTTGCACATTGGAGGTTCAATCGTGCCTCATTACACATTAAACATCAGTTGGGTGATGATATGTTAACTGTTACTCAAAAAAAGGACGAGGGACCTATCTAGATAGGAATGTATGTATGGGTGAAGTTTCTAGGACATGGGCTAGGGAGATGACTCAACAAAACTAGAGATATGAGTGTAGGGGCATGGGTGCCTCATTACACATTGGAGGTTCAATCTTGCACATTGGAGGTTCAATCGTGCCTCATTACACATTAAACATCAGTTGGGTGATGATATGTTAACTGTTACTCAAAAAAAGGACGAGGGACCTATCTAGATAGGAATGTATGTATGGGTGAAGTTTCTAGGACATGGGCTAGGGAGATGACTCAACAAAACTAGAGATATGAGTGTAGGGGCATGGGTGCCTCATTACACATTGGAGGTTCAATCTTGCACATAGAGTACCAGAGGAAGTTGGTAAGATCCAGTAAATAGTCACAAATACATTTATAAATTATCTAATACTTATTCTATTTACTTGTTAACAAAAATAATTCTTGGACGAACCCACCGCTATCGAGTTACATGTACTAATGCATCGATGTCGAGGTATGCAAAATTGAGTCTATGACAAATCTCGTTGTGTCAATGTAAGTAAAATAGTATTTATTTCTATAATTTACTTATAATCTTAATGTAAATTGTTAATTATTCTTTGGTTTTACTTCTATGGAAGGACTAAGAAAGGTTGAGGGAGACCCAGAGTAAGAGTCCAATAGGTCTTGGCAGTAGTAATGGTCAGTCATCGCCTGACCAGCTGACTTCTTACCAAGTGTATGAATGCATTAGCTGAGGAGCTATATGAGAAACACAATGTTGATTTTTTGTGCCAGGGATGAGAGATTCAAGAGGCCCAATGCCACCATTGCGTAGCTGCAGCACGATGTATAGTGTCATGGCAAGGGACCTCTTAGTAATGTGTCAGAGGAGGAGGTGAAAGAGGACGAGGAGGAGGACAATGATGAAGCTCTGTAGAGGTTTTATTTATTATTTTTTATTTTATATTTGGATGTGTCATTTTATGTATATTTATTTCTATAATATTTTGGGTATTTATGTATTGTATGATTTATTAAATTTTCTGAGTTATGTATGATGACTTCATTCGTTANTATATACTTTGATGGGTGTAGAATTATAGTACTATAGAGTGACAGGCTAAAGCCCCTTAATTTGGTCTATTGTCTTAAGTTTTGATGTGAGATGTTAGCCTCTAGGTGGAGGGATAAGAGGGAACTCTAGAGTGAGAGCTAGTATCTTCCCTGCCTAGCCCGTCTTTAGAACTATTCAAACTTTAGATTAACCAATGTCTTTATAGCATCTCTAGTAAGGGTAAAGAATATAATTGCTTCTAGTTGTCACAATCTTTCTCTCACTACTTGTTTTACTTTTACACATGTCACTAATTTCATTGCATGAGGAAGGATACTTTTAATATATTAAACCCCACTTTCTGATTTTCACTAAGTATTTTAGTTTAGAAGTAGAAGAGTTTTGTAGGGATAATTGTAGGTATAATCAAAATTAAATATTTATCGACCTTCCAAGCTAGGGCGCGTTATTCTAGACTAGAACTTCTCTTAAAAGCCATCGTGATTAACCTCGATCTCCATGGGATCGATATTCGGGGCTTAATCAGAAAGTCCTGAATTGCTTGATAACGATATATATACTTGCGTAAAATCCCTACTATTTAAAGATCAAATTGAAATCTTACTTTGCTTCGGATCAAGTTTTGAATCAATTTTTTGGCGCCTAGTGGTGTCAACTTCATAAATCCTTACATATTAAAAATATCGGGATCAATATCCCATTGATATTATGAAAATTTGGGTGAATATTTTATTCTTTTTTTTACTTGATGAAGCATCTACCTATACATCTATCTTATGTGGCTATAATAGAGGGCCCAATATAGTACATGTGTATGTATTTCTTTGAGAGATAGGTGTTCTCGATGTCTAATTATTTAACGTACAAAAACATGTTATCATAATTTACTAAATAAAAAATGATGTTGTAAAATTTTGAATAAAATTAAAAGGAACTATAAAATAAAGTACGTCATGAGGGCTTAATATGCAAGACATACTAGTTGCTAGAGACAATTACTTACTGTTCATATTAATTTCAGTGACAAAAACTAATAGATCAAACTATTGGTGAGGTGTATTTGTAGCATGTGTTATTTATATTTCTGATATCAGGTAAAAATCATAGAAGCTTGTTACAAGCTACCTCAATGATAAGAAGCTTCAAACAATGACTTTATATGTTCTTCTTAATTGTGATAAAGTTCAACTATCTTTTGAGTACGGTTTGTAAAAATTAAAATTTATTCAAGTTATTACTAATAGTGTTATACTGACCTTCTTATATAACCTATAATGATGTGGGCAAGTTATTTGTTAATAATTTAAACATCGAAGATGACTTTATTATAAGTAAAAAATTGAATAAGAATTTCCGACATTGGTTCAAATAATTTAAACATAGAAGATGACTTTATTATAAGTAAAAAAAATGGATAAGAGTTTCCAACATTGGTTCAAATTACATGTTTGTTGAAGTAACTTATCAATTCTCTAATATTTAAGTTGAATGCTCAAATTAAAAAAAAAATTATGTATTAAAATTTTTAATAGATTTAGCATTAAAGCAATAAAGTTACATATCGAGGCTTAATTAATTTTACTTGGGGGACTATTTATAGTGTTACTATGTGGCAAACATTTGATGTGAATGGTTATTAATTTCACACAAGTTTTTGTTTTGAAGGAATGAAAACATAATTTTGGCATTTGTGTTAAAGGAAATCCCTACTCAGATAATGAGATCAACTACTACGGTTTTCTTCAAGGTCTAGTGCAGTTGTAATATCCAATTTATGTTGAGTCTAATGTATTTCTATTCAACTATGAATGGTTTGATCCTATTCTTAATCATGATTAAGAACACTAAACTCGTATTTTATTGCTAAAGTTAAATAGAGAAAAAGATATGGAAGTTTGATCCATATATTCTAGTATGTCAAGCTAGTCAAGTATATTATCTTAGATGCCCTAATAGAATAAGAGAGAAAATTGATTCCACCATGGTTTTAAAGATTGAACCTAGAAGGACTATTAAGATACAAAATATTATTAAACATGCTCATCCAGAGCAAGAAATATTATATTTCCATAATTAGCTTAATTCTACTGAGTATGGGAATACTCTAGAGGATGTCACCAATGAGTATAAAGAGGTTACTCAAATTGAGTAAGATTCTAATGATGACATGATTGAAAAAATTTTATTCATCATCAACTAAATACTATGATGAAATAGAATAAGAAAGGCATGTATTTTTAGATTTTAATTTTTTTATGTTTTTATCTTTTGTATTAACGACTTCTATTATTCACACTATCTGTTTTGTGTTTTGTTGGTTTTATTTTTGGTGCTTTTATTTTTAGTGTGTCGTACTTGTACTTCTGATAATTTTCATGTCTTGATTATGTGTCTTCTTGTTTTACTTTTGGCATGTTTACTTCTGTTGTATCATACTTATATTTTTGGTGTGTCGTGCTTTTAATTGTTTAGTACATTATACTAATATTATTTTTTGCTTTTTATTATTCTAATCAATTTTTTTCTTCTTATTACATATGGTTTCAACTAGAAAGGGAGAGTGGCCACCTCAGAGACTAGTGCAGTCTATTGTGGCATGCTAGAGGAAGAAGCAAACAATTTTACACTCCTCTTTACATACTAGTAGTGTTATTATGATCAATACTTCTACCATGACATTAATGACCAATACGCCTGCATGTTCTATCAGCCTGCTACTCCTATTCGGCCTCATGCACCTACCATGCCAATTGTTCCCATTCCTTGAGTCCCAAGCACAATGCCATTGTAGCCCTTTTCTGATGAGATAGGCCCCTCCGTTCTTATACCTTTGGGATAGAACATCTTTGAACACTTACATATTGAGCATGAGGAAGATTCATAGTAACTTAAACTTATAAGAATTTGTATTAGGTTTTGACATAATGTATAATTAATATTTATATTTTAGGTACAATCCCTCCAGAAAGTATGTCATCCATATCACATAGATCATCAGGAGTAGATACGATGCTATGTATTTTTCACGGAGAAAAAACTCGATCGAGGTTTAAGATATATGGTTTAGGAAATGTAAGGTAAAAACAATTATTTTTTAATAAAAATATGATTTTAAACTATTTTATTATACTGATAAACATTACTTNGAAGTATGTCATCCATATCACATAGATCATCAGGAGTAGATACGATGCTACGTATTTTTCACGGAAAAAAACTCGATCGAGGTTTAAGATATATGGTTTAGGAAATTTAAGGTAAAAACAATTATTTTTTAATAAAAATATGATTTTAAACTATTTTATTATACTGATAAACATTACTTCATATTTGTTTTGTAGCGGCCCTTCTATTGAGATGTTAAACAAAATTTTGAGAATAACGACAAACATCAGTTGGGTGATGATATGTTTATTGTTACTCNGCATAGCGATGCAACCTTCTGCGTGCTAGTGTACAGGCAGCACGGCTGAAACCAGTATAGGGGGTCCGGTACTCCCTCGAGCAAACTCACCGTCAAGAAACCAACTGAATTTAAGGCTCTGAGCGACAATTGATCAGCACAATTAGGCCTCACATAATAACAGTGTGAAGCCTGATATACTCATTCTAGTGATTGATCACCTCGTTATAGCTCGTGAAATAGTCTTATTTTCCATTTAGGCTCCTTTTTCTTTAGTTTGTAATATACTTTCTTTATAATTTTTCCATTGGCTCTTACATCTCTACTGTATTTTTCCAATTCCCATTTTCTTCTCTATTTCTCTAGTGACATAACATGGAAACGAGATGAAGGGTGCTGAAGTTGGATGATGAAATTTTTACGCTGTGATTGTAGAAGAAGAAAGAAGGGATCTGTACCAAGAAAATGAAAAGTAAAGGAATTGAATTATTTTCTTCTGATTGAAAG
>JXCR01141630.1:173124-269895 GCA_002079205.1 Phalaenopsis hybrid cultivar
GCTTTGGATGACTCGGTTTTTTTTCCTACAGGTGGTTGGAACTTTAATTTCTATTAAAATATGAATTTATATCAATGTTTGGGCCTGTTTTTAATCTTGTCGAGTTCAGCTTTGGCTTTAGTTCTTGTCGAGCTCGGTTCTAGCTCGGTTTGAAGTCACGGTTTTGGCTTTAATTCTTGTTGAGCTTGGTTTTGGCTTTGGTTTTGTTGAGCTCAGTTTGACTCTAGTTGGGGGCTGTGTTTGGCTCCTAGTTCTTGTCGAGCTCGGTTCTAGCTCGGTTTGAAGTCACGGTTTTGGGTTTGAAATGGTTGGATGTTTAATGCTTTATGGGAATTTGGATTTTAATGTTGCTAGGCTTGATTTTGGGCTTTAAAATGGCTGACTTTGGTTTTACTTCTAGTTGGAGGCTGACTTTAGCTTTGTTTCTAGTTGGGGGCTGGCTTTGGCTTTGTTTCTGGTTAGGCTGACTCGGGTTTTGTTTCCNAGAGCGGCCCAAGCAACAAAATTGGTGGGGAATGTTCTGCTCTTTTACTAGGACCAATTCAAAGAAGGTCTTTGGCTACCTCTATATGTCGAGCTCCGGTGCATCTTCAATACATACGGGGTTATTCCAACTAAGTTACTGTCGAAATCCAAGGTCGTTGTGATGACCTTCATCCTCTACTGTCGAGTGGAACGCATCTCCGGGTCGATCAAATTATTCACACATTAATTTTCATTCAAGGTTGATAAGGAGGGATTTGTCATGTTCTCGGTGAGTAATGAGTTCCATTTGTTGGGAGTAGAGAATAAAATAAAAGACTGGAAGAAGAAATATTTAGTCAGCTCATGTTCCGGCTGCTGGGGAATCTAGACCTAGCCATCAACAAAATTAGTGTGCAGGCCAAAGTCCCTTCTGGAGAGCATGGAGGTTGCCCACGCAATGTTGATCGGTCGATATCTCTTGGTCTCCCAATACACCATCGAGGAGATGATTACACTTGTGCTGAAGGGCAAGATGATCGAAGAACTGTGGCGCCTCTCCAACACCAACGAGCATATCCATGCGAGGGCAATGAAGGAGAAGCTTGCCATTAAACTTCAAAAGCAGAAGTTTTCCACATCACTAGGTAAACCAACAGAAGATGGGGACTCGCCTCCATATTGCTCGGTCTTGAGGCATATCTTCTCTATGTTTGAAACTACCATTATTATTCAAGACACAGTGACTAGCAATATCACTATTACTCCTCAAAAATATGCTTCTCATGTTGTTGATGAAAGAGAGGTGATGGAGGAGTGTCTGCTTCTGAGGGAGCTCCTGAAGAAAAGCTCTTGCAATTCCCTCCTCTTCTACAACTGGCATGCAGACTGGTATGTCACCAATAGTCGCCACTCTGATGGATTCCCATGTCAAGGTTTCTTCCTTTGTTCCCCTATCTGAGAGGAACAAGGCTAGCCAATATGGTTCCATGTCCATATTGCCCGGTCTTGAGGCATATCTTCTCTACGTCTGAAACTACCATTATTATTCAAGACACAGTGACTAGCAATATCACTATTACTCCTCAAAAATATGCTTCTCATGTTGTTGATGAAAGAGAGGTGATGGAGGAGTGTCTGCTTTTGAGGGAGCTCCTGAAGAAAAGCTCTTGCAATTCCCTCCTCTTCTACAACTGGCATGCAGACTGGTATGTCACCAATCATCGCCGCTCTGATGGATTCCCATGTCAAGGTTTCTTCCTTTTTTTCCCCTATCCGAGAGGAACAAGGCTAGCCATGTTACCCCTTCTGCCATGTCTAGATCCTTGTCAGGGGAGTCGACTTCATCCTCTAGAGGTGATATCCCACCTTCACCCAAGGGTATGAAGTATGTCAGCAGGGAAATGAGCTGATGAAGGAAGAGGACGTTCCCCTCTAATGTGTGGATGAGTTAATTAGAATCACTTGATGTTCTTAAATATTTTTATGGATGAAATTGCACTTTACAAAAGATATTTTTGTGTTTATCTTGCAGGTACAATAGAAAATTGAAGTGAAGAAAGCAGAAGGAGACTTGGAGCTTACGGGTGTAAAGTGGCACTGGCGCCTAGGCGTTGGAACCATTGGCACCTAGGCGTCAGTCCCTACCTTACGAACCCGAGAGGTTACGAGCCAACCATTGTGGTCTTAGGTGTTGTGACACTGTCTCCTAGGCGTCGGACCCTTTGAGTGCTTAGTTTCCCATTTATTCCTCAGCAAAATAGCGAGCCTGGTGTCTAGGCACTAACCTTTGGGCACCTAGGCGCCAGCCTCTGGGCGCCTAGGCACCATAAACTGACTAGAGCAGTTGCTGCAATTTAGGAATTCAGTCTTGTGGAACGTGTGGCAAATCGTGTGGGGATGCTGGGAATTTATGGAAGCTAATGTTGTGTCCATAAAAAGTTGTACATGAAGGACTTAAAGGAGATTGATGCTAGTTGGTTAATTAGTGGTTGGTAAGCCCTTCTTGTTTCAGTGCAGAGGACAAGGAGCGTTCTATAGGAGCATCGAAGTAAGGAATTCAGGAAGTGTGTTGATTGATCCATCTTTTAGTAGTTATAAACGATAGAAAGGTAAGTTTTGTATATTCTTTCTATTGTATTTCAATTTGTAACAATTGAATAGTGGATTTCTCTTGTTTCAATGAATCTGTTTGGTATTTCATCATGCTTTTTTAGTAGACTTCTCACTCTTCTTTGTGTTGATTAAGTAGGATGGATGTAATGAGAATTGCATATTATTTTTTATTATTTTATATGGTGATGATAAATCTTCAAGACTTAATATACTTTTTATTCTGGCCAAGCTAATTGTTAAAATATGTTGTTAACCATAAGTCTTGGGAAAGTGTGGGTGGAATCAACTAGGCTTATCACATTAAACTATAAGGTATAGGTTGATATGCCTTTTAGGGAGAGGCAAATGCTAGAAAAATATACTCTTATGGGTTAGACATGGGATTTATGGGAATCAAGTCATTTCTAACCAAGTTTTTTATGCGCTCAGGAGAGAGTAAAGAAGACTATTGCTCATATTTTTCACTAATCTTATCTAGTTGCAATTCTTAATTTCATGATATCTTGTTAACTCATTACAAGGAAGAGCCACTAGTAATTGATGTTTTTAGTGTAATTATAATAATTTAAGTTTAGTTTTATAGGACTTTAACTTTTAAATTGCTTGTGACACATTAGGATTAATATGTAGGAATATTTCAAAAACTAAAGTTTCAGGCTATGACTAAAACCAGTAGGCTAGAGATTTTCCTAACAAGGATTACCTCGTTCCCTATAGGATCGACATTCTGGACTCTAAAATTTGATATTACTGATACAACATGTGAAATTTTGTGAACCTCTATGTGTTTTAGCACTAGGAAGTGACATTAATTTTTGGCGCAGTTGCCAAAGAACGACGGTGATTTGACTTAGAAAAGTTTTAGTTGAACTTTGAGGTCCTGGACTTGAAAACATGTAGTGTTAATTATCTGTGTAAAAATTTTTTCACTATTTTAAAAAAAAACCATGAAAAACCAAAAACATTTTTGTTTGATTGTGTGTATATTCAATGGCCTAGACTAGATCGACCATTGACACATTAGGATTAGGGTGTCAAACCTTGCATCTCTTGATATAAGCGTGGTCACTCGAAGTACCAAGACGACTGCTGATCAGAGAGGCATGGCTACTGACCCTGGTTGCCTCGGATGCCCTTCTAGTTGTCTCAACGTCTCGGATCGCAATTCAAACATACGTCAATGACTCAGTCACTCTTTATCCTTCGATTTTCCTCCCTGTCTCCGGCTTCTGTTCCCAAGGGTCAGATGCTCTCGATTTAATTTTAGAGGACTCCATAAGGTAATCTTTGGCAACGATGTGATCGTTTGCTAATTCTACAACCTTCACGAAGGTATTTGGCTTAATTTCAAGTCACACATGAATTTCTTGTTGAGGATCCACTGTTTCACGTGTTGTTCGGGCGATGAGAGGTCCCAAGTTCTTCACCTCTAGCATTTCCTTTTGGAAGTCAGTGATGAAAGCTCGTAGGCTTTCACCATCGCCCTGTTTGATCTAAAGCAAGGTTTCTATTTTCTTCCTTAGCTTCTGCACATTAGCAAAGTGTCTCAAGAAGAGCTTTTGGAATTCAAAGAATGATGGGATGACTCCAACCGGTAGGCTAGAAAACTATCAGTGCGTGATTTCTTTTAGCGTAGTCAGGAAAAACCAATACTCCATGTCATCATCGATTTGCAGAACCAACTCTCGATCAAAAGAGGCGAGGTGGTCTTGGTCGCTTTTCATGTTATATGGATTAAAGTGAGGAATCTTGAGCTTTGTCGGGAGTATTGTTTCTAGAATTTTTCGGGAGAAGGTGCTAACAATGATTGGGCGAGCGAGTGTTTTTATTAGATCCGCCTGATGTGGAACTCTCATCGTAGATGCAACGCTATCTACTAGATGGAAATCTCATCGTCCTTCTATTGGTCAATCACCGGGCCAATCGTGGGGTGCTGACAACTTATCTTGGGGAGCCCTCCAGGGGGAGGGGTGTGTGTGGGTTCCCCGAGACACTCCCTCCATGGGCGGCGGTCGGGTGTTCATGATCATGACCGCTCGAAGAGTCTCAAACCGATCCATTATTTGTGTTCATAGTGCCTGATCTCTTACTGTATGTCTCAACATAATCTCTCTTTATTGAACTCTATTGGCGTTAAATCTTTTTACAGGGATTCTCCTTTGCAGTTGGCTCTGCTTCTCGTCTGGGGCATGTCAACGCTCACCGCACCACCTTTTAGAATGTTGAATCCTAAATTATCCTTTGTGAACACGCCTCGAGAGTTAGAACGAATAAAAGAGGAAAGCGAAGGATAGAGTAGAATAAGTGAAAAATTTACTGTAGAGAGAATGGGAAGAGGGGCCCATTTATTTTTCATTTTTCTTCCTATTTATGAGGTGTATTTGTACAATTTCAGAAAGTAGGGAACAATTTTAAATGAAAACCATTTTGAAAAAAAAAAAAGGTTGATACTCTAATTAATCTTATACATTTTATACTACATTTGTATTACAATTTAAATTCTGATATGGCGGTAATTAGCTGGTCGACTTGCTTGAAATCGGTCAACTGTGATGAACGGCTGAGTGGCAGCCACGCCTTCTGAAGTAGATGTCGGTCGACTGGGGCGCCCGATCAAAAGGCGATCTTGCCCGCCGTAGTAAAAGTTGGTCGGTCGGCTAGCTTGCAATCAAAGGCACTTTTATGTGTTATAGTCAATTAACACTGCATGTATGGTTCATCGATTGAATCTATTGTGATAGTGTGTCAGTCAATTCTGATCACGTGATCGCTTGTTAGACGGTTGGTTGCCTTGATTGTTTGACCGTCATCTGGACCGTTCGATTGCTTTGAGATTTGTGTTAACAGATTTGGNTAGTAGAATAAGTCAAGAATTTACTGTAGAGAGAATGGGAAGAAGGGCCCATTTATTTTTCATTTTTCTTCCTATTCATAGGGGCGTATTAGTACAATTACAGAAAGTAGGGAACAATTTTAAATGAAAACCATTTTGAAGAAAAAAAAAAGTTGATACTCTAATTAATCTTATACATTTTATACTACATTTGTATTACAATTTAAATTCTGATATGGCGGTAATTAGTTGGTTGACTTGCTTGAAATCGGTCAACTGCGATGACCGGCTGAGTGGCAGCCACGCCTTCTGAAGTAGATGTCGGTCGACTGGGGCGCCCGATCATAAGGCGATCTTGCTCGCCGTAGTAAAAGTTGGTCGGTCGGCTAGCTTTCAATCAAAGTCTCTTTTATGTGTTATAGTCAATTAACACTGCATGTATGGTTCGTCGATTGAATCTCTTGTGATAGTGTGTCAGTCGATTCTGATCACGTGATCGCTTGTTGGACCGTTGGTTGCCTTGATTGTTTGACCGTCATCTGGACCGTTCGATTGCTTTGAGATTTGTGTTAACAGATTTGGTGTATACAACTTTTTTAATACTTTAATTCCATACATCAAAACATATGCATGAAAAAATGTGTTCTGCTCTAAAATAATTAATAATAATAATAATTTTAATGTGAAGTTAAATATTTGACCTTTACACAAGCAAAATTATGTATGTAAAAANAAATTAATAATAATAATAATAATTTTAATGTGAAGTTAAATATTTGACCTTTACACAAGCAAAATTATGTATGTAAAAANGGAAGTGACATTAATTTTTGGCGCAGTTGCCGGAGAACGACGGTAATTTGACTTAGAAAAGTTTTAGTTGAACTTTGAGGTCTTGGACTTGAAAACATGTAGTGTTAATTATCTGTGTAAAAAAATTTTCACTATTTTTAAGAAAACCATGAAAAACCAAAAACATTTTTGTTTGATTGTGTGTATATTCAATGGCCTAGACTAGATCGACCATTGACACATTAGGATTAGGGTGTCAAACCTTGCATCTCTTGATATAAGCGTGGTCACTCGAAGTACCAAGACGACTGCTGATCAGAGAGGCATGGCTACTGACCCTGGTTGCCTTGGATTCCCTTCTAGTTGTCTCAAGGTCTCGAATCTCAATTCAATCATACGTCAATGACTCAGTCACTCTTTATCCTTCGGTTTTCCTCCCGGTCTCCGGGTTCTGTTCCCAAGGGTCAGATGCTCTCGATTTAATTTTAGAGGACTCCATAAGGTAATCTTTGGCAACGATGTGATCGTTTGCTAATTCTACAACCTTCACGAAGGTATTTGGCTTAATTTCAAGTCACACATGAATTTCTTGTTGAGGATCCACTGTTTCACGTGTTGTTCGGGCGATGAGAGGTCCCAAGTTCTTCACCTCTAGCATTTCCTTTTGGAAGTCAGTGATGAAAGCTCGTAGGCTTTCACCATCGCCCTGTTTGATCTAAAGCAAGGTTTCTATTTTCTTCCTTAGCTTCTGCACATTAGCAAAGTGTCTCAAGAAGAGCTTTTGGAATTCAAAGAATGATGGGATGACTCCAACCGGTAGGCTAGAAAACTATCAGTGCGTGATTTCTTTCAGCGTAGTCAGGAACAGCCAGCACTCCATGTCATCATCGATTTGCAGAACCAACTCTCGATCAAAAGAGGCGAGGTGGTCTTGGTCGCTTTTCATTTTATATGGATTAAAGTGAGGAATCTTGAGCTTCGTCGGGAGTATTGTTTCTAGAATTTTTCGGGAGAATGTGCTAACAATGATTGGGCGAGCGAGTGTTTTTATTAGATCCGCCTGATGTGGGACTCTCATCGTAGATGCAACGCTATCTACTAGATGGAAATCTCATCATCCTTCTATTGGTCGGTCATCGGGCCAATCGTGGGGTGCTGACAGCTTATCTTGGGGAGCCCTCAGGGGGAGGGGTGTGTGTGGGTTCCCCGAGACACTCCCTCCATGGGCGGCGGTCAGGTGTTCATGATCATGACCGCTCGAAGAGTTTCAAACCGGTCCATTATTTGTGTTCATAGTGCCTGGATCTCTTACTGTATGTCTCAACATAATCTCTCTTTATTGAACTCTATTGGCGTTAAATCTTTTTACAGGGATTCTCCTTTGCAGTTGGCTCTGCTTCTCGTCTGGGGCATGTCAACGCTCACCGCACCACCTTTTAGAATGTTGAATCCTAAATTATCCTTTGTGAACACGCCTCGAGAGTTAGAACGAATAAAAGAGGAAAGCGAAGGATATAGTAGAATAAGTCAAGAATTTACTGTAGAGAGAATGGGAAGAAGGGCCCATTTATTTTTCATTTTTCTTCCTATTCATAGGGGCGTATTAGTACAATTACAGAAAGTAGGGAACAATTTTAAATGAAAACCATTTTGAAGAAAAAAAAAAGTTGATACTCTAATTAATCTTATACATTTTATACTACATTTGTATTACAATTTAAATTCTGATATGGCGGTAATTAGCTGGTCGACTTGCTTGAAATCGGTCAACTGTGATGAACGGCTGAGTGGCAGCCACGCCTTCTGAAGTAGATGTCGGTCGACTGGGGCGCCCGATCAAAAGGCGATCTTGCCCGCCGTAGTAAAAGTTGGTCGGTCGGCTAGCTTGCAATCAAAGGCACTTTTATGTGTTATAGTCAATTAACACTGCATGTATGGTTCATCGATTGAATCTATTGTGATAGTGTGTCAGTCAATTCTGATCACGTGATCGCTTGTTAGACGGTTGGTTGCCTTGATTGTTTGACCGTCATCTGGACCGTTCGATTGCTTTGAGATTTGTGTTAACAGATTTGGTGTATACAACTTTTTTAATACTTTAATTCCATACATCAAAACATATGCATGAAAAAATGTGTTCTGCTCTAAAATAATTAATAATAATAATAATTTTAATGTGAAGTTAAATATTTGACCTTTACACAAGCAAAATTATGTATGTAAAAACATATAAATTGCATGATATATAAATTACCATATAAATTTCCATAGCGAGTAAAAAAAACATTATTAGTAGTTTTAACTATACAGTTATAGAATACAAGCATAAGAGACTAGCCCATGACTCAGCTCATAAAAATTTAATTTTGCTGTGTGAACTTGAGAATAATATTTTAATAAGAATTATAAGTTTGAGTATACAGAAATTTGATTTAATATTATAAACTTTTCTTCTCTTGACATAATTATCATTATTAACTAAAATACAATTATTTTTGGAAGATTTACAAACACAACTTAATTCGTGTGTTACATATTTAACACCGACACCAATTTTTAGTCATATGCCCTCACTTTTTTTAAGGGTAAAATAGTGATTTTTTTTAATTTTATATTAAAATTTTGGGCGTTATGAATGTTAAAAAGTAAAATTGAGGGTTTATATATGTAACACATAAGAGTTGGACTGACATGTAGGTATATGACCACCCATGATTTTTGTGGAAATTTACATACATACCACACAATTGTTATCAAATTTGATATTTATACTTATAACACATTTGTATATTTAACTTTTAAAAAGAGATAATGATATTTTTGATATGATGTTAAGGATTTTAGTGGTATTTCTGTAAATATGACTGTCTATATGTATATACATAAGCAATTGGTGGTGCATGTAAAAGGAAGCCCCCTTAATTTTTCTCTTGTGCAGGATTCCAGAATACAAATAAGTGATGTG
This sequence comes from Phalaenopsis hybrid cultivar, assembly GCA_002079205.1. Taxonomy (NCBI): domain Eukaryota; kingdom Viridiplantae; phylum Streptophyta; class Magnoliopsida; order Asparagales; family Orchidaceae; genus Phalaenopsis; species Phalaenopsis hybrid cultivar. The sequence goes on from JXCR01141630.1 coordinate 182,292, forward strand.
AAATACAGAAATATAAAGGGAACATCGGCATCTGCTATAGCCATAAACTTTGACTGCAGCCCTACTAATCCTTGTAAGGAGCTCGGAATGAGCAACATAAAGCTCACATACAAAAATCAACCTGCAAAGTCACTTTGCAGGCACGCTTCTGGATATTGTACAGGACTCATGATCCCACCAAGTTGTTTGTGATGGTTTTTGTGAGGAGGATTTCATAAATATTATATGAGTATGTCTATTAACAAATTGAACAGTTTACATACCGCTCAATTTTACATACAAATCAATTTCTTACTCATAATCTGTCTCCGTGGGTTTTCAAATTGATCAAACCAATTGTAACTGATATCCAACATCCAACCAAAAAAAATGACTTAATTCATTTGAAACAGACTAATTAACGAACATAACAAAATTTAATTATTAACAAACAACATGAATTACTAATATCATTTTAATTTCATAAATCCTCTATTTACATCTAAATTTTAATTCTTTTAACATAAATTAAAACCATAACTATAAACAAAAATCAAATATTATAATTTTAAAAATCAAATACTCAAATAAACGAAACTTAACCAATTTAATTTTTATAATTGCATATCCTACCTATCCTTGAATTAAAATTATGATATTTTTTAATATGTAATAGTTGGATGGTCTAATTGTAAAAGACAAAATTTAGCTGTTAGAGGTGCAAATACATAAGAATTTGGGTGATAAGGATGTAAATGCTCTTCAAAGATTTAACAGTTCAGTTAAAATTGATAAAAATTACATAAAAGAAGAAACTTCTATATCCATCTCATGCAAAAGAATGCACGTTACGCTTTTAAAAGAATTGTGGGCTAAAATACACTGCTAAAATTTTAATCATGATAAATTTTAAAACCCTTCCTTATATTTGCCTTTAATATTTTTTTTTAAAGGGAAAAATTACATACATACCACCTAATTCCTACCGTATTTATATATCAAACAGCTAAAATTTAATTTACATATATGCCACTGCATCACTTTTCAAAAATTAAAAGTGCTAATTTTTATGTGATACGAAGGATTGGGTGACAAATTTAAAAAATAAAGTTTAGTTGTGAAATATGTTAACAAAACGACCAAACGAGCAAAGCATAAGATAACTAGGAAATAATATAACAAAAAGCTCATCAAAATCTGTGCAACATAATGTAACATAAGTTAGTCAATTGCTTCATACTCAACATATCTTTGAAAAGGCCAATGAGAAGCTTAAAATAAGCACCCCAAAGGTGAAACTTTAAGAGCAGCAAGAAAATATAACTGAAGAAGAAGCACTAAAGTTGAGGCTTAATGAAATGAATAGTGTTTTGATCACCTTCTTCTCATGCCTCTTCCGCCGCGTCCACCGAAAGCGGGACGCCCGCGACCGGCCATCGCACTTGCCGCAGCCTCGCCCTGGGCGCTCTCCGACTAAAGATTAGCATCAAAGAAAACCATTAGCAGAATCCACAATTCATATGTACAAAAAATTAATTTATCAGAATATAATAAACGGAAATATTTCTATAAAGATATATTAAAAATTGGGCATTTACATACAAACTACCCATTTTCAAGGTATTTACATATCTAACATATAAACTTTACTTCTTACATTTATAACATCGAAATCTTTCATATCACGCGAAAAAACCATAATATGGGTAAGGTGGTATATATATATATATATGTAACTCTTTCATTAAAATTTTGAAGATACAGGTAGGGTGCCTCTCTCTCTCTCTCTGCGCATGTGTGTGTATGTAGCTTAATAGCTGCATAGAGCAGCAATAGATGCAAAAAAAGTATAGTGATTTCTATATCATTAAAAAAAATGCTTAGTGTTTAATGAAAAAAAGCATAAGCAGCATATATGCATGAAGTGTATAAAATATGCATCTTATTTAAAGAATATTTTTATCTTTATTTATGTATTTTTATGTTTTTCATGGTATTTGTGACTTTATGTAGTGTACAGGTGATTAGAAATTTACAAAGTAAATGAGATGAAACGGACTAAAAATGGGATGAAATGAGTTGAACCAGGCTGCTCGAGCACCCCTCACCAAACCTAGGCGCCGCTTTGCCAGTCTTGATGCCCAAGCGCAAGCAGACAGCAAAACTGGAACCCAGACACCAATTCTGGGCACCCAGAGGCCAAAAATGGGAGCCTAGGTGGCCAGAATCCTAGAAATCCAACCTGAGAAGGCGAAAAATAGGCAAACAAGGGTCTTGACTGCAGCATCAAGACACTAGTGACCAACCCCTAAGCGCCGCTTCACACGATTTGATGGTTGAGAGTGGTTCACATGCGTTGATTTGAGAAATTAAGTACTAAAAACAGATGGTCTACATTTGTGGTGGCGAGGGGCGGGGTTGGGGGGGAGTTCACAAAGCATTCGTGAGGGACTCTCAACCTTAAAAAATTCTGTAGTCGATGAAAAAGACAAATGATGAGAGATTTCTAATAGATCAGAGTGTGTAAAATCATGTTGTAAACTTCAAAATTCCGTGTGGAAAGAGAAAAGACACAAGTTTGTAGAATATTTGTATTTACAATTGACTTTTATTCGTTAAGATCATGTATATTATATTTCCTTACAATAAAATCATGTTGTTGTTTGTAAGTATAATTTGTGAGTAGTTTTCTCGTTTCTCTCTTTGATTGGCTATGTAGGAATGACTAGTGAAAATTTTTTGGTGTGATTTCATGCAATCTTTTTCATTGTGATATTTTAACCTTTAGACATTAATTTACTTTTGACCTAGCCAGTTAAAATGTTAAAACTCATCGTGAACTTAGTGGAACAACTAGGTTAACATAGTAATTCAAGGGTATTGGAATATTGTCTCTAGATTAGTGCAATCATTTAGGGAGAAGTGGTAGCTTGGGCTAATCAATTGATTTAGGAGACTAAACCAGTATGATTTCCAAACTTGCTTAGATGCCAAGGAAGGGATAAAGAAGATTGTTGCTCCCGATTGTCACATACTAGTTGATACTTGTTGAATCACCAATTTGAACTAAAATTCCTACGGAACCAATTCAAATAAGAGAAATTTTCAAAAATTAATATTAGTCCCTTTAACAAAATACAAAAACTCCATACATTCAAGTTCAAAACCAGCAGGCTGAATCTTTTTCACTTTAGAATTTAGCTTGTTCCCTATGAGAACAATACATGGACTCTGTCGTACACTTGTGCATTCTTCAGTGTTCCACAATATTTGGTTCATATCAATTTTTTGGGGCAGTTATTGAGAACAACGTTGAATTCTAATTTTGAAAAATTTTAACCAACTCAATAGGGTCTAAGACTTGAAAAGTGTAGTGTCATACTTTCATTGCTATTTAGGATTTGTTTGGGGTAGCTGCAATTACAGAAACAGCTGTGAAATAACTGAAGAAGCTGTTATTCAAAAAACTACGGTGACTAATACATTTTTTTTTTTGNTTTAGGGTTTGTTTGGGGTAGCTGCAATTATAGAAACAGCTGTGAAATAACTGAAGAAGCTGTTATTCAAAAAACTACGGTGACTAATACATTTTTTTTTTTTTGATAAAGTCAGACCGCATTTTTCTAGCAGTCACCGCAGAGAGCCAGATATGGTGGCAAAACATAAATTTCAGCTACAGTTTTTTGAGAGGGCGAGCAAAACATAATTNGATAAAGTCAGACCGTATTTTTCTAGCAATCACCACAGAGAGCCAGATATGGTGGCAAAACATAAATTTCAGCTACAGTTTTTTGAGAGGGCGAGCAAAACATAATTTTGCCAAAGAGGAAAAATTGTGCTGCGACACCATATCGCTGCACCAAACACACCCTTAGTTTTCATCCAAAAATGACTCGTGCTTCCTGTTTTACTATTAAATTACTGCACGAGTTTTATTGCTTATTCATCAGTGCAAAAATTGTGTTTTGTTTGCCTTTTACTTCTGCATGTTCTTGCTTAGCTATCTTTAGTTTACTTTTGCATGTTCTTGCTTAGCTATCTTTAGTTAAGTAGCAGTTGTTTGCTTGAATTATNGTTTGCCTTTTACTTGTGCATGTTCTTGCTTGGTTATCTTTAGTTTACTTTTGCATGTTCTTGCTTAGCTATCTTTAGTTAAGTAGCAGTTGTTTGCTTGAATTATGTATATTTGATAGTTAGGGTCGCATCACTAGAACTATCTAGTTGTGTAAGCATGGGATTGAAACTTCAAAACGAGTGCCCTACAACTCTAAACTAGAAAAAACTGTAAAAAAAATCAGAAAATTTAAAAGTTTTGAAAAAAAAATTAGGGGAGATGATAATCCCACCTCAAGAAGAACACTTCAAACTCCNGCCCTACAACTCTAAACTAGAAAAAACTGTAAAAAAAATCAAAAAATTTAAAAGTTTTGAAAAAAAAATTAGGGGAGATGATAATCCCACCTCAAGAAGAACACTTCAAACTCCGTAGAGAATTTGGCAACCCAATGGTAGATGAATTAATATGAGTATCAATAATCATACCAATCATGCCAACACATTTCAATTTAAAGATACAACCATTCAGATGGTCCAAAATAATTAATTCACCCTAACCTCCATATAACTAGTTTCTTAGAGTTATCTCCAACATTTAGATATAACGGTGACTCAGATGACATTGCAACACTTAGGTTCTTTCCATTCTCCCTGGTGGATAAAACTAATATTTGATTGACTTCATTAGCCCCAAGCAAAGTATTTCTCACCTTCAAAAACTGACAAACCTAAGAATGATATCACATTTTTTTGTCGTTGGATGGTGAAATCATATACGAGACTTGGGAAAGGTTTAAAGAGATGCTTTGGAAGTTCCCACACCACAGTGTACCTGAATATCTTATCATTCAAACTTTTTGAGATGACTATTTCCTAATCGATGAGATGACTACAAACAAATTCTAATGACCTTCAGATTGAGTCAACCCAAGGAAAGTAGCTAATGTCAATGACACAACCTCACAAGTTTTATTTCTGGGAAATTAGATAATATAAGCCTTAATCCAGTGCAAGAATCACTACCTAGTAATGAAATAGCCTACAAACCAGGGAAATTCTTATACTAATTCTTTGGAAACCATGAACGTCATAAGAGATAGGTTCAATAAACCATATTTCAACGCTTAATACCCAGGTTGAAAGAATCAAATAAATTTTAACTAAAATAACAATCACCAAAAGGTAGAAAACTAGCAATGAAGTAATAGCCAACCCAACTCTGTGGGTAATTGGAATAATTAGGGTAGCGGCCATCCATGACTTACCTACCCTCCTGGATTCACTTATAATCCTCATTTTAAGAAGAAATTGTCATTGGAAAAAATGGTACTGAACATGGAGAATCAAATTCAAAGTCATGCTACAACCATAACGAATATTGAAACACAAATTGGGCAAAAAAACAAACTCATTGAATCAGAAACCCCAAGAAACATTATCTAGCAATATAGAGGTAAATCAAAACGACCAAAATATATGGAGCAATGCAATGTTATAAGACTTAAGAGTGGGAAGTTTCTTGAGAAGCCTAGAGTGAAAAAGCATAGAATAGAGGAACCCGAGTCTAAGCTTGTTAGACCTATAGAAACACTTACTCCCGACTTGAGAAATATACCTTCACAACTTATGATAGAGCAGGAAAGAACCACGACATTTTCCTCAAATGTTGGTTAAACAAAAACTGGACCAGTAATTCTCTAAGTTTTTGTAAATGTTCAAAAAGCTCAATACTAACACTTCATTTGTAGAGGCACATGAATAGTTGCCCAATTACATGAAGATTTATGAATGACTTTTTGAACAAAAAAAAAATGTAAATTTTCATATATTGAAATTGTGGCATTAACTGAAAACTGCAGAGTTATAATTCAAAGAAAACTCTCACAAAAATTGAATAATCCAGTTAATTTATAATTTCTTGCATTATCGAAGGCCATTTATTGGAAAGGCTTTATGTGACTCGAGAGCTAGCAAAACGTAATGTCTTTTTTAATGTATGAAAGACTACGAATGGTAGAACATCAACGCGCCAAAGTGAACCTTCAATTAGGTTTTTTAACTTTCCCAAAGGAGGTTATAGAAAATGTCCTAATAAAAGTAAAAAAAATTCATCTTCTCTAATGATTTCATTATTTTGGATTTGAAGAAAGATACTGAGATCCCTATTATTTTGGCATATCTTTTCTTACGACTTGTAAGGCGAATATTGACTTACAAAGAAGATGAGTTAACTATTAGAGCGCAAAATGAGAGTGACTTATAGAATTCATGATCTTATGCCACTCCCTCATTATATCATTGACCAATATTTAAGATTGAAAATAGAAAGGTTGCAAGATATTTAAAATGAGAAGTCCGAAAGGATAGATTAAATATTTCAAAAAGAAGATACGGGATCATAGCATAATACGACTAGAGAATATCTAGGACAACTAACATTGAGCAGAAGATCAAGGATTACAAAAGTGGATATTTGATCATGGAGAAAAACCTTAGAATTTTCAGCTTGTCTCGCATGGGACATAAAATCAAGTGCTATTTGGGATGCAACACAAGTGTTTTCTTTATGCATGCTTGTGATTGGGTTAGGTTGAAGATGTTAAACTACGAGCTTATTGGGAGGCAACCCAAAATATTTCTTTTTTTGTGTGTGTTTTTGTATGCATTGCTTGCTAGTATCTCTAGAGCCACCCACTTCTCATGTTTAGGAGCATAATGATTATGAGGACAAATACGTCTGACATGTCTGCTATACAAACTTTAATCTTGCTACTACATATTATATAATGGGAATGTGATACAAACCTGTGTTTACTTCTGCTTTTATTATATATATTTCATGATAGTGCGTCTTTACTAATTGTATCACATCTTTTTTATTATATATTCATGTGCTACCTTACTATGTTCCTTTTCATTTTCTATTGTTATTAGCATGTGTACGGTCAAAAATAAGTTTGGAAGAGGGATATTTGTAAAAGCTATGCCTTAAAGATTAGATATCTATAATCTAGAATTTCATTTAAAGAAATGGTTGATTTAACTAAGTATCTAGTGTGAGTTAAAAATAGGTGAAGGAAATAAGTAGATGTGACATGAACCTTCAATTAAATTTTAAAATCATTAATAACTTCATAATGACTGACCTCTAACTATGATTAATTACTATTCTAGATAAGAACTTCTAAACATTTAGATTAAAATTGACAACAAATAAAATTAGCTTATCAAATATATATACAATTTAATAACTAATTGTTCAAATTCAGAATAATCTGAAAAAATATTATTGATATGAAACGGGGTTATAAATAACCTTTATATGAATCCTAAAATAAAAAAGACAATAAAAAGGAAATAACAAAAAACGAAAGATATAACATTTATATCTTCAATTAATGTCTTTGACTGCAGTTTCCGCAATATCTATAGGTAGGCGAAAAGTTTCTACAGGTGATAATGCAGAAAAGTTTGCGTAAAAGTAGACAATCAACAGGAAAAGATGTAGGGTATGACCTGCAGAAAAAAGGGAAAAGCTATGAAGGTAGGCCATGTTGCTGGAAAAGGCTTTGGAGAAGGGTCTACTACAAGAAGAGTTCTATGGAGGACCTGCTACAAGAAAAAGCTCCAGAGGAGGGCCTGATCCAAGAAAAAAATTTTGGAGGAAAACATGATGCAGAAAAAAGGCTCCGGAGAAGGGACCTGCTGCAACAAGAATTATGGTGGAAGGCCTGCTGCAAGAAAAGCTCCGAAGGTGGAGTTTTGATACATGAAAAAACTTTGGAAAGCCTAATACTAGAAAAGGCTCCAAAGGACCTGTTACAGAACGAATTCTAGTGGAGGACATGCTACCAAAAAAGCTCAGAAAGGCTTGACAAAGGAAAAAAAAGCTTCGGAGAAGGCCTAAGACAGGAAAAAAATCCGAAGGGTCTGCTGCAGGAAAAATTATGGAAGAGGGCTTGATAATGGAAAAGGCTCTAGAGAAGGGTCTGCTGTAGAAAAAACTCTGGAGGGTCTGTTGCAAGAAAAGCTTCAAAGGAAAGCCTGCTGCAAAAAAAAAATCTGGAGGCCTACTTCAAGAAAAGCTCCAGAGAAGAGTCTGCTACAGATAAAGCTCAATAAAGTGCCTGACGCAGGAAAAGCTCTGGAGTAGTGTCTGATGCAGGAAAAGCTCCGGAGGAGACCTGTTGCACGAAAAGCTCCGGAAACAATCTGATCTTCAATAACTAATTCAATTCTTTTAAGAAGGATCTAAAAGCTAAAATTCACTTTGGCATGGAAGATTCCTGAGCCGCCTATATCCCATATGCATATAGAACCATTCAATCTAGATGAAAGCAACCTTGTCTTGTCAGCTAAAGCAAAGGCCATATCTGATAAGCCATTAAAAGCTTCTGACACAGAAAACTTCGGCTTCCCTTTCTTTACAACTTCAATGGGTTCCGTACATACATGACCAATGTCCGAGATGAACCATATTATGGCTTCTAGAAACACAACAAACATCATCTTGATTTACAGGATTCCAACGAACAACAATTAATGACCTAGAAATACAAATGTGAAACACACAATTTTGTTTTATCATCACACAAACTTGAATATGGGCCATAAACAGAGCAATACAAGGTTTCAAAGTCCAACACGGTTAAACATCCAGATTTTAACGGAAGCCATATAGATGCCCTTGGAATAAAATTCCAAACCCAAAATTCCCTCTATAAAAAGATTCAACCTATTTTGGTTTGCACCAGTAATAGCTCATGCAGCATGCGTCGGACAGTCAAGGCGAGGACAGTAATTATGCCCAAAAGACCTAACTTTGAAATACAAATGAAGGAGTAGTTGGCAAGAATCACGTCGGAAGTTTGAAGAAATTCTACCATCCAATTCAAGGGTACTTCTCTTCCATCCAAGCTGTCAAAAAAACCTAGACTTTTCTGGAGAAGCAGCAGGTATGCTGAATCGTTGCATTAGCAGATAACTTGGGTTGGTGATGGTGAGGAACAAAGAATATTTTCTCTAGTTCTCAAAAAAGAAAATAATCTCATTAGGCCTGCTGATTTCCTCCCTCGTCAATGTGATGCAGCCCTCTTCGACTNAATATGTAATAGTTGGATGGTCTAATTGTAAAAGACAAAATTTAGCTGTTAGAGGTGCAAATACATAAGAATTTGGGTGATAAGGATGTAAATGCTCTTCAAAGATTTAACAGTTCAGTTAAAATTGATAAAAATTACATAAAAGAAGAAACTTCTATATCCATCTCATGCAAAAGAATGCACGTTACGCTTTTAAAAGAATTGTGGGCTAAAATACACTGCTAAAATTTTAATCATGATAAATTTTAAAACCCTTCCTTATATTTGCCTTTAATATTTTTTTTTAAAGGGAAAAATTACATACATACCACCTAATTCCTACCGTATTTATATATCAAACAGCTAAAATTTAATTTACATATATGCCACTGCATCACTTTTCAAAAATTAAAAGTGCTAATTTTTATGTGATACGAAGGATTGGGTGACAAATTTAAAAAATAAAGTTTAGTTGTGAAATATGTTAACAAAACGACCAAACGAGCAAAGCATAAGATAACTAGGAAATAATATAACAAAAAGCTCATCAAAATCTGTGCAACATAATGTAACATAAGTTAGTCAATTGCTTCATACTCAACATATCTTTGAAAAGGCCAATGAGAAGCTTAAAATAAGCACCCCAAAGGTGAAACTTTAAGAGCAGCAAGAAAATATAACTGAAGAAGAAGCACTAAAGTTGAGGCTTAATGAAATGAATAGTGTTTTGATCACCTTCTTCTCATGCCTCTTCCGCCGCGTCCACCGAAAGAGGGGCGCCCGCGACCGGCCATCGCACTTGCCGCAGCCTCGCCCTGGGCGCTCTCCGACTAAAGATTAGCATCAAAGAAAACCATTAGCAGAATCCACAATTCATATGTACAAAAAATTAATTTATCAGAATATAATAAACGGAAATATTTCTATAAAGATATATTAAAAATTGGGCATTTACATACAAACTACCCATTTTCAAGGTATTTACATATCTAACATATAAACTTTACTTCTTACATTTATAACATCGAAATCTTTCATATCACGCGAAAAAACCATAATATGGGTAAGGTGGTATATATATATATATATGTAACTCTTTCATTAAAATTTTGAAGATACAGGTAGGGTGCCTCTCTCTCTCTCTCTGCGCATGTGTGTGTATGTAGCTTAATAGCTGCATAGAGCAGCAATAGATGCAAAAAAAGTATAGTGATTTCTATATCATTAAAAAAAAAGCTTAGTGTTTAATGAAAAAAAGCATAAGCAGCATATATGCATGAAGTGTATAAAATATGCATCTTATTTAAAGAATATTTTTATCTTTATTTATGTATTTTTATGTTTTTCATGGTNTATGTATTACTTGAGCAATACGTATACTTACGTTGATAAGTGTGACTTTGCAATTATTGAATATTTTATATACAATTTTATCGATCTATAACCGCTGTCAAGTTTTTGGCGCCGTTACCGGGGAATTAAATCTTCTAGCAGTAGTATCAAATTCTTGTATTTTTAAGCATATATAAAGTCGCTGTCAATAGGACATCTCTGAATACTTACATATTGAGCATGAGGAAGATTCATAGTAACTTAAACTTATAAGAATTTGTATTAGTTTTTTGACATAATGTATAATTAATATTTATAGTTTAGGTACAATCCCTCTAGGAAGTATGTCATCCATATCACATAGATCATCAAGAGTAGATACAATGCTACATATTTTTCATGGAGAAAAAACTCGATCGCGATTTAAGATATATGGTTTAGGAAATTTAAGGTAAAAACAATTATTTTTTTTAATAAAAATATGATTTTAAATTATTTTATTATACAAATAAACATTACTTCATATTTGTTTTGTAGCGGCCCTTCTACTGAGATGTTAAACAAAATTTTGAGAATAACGACAAACATCAGTTGGGTGATGATATGTTTACTGTTACTCAGAAAAAGGACGAGGGACCTATCTAGATAAGAATGGATGTATGGGCAAAGTTTTCTAGGACATGGGCTAGGGAGATAACTCAACAAAACTAGGGATATGAGTGTAGGGGCATTGGTGCCTCATTACACATTGGAGGTTCAATCTTGCACATAGAGTACTAGAGGAAGTTGGTAAGATCAATTAAATAGTCACTAATACATTTATAAATTATCTAATACTTATTCTTTTTACTTGTTAACAGAAATAAGATCTTGGACGGGAACCCACCGCTATCGAGTTACATGTACGGATGCATCAATGCCGAGGTATGCAAAATTGAGTCGATGACAAATCTCGCTGTGTCGATGTAAGTAAAATAGTTTTTATTTCTATAATTTACTTATAATCTTAATGTAAATTGTTAATTATTCATTGGTTTTACTTCTATGGAAGGACTAAGAAATGTTGAGGGAGACCCAGAGTAAGAGCCTAATAGGTCTTGGCAGTAGTAATGGTCAGTCATCGCCTGACCGGCTGACTTCTTACCGAGTGTATGAATGCATTAGCTGAGGAGCTATAAGAGAAACACAATGTTGATTTTTGTGCCAGAGATGAGAGATTCAGGAGGCCCAATGCCACCATTGTGTAGCTGCAGCACGATGTACAGTGTCGTGGCAAGGGACCTCTTAGTAATGTGAGGAGGAGGTGAAAGAGGATGAGGAGGAGAATAATGATGAAGCTCTGTAGAGGTTTTATTTATTATTTTTTATTTCATATTTGGATGTGACATTTTATGTATATTTATTTCTCAAATATTTTGGGAATTTATGTATTGTATGATTTATTAAATTTTCTGAGTTATGTATGATGACTTCATTCATTATCAATTTCTTTATAAGTTTATTAAATCTGTAATGAGATATAGTTCTTGTTAGTGTTGAATGATATGATCTCCGCTTGTAGGTGTTAAAATTTTGATTGGTTTTTCTTAATTTTTAAATTTTAGTACAAGGCTGCGACTAATTTCTGGTGAAATTTTCAAAAGTCAATTAATGCATGACTGTTCAATTCTACCACAAGTTATATTACGACTATAAAAATTGCGTAAATCCGACGCACTTTTGTGATAGAAAAAATCAGACACATGTTCAGTTGTTAATAATTTGTCTGATCTTTTCGTACAAAAATAATCAGATGGAAACCATTGCAAATGTTGGCAGTTGAAATTATCCGACACAAATTCCTTTGCGACCGAGGTTTTAGCGCCAAATTATTTTCTATCGAATTTCAGCCAGTAAAAATTGTTATTGGCAGAAACTCATGCCTAGTGCAAATTTATTTGTTATTTGAACCAATGGGCATTGAGTCAATTCTAATGCATGTCATACAATCAAATTCTTTTATGTAGGTGAGTTATGGTAAATATTATAGATTTTCTTAAGCTGTGGCTTTAGCTAATTAAACCAAATTGAGTTGGCATGTACATGATTTTAATAGATCCTCTCAAATTATCCTAGTAATTCCACATATTCAATTGCTCCCATCATAGTTGTGAATGCTTTTATGGATGGAAAGCATGGATTTCATCAAAATTGCTCTAGTTTTTTAAGAAATAAGATGTAAATATGGAATATGTCCCAGTTATCCACAATGTATTGTATGACTAACATAATTATAATCGAGTAATTACTATCATACAAGAAATATTTAAAGTTCAATCTTTTAAAATGTGCACTACCTCTATCCATTGGTTTTCATAAAAATATTAAAATTTTTTCACATAATGCTACTTTTCTAATTTTAATTTTAAAGTACATGATTGAACCTCCACTTTTTACTTCTTTAATTAGAATTTGCATACATACCAAAATAAATTTTATGTATTTATATATTTAATGCCTAAATTTAATATTTATTTATATTAAACTTTAGTCGTATCAAATATATTATTAATATAATATTTTAAAAGTAAAGATTATTTTTTCATATATTTTAAAATATATAATATATAACCAATAATATCTTTGATGAATTCTGACCAAGACACAAACAATGCACAAAGACGGGCCCATGAGTTCGACGACTTCTTAGTCCAAGCCAAGATAAGTGAGTTGCCAAATACTAGCTACCAAGTGCAAGTCACCAAGTAAGAGTTAACAGATGCAGATCACCGAGTGAACATCATCATTCATTCATCAAACCCACGTAGTCTATCGGTGGAAGCACCCCAACATGCTTCTTGATTTTTGGAGCAACTCAATAAGAAAGACTAACTCAGTTTAAATGCCATATTGACTAGGGGGCAAATTATCTCACTAGTCGTCATAGATACAATTTGACACATGCACAAGAGATAGAAGCAGTAATACAATATTGCTAGATGAGAAAATGTCAGAGAAAATATTAACCACGAGCCAACAACAGATGAAGACAAAAAAAAAAAAATCCTATTGATCTAAATATAATGATAACTTTATAATATTATATGATGTGAGAAAAAACTCATTTTACAAATTGATGAGAGATTTATATAACAAGGGATGGGCAATCATTCATGGGACACTGTATACCATTTAAAAAAGGGAAATTTACATAAGTAGTCCATAATTCTTATATATTTACATATCTCACACCTAAACTTTCATATTTACATATAAAATATTTTGATACTTTAAATTTATGCACAAAATTGTTTTTTTTTCTTTTTAAAATGTAATAATAATCCTAATTTTGACTTGCTAGGCAGAATTTGAATGTTTAGTGTGTATATATGATGTTTAAATATGAAATATATAAATACCTATGTATGTAAATGCTCTTCACGAAAGAAAAAAAACGATGGATCCGTAGCCTGGGCACGAGCAGTGCTATGTGGATGGCTAGCTTGAGCCAAAAGTTGAACCTCTTTGGCCAGTAATCAGAATCTCTAACTCTCGGCATACTCCCTGGCCTTTCCCCCAACCTCAGCTCCCTTATCCTTTTCCTAATCCGACCACCCTCTCTCTCTCTTTCTCTCTCTGCGTTCCAAGGAGAAGTGGAGGAGGACGAGGACGACTAATAATCTCCTGCAATTGGGATTCAGAAGCAGGTGCGAAGCGAAGCACCAAATGGCATTCTTGTTGCCGCAGTTTAAGAGCTCTGTCGCCGCTTTAGACGCCCACTTGCGATTCTCTCACCACACTCTTCACTGTAATTCCCTCTCCTTCCTCTCCAACCTCTCAATTAAAAATTTTGTTTTCAAGGTACTTGGCTTTTCAATAGAAGGGGGAAAATCATTCCGGCATTCTCGCGTGGCAATTTCAAATGTATAAAAATTGTTCATGCAATCTGATCTGCTCTGAGGAAGGTATGCATTTGGGTTTGTTGGGAAAGATGCGAAAACCGATTCGAAAGTTCCAAAGCAAAACTTAGAACAGATGCATAAAAGACAAGAAATCACAGAAATTACAAACAACACCAAGAGAGTGTTTGACTGCCCCAAAGATTTAGGTTAAGTAAGATTTAGTAAATCCGATAAATCTTGATTTATTAGATTTTGGTGTTGTTAAATCCAGAAGTATGTTTTGTATGATTTAAGTTAAATCCACTTAAGTACGTATGATGTGTTTGACATTTTATTGCAGGACTTACCACATACTTTCTTTTGCACAAGAGAAATTTTGAAATCCAACTTCAACACGCATGAAATCCAAAAACAAAGCTGAAATATGAAATTTGAACCGCATGAATTCGATTACTAGCATCGGGTCATCGTGATAGGGTGCAACGATGCTCCGACGGGCACTATGTCATTGCAATGTTGCGCTCTTGGGTTTTTGAACCGGGAATAGGAGCTGCAGCGCTTTTTGTCTCGACGCTAGAGCGCTGCGGCGCTCTCCTCTGGGAGTTAGTGTGTGTGTGCCCGGGTTTTGAAACCTGTACCAAGCATAGCGGTGCAATCTTCTGCGTGCTAGTGTACAGGTAGCACCGCCGAAACCAGTATAGGGGGTCCGGTACCCCCCCGAGCAAACTCACCGTCAAGAAAACAACTGAATTTAAGGCTCTGAGTGACAATTGATCAGCACAATTAGGCCTCACATAATAACAGTGTGAAGCCTGATATACTCATTCTAGTGATTGATCACCTTGTTATAGCTCGTGAAATAGTCTTATTTTCCATTTAGATACCGGGAAATGGATATTTGTATTTTGAGGCAGTTTTAAGGCTCCTTTTTCTTTAGTTTGTAATATACTTTCTTTATAATTTTTCCATTGGCTCTTACATCTCTACTGTATTTTTCCAATTCCCATTTTCTTCTCTATTTCTCTAGTGACATAACATGGAAACGAGATGAAGGGTGCTGAAATTGGATGATGAAATTTTTACGCTGTGATTGTAGAAGAAGAAAGAAGGGACCTGTACCAAGAAAATGAAAAGTAAAGGAATTGAATTTTTTTCTTCTGATTGAAAGCTTTTAGAGAATAAAGAAAATAGTCTGCCCTCCTTGTTTGGAGGATGAAGGAAAGGGATTGAAAAATAATTTATCTATTTGCTTGGATTGGTCTTTTCTCCTATTCAATATGGACAAAGGTATGCTACTATTACATCAACATTCCATAAAACTATCAAGAAGAACTTGAAAATTGTTAATTGCAAGTTGATGGAAGCAAACAACATAATGGTCTCCAACATAAAACTCTTTTGTCAGTTAAACTCACTATTATAAAATATTGTAAATTAAAAACATCATATCTAGTAAATTGTTGATAGCATAATTGTTACTCACATATTGATCCTCTATAATACAACATTCTTTCTAATATTCATCTATGTCTCTCTTTGAGACAACTGAAAAAGGCACTTGCATTGTCTTGATTTTTAACAAGGAAAATTGGTTATCTTTCACTTCAATGTTCATTAGAATTTTCTTCTTACAATAAATGCATGCCCTATTTTGTAGTCATTTAGAACCAAATTTTTAAAAAGCATAGGTATTGAATAGGGTGCAAATGAGTCAAGACGACTTGATAAGTGGCTCGTGATTAGAGCTCGATAAGCTAACAAGCCAAGTTCAAGCCAACCCCGACATGACTCGTTAGCTCGTAAGCCGGTTTATTTTTAAAAAATATTAACATAAAATATCCTCAAAATATATTAAATTTCAAAACTTTATCTTTTAAAGTATTAANCTAGTTTTCTGCATTGTGAAATTTCTGTTTCTTTGGTTCTTTGCTTGCATCCTAACAGCAATTTTAGATATTAGTGGTAAGCTTTGCTGACCGCAGAATTTTTTTGCTTTTATGTCAAAATAAGTTTTTGCAAGTGTACTGATAGAGTAAAAGAGGAATCATTAACGCTGCCAAGATTTAACCTTAAGCCGGCTTATTTTTAAAAATATTAACATAAAATATCCTCAAAATATATTAAATTTCAAAACTTTATCTTTTAAAGTATTAAAAATGTTTAGAAAATAATATTTTTTATGATATATTAAGTGACTTCATATTATTTATCTCCTACTTGTTCATTCTATTTGTCAACTTATTATAAAGTTATTTTAAATTAATATCATTTTTTTATTTTATATTAAACAAGCAGACTTGAGGGTCGGCTCGAACTCGTAGACTTAAGCTTGAGCTCAAGCTCGATAAAATAATTAAGCTAAGTTCAAGCCGAGGGCCTCCAACTCGACTTAACTAGTTGACACCCCTAGTATGGAACATAGCATTCCCTTTGCAGAATGAAACATAAGTTTTTTCTTATTATTTATTTAAATAAAGTAAAATTTATTATGATGTTATAAATTAAAGAATCATTTAAAATTAGAATTTTTATACTTATCAAAATGCAATTTTTTATCATTTTCAATTATTNGAACTCGACTTAACTAGTTGACACCCCTAGTATGGAACATAGCATTCCCTTTGCAAAATGAAACATAAGTTTTTTCTTATTATTTATTTAAATAAATTAAAATTTATTATGATGTTATAAAATTAAAGAATCATTTAAAATTAGAATTTTTATACTTATCAAAATGCAATTTTTTATCATTTTCAATTATTTATATTGTTTTAATACATCAAAACATGAACAAATTAGCATGAAACTAGTTATGTAATATCTATTTATCTTGAAATCATATTATTATTATAAAAGAATATTTTGGAGTGAGCTTAAAATGAGCTTGTTAGAAATTAATAATATGTGATAATTTGTTGAAGTTAAAATCATCAAATTATGAGTGTGGTTCATTGAGACTCATGGTATACGTAAGTTCACATACCGTACAAAAAATGTAGAAGTGAATAGGCTATCATTCCTATGAGGATCTCTAGTATATTTCAGATAAATTAATTATCAATACTTATTATCTTTAGTTTTTATTCAACTATTACAAAGACAAAATTAATCTAAAATATAAATCCTAACTAGCACAAGAGATGACAAATTACAAGATCATCATGAATTTGTGATAACTTATGCTAATATTTAGCAATTCTTTTGAGATAATAATTTTTAAATGTTAATCAAAAACATATTAATCTCATATTCTCTGTCGATTGCTTAATGATTTAATCTTTCCTAATTTCTTATATGTTTATATTATTAGAAAAGATCGATTTCATTAAAAATAATTTTCTATTGTTTGCAAGTTCCTAAAAACACACACACATAAATATATGTATATGTATGTGTCTATACATGAAAAATAGGAGTTCTACCAAGAAAAATGGGGGAGAGAGTTTGATAAATAATAAAAGAAAGTGGCATTATGATGAGGTTGATGGAGAAATATATTTTGTNTATGAAAAAGAGGAGTTTTACCAAGAAAATTGGGGGAGAGAGTTTGATAAATAATAAAAGAAAGTGGCATTATGATGAGGTTGATGGAGAAATATATTTTGTACGGAGTGAGGTGGAAGAATATGATAGAAAAGATGATGGGGTAGAAATGACAGGAAGATTTTGTCTTGAATCTATGAACAGGGGGACTTAGGGAGAGAGGCGATAAGTTTCTTTTTAGATTTTTGACTATTTTATTTCGCTTTCCTTTTTTTCTTATCTAATAGCATAAAAATTTAAATTAGCTTATTAAAGTTCAAGCGAGACAAATGAATAAGCTTTCGTACTTCAATGAAACATGAAGTGTACAGTACTTGACTTTATGAAGCATATGTTTCATACCATGAACACTATGATAGTCATGTTTTAGAGTATTCTGGGACTGCTTCATTTCGAAGCATGATTTTTATCTTTTACAGTGCTCAAAAAACACAAACAACATTTACTAGCCCTAGTTTTAAAATTTCTACCTCAATATTTACTAGCCCTCGTTCTTAACTTCAATTTTATTGTAATTTTTAAAGTGAACTTCATTTAGAGATAGTTGCTGATTTACTTCATAAATCATATTTGTAATATCCTTATTTCTCTTTCAGCAATATTTCCTGTTTCCTTGTCTTTGGCAAACAACTTTATTAAACTCTTATAATTATTAATAGGCTTTTCCGGTAATTTTAAGGGTTAGGATTACCATATATTAAAAAATCTTAATTGTTTTTACGAGGACATCATATGGATTATTGAAATTGGTCTTCAGATATTTTAATTTATGGGGCATTTACATACATGCTACCCAATTCCTTTTTATTTACGTATCTAACAACTAAACTTTACTTTTTACATTTATATCACATAAAAATACCACTATTTTAATCCTTAAAAAGGAATATACACCCTTTCATGCATAGGTAAGGTGGTATGCATGTAAAAATTAATGCTAAGGTGTTAGATATGTAAATAAGTAGAAATTGAGTGGTACGTATGTAAATCTTCCTTAATCTATTTATCAGATTGAGTTTTGCCTAAAGGCATACCTAGATTTTTGCTTACTTTATTGGCCATTGCAGAATTTGCTCTAGTCATGAAATGATGTTTCTGTCTTTGTCTGGCTAATGTCACCTCAATGAACCTGTCATCCACAAAAACAGAGTATAACTTATTGTTGTTAAGTGTAACTGGATGGACTTTTTCTCTTGTGGGTTGAGAGTTTAACCTAAAGCTAGAATCCTTTTATGAAGTCTTTCTTTTGTCATATAGCTTTAGCTTTATATTGAGAGAAGAGGGCCATGCCCATTGTTTGATCAACCTGTTTTACTTTTACGGCTTAATTGATGCTCGGATTTAACTGATAAAAATAATTGGTGATTTAAAACAGTATTAAATCATCAATTCTTTTCACAAAGTTAAATCGAATGTTAGTGATAGAACATTTTCCATCTGCCAACAATATGTGTTAGCCATAAATTTATATTGCGTGAGATATCATATATTTATCTTATGCAATACCACGTTATAATTGCAGTCAGTTTTTTGAAATATTTTTTACAAGTTACAAGATGGTTTTGTGGGCAAATGTTTGTTGCAATAAATCAATAATCCAAAAGTTATGGCAACCTCAATGAATGGCTACTCCTATGATTTGATATATTCCACATGTGCAGGTACCACCCTAAAGGGCCAAATAGTTTCATAAGTTATCCATTTCCCTGATGTCATATCCCTTCTGAAATCTTCTCTTTGTACATTTAGAAATCTATTATTTGAATTCTTCATTTCAGTTATTAAATTGTTTTCATCATTATTGTATCCTATGCCGGGGGATGGAGCTCAAACAAAAATAAAAAAATTAAACTTCAAAAGTTCAATCTAAAATATAAAATAAAATCCAAAATGAAATGATTTTCTAATTCTTGCAAATATATCCAAGCATATATTTTTTTTTTATCATCTCAAACTTTCTGCTCGCCTCATTGGAAGAACTTTTCTTTTAAATTCTTATTAAACTCTATGGATGATTATAGTAATTTCTAATTTTTACATGTGCAGTGAATGCTAGGGTCCATATTCATTTCAAGACACGCTGTTCTTCATCCCAAAGAATGGCCGTTATTGAAAAGCTCCATATATCTACTCTGGAAGCTCAATTGAAGTCATTAGCATCTACAAAACCCTTGACATATATAGGGGTTGTTGGTCCACCTGGAAAGGTGTGGGCAGATTACATGTATTACTAAGCATTCCCGACACATTTGAAATGGCAAATTTTGTGAATTACATTGCAATTCTATTTTTGTTTTGTTTATGAAATATAGATGATGTTGTTAAGGTCAAAAGTTTATTTAGGTTATATTAATTATAAGGTATTGTCTAATTTATTAGATTCAACATGTAAATTTATATTTGTGGTGAAAACGATCGCACTGTCTTACAAACTTAATTTGCAATACATTTTTTTGGGGTAAATTGTACTCAGTTCGCCTGAGTTGTAAGGGTTGTTTCACTTTGGTGCACTTCTATATTTAGGTTCCTAGTGTCTTTTTTATTCACAAGATAATCCTTAGTTAAAATGTTAATCTTCATGGAGATCTTTCATTAAATTGTTAACTTTTCCTTACAGTTTAATCATGTGAATAACATTTTGTTTAAAATGCAAAATTTTTGTTTTTTCTTTTGATGAATGGACCTCAACCTAATAAAGTCATTGTAGGGTTTGAGAAAAGAGGGTTAAAGTATCTAACCATGTTGATATAATATTTAGCCCAAAACATTTTTAAATGAACAAATAACAAGCATTGTGTAATATTTAGTCAATAATATTCTTTCATTCCATTTGATTCTCAACTAATTATGTTGTATAAGGGCAATACTTCTGTTCTGTGAGATAATCTCTTATCGTCTTATCTTTAAGCATACTTTTATTAAGGTAAAAATGATCAAGACTATCTTGGTCAATGAGCTATAACCTGAGAAAGAAACACTCAGCAAATCTGATTATTAGGCTCAGACCTCCTCATATATTTACTTTTTTATGTTGTATTTGCGCCTCAGGGAGAAATTACAGAAACCTTGCCTAGAGAAGCATTTCTTACAAGCCAAGAGGCTGTAATAGCTGCAGCTTCTTCGGAGGCAATTGCTCTTGCAAAAGCAGCAGTTGAAGCTGCCAAAGAAGCTGCGCAGTTATTGGATCGTGACCCANCAGACAGCAAAACTGGAACCCAGACACCAATTCTGGGCACCCAGAGGCCAAAAATGGGAGCCTAGGTGGCCAGAATCCTAGAAATCCAACCTGAGAAGGCGAAAAATAGGCAAACAAGGGTCTTGACTGCAGCATCAAGACACTAGTGACCAACCCCTAAGCGCCGCTTCACACGATTTGATGGTTGAGAGTGGTTCACATGCGTTGATTTGAGAAATTAAGTACTAAAAACAGATGGTCTACATTTGTGGTGGCGAGGGGCGGGGTTGGGGGGGAGTTCACAAAGCATTCGTGAGGGACTCTCAACCTTAAAAAATTCTGTAGTCGATGAAAAAGACAAATGATGAGAGATTTCTAATAGATCAGAGTGTGTAAAATCATGTTGTAAACTTCAAAATTCCGTGTGNCGAAATTAAGTATTAAAAACACATGGTTTACATTTGTGGTGGCGAGGGGCGGGCCGGGGTGGTGGGGAGTTCACAAAGCATTGGGGAGGGACTCTCAACCTTGAAAAATTCTGTAGTCGATGAAAGAGACAAATGATGAGAGATTTCTAATAGATCAGAGTGTGTAAAATCATGTTGTAAACTTCAAAATTCCGTGTGGAAAGAGAAAAGACACAAGTTTGTAGAATATTTATATTTACAATTGACTTTTATTCGTTAAGATCATGTATATTATATTTCCTTACAATAAAATCATGTGTTGTTTGTAAGTATAATTTGTGAGTAGTTTTCTCGTTTCTCTCTTTGATTGGCTATGTAGGCATGACTAGTGAAATTTTTTTGGTGTGATTTCATACAATCTTTTTCATTGTGATATTTTAACCTTTAGACCTTAATTTACTTTTGACCTAGCCAGTTAAAATGTTAAAACTCATCGTGAACTTAGTGGAACAACTAGGTTAACATAGTAATTCAAGGGTATTGGAATATTGTCTCTAGATTAGTGCAATCATTTAGGGAGAAGTGGTAGCTTGGGCTAATCACTTGATTTAGGAGACTAAACCAGTATGATTTCCAAACTTTCTTAGATGCCAAGGAAGGGATAAAGAAGATTGTTGCTTCCGATTGTCACATACTAGTTGATACTTGTTGAATCACCAATTTGAACTAAAATTCCTACGGAACCAATTCAAATAAGAGAAATTTTCAAAAATTAATATTAGTCCCTTTAACAAAATACAAAAACTCCATACATTCAAGTTCAAAACCAGCAGGCTGAATCTTTTTCACTTTAGAATTTAGCTTGTTCCCTATGAGAACAATACATGGACTCTGTCGTACACTTGTGCATTCTTCAGTGTTCCACAATATTTGGTTCATATCAATTTTTTGGGGCAGTTATTGAGAACAACGTTGAATTCTAATTTTGAAAAATTTTAACCAACTCAATAGGGTCTAAGACTTGAAAAGTGTAGTGTCATACTTTCATTGCTATTTAGGATTTGTTTGGGGTAGCTGCAATTACAGAAACAGCTGTGAAATAACTGAAGAAGCTGTTATTCAAAAAACTACGGTGACTAATACATTTTTTTTTTTGATAAAGTCAGACCGTATTTTTCTAGCAATCACCACAGAGAGCCAGATATGGTGGCAAAACATAAATTTCAGCTACAGTTTTTTGAGAGGGCGAGCAAAACATAATTTTGCCAAAGAGGAAAAATTGTGCTGCGACACCATATCGCTGCACCAAACACACCCTTAGTTTTCATCCAAAAATGACTCGTGCTTCCTGTTTTACTATTAAATTACTACACGAGTTTTATTGCTTATTCATCAGTGCAAAAATTGTGTTTTGTTTGCCTTTTACTTGTGCATGTTCTTGCTTGGTTATCTTTAGTTTACTTTTGCATGTTCTTGCTTAGCTATCTTTAGTTAAGTAGCAGTTGTTTGCTTGAATTATGTATATTTGATAGTTAGGGTCGCATCACTAGAACTATCTAGTTGTGTAAGCATGGGATTGAAACTTCAAAACGAGTGCCCTACAACTCTAAACTAGAAAAAACTGTAAAAAAAATCAGAAAATTTAAAAGTTTTGAAAAAAAAATTAGGGGAGATGATAATCCCACCTCAAGAAGAACACTTCAAACTCCGTAGAGAATTTGGCAACCCAATGGTAGATGAATTAATATGAGTATCAATAATCATACCAATCATGCCAACACATTTCAATTTAGAGATACAACCATTCAGATGGTCCAAAATAATTAATTCACCCTAACCTCCATATAACTAGTTTCTTAGAGTTATCTCCAACATTTAGATATAACGGTGACTCAGATGACATTGCAACACTTAGGTTCTTTCCATTCTCCCTGGTGGATAAAACTAATATTTGATTGACTTCATTAGCCCCAAGATATATAGTTACTTGAACTGATCTTGCTAAAAAACTCCTAGCAAAGTATTTCTCACCTTCAAAAACTGAAAAACCTAAGAATGATATCACATTTTTTTGTCGTTGGATGGTGAAATCATATACGAGACTTGGGAAAGGTTTAAAGAGATGCTTTGGAAGTTCCCACACCACAGTGTACCTGATTATCTTATCATTCAAACTTTTTGAGATGACTATTTCCTAATCGATGAGATGACTACAAACAAATTCTAATGACCTTCAGATTGAGTCAACCCAAGGAAAGTAGCTAATGTCAATGACACAACCTCACAAGTTTTATTTCTGGGAAATTAGATAATATAAGCCTTAATCCAGTGCAAGAATCACTACCTAGTAATGAAATAGCCTACAAACCAGGGAAATTCTTATACTAATTCTTTGGAAACCATGAACGTCATAAGAGATAGGTTCAATAAACCATATTTCAACGCTTAATACCCAGGTTGAAAGAATCAAATAAATTTTAACTAAAATAACAATCACCAAAAGGTAGAAAACTAGCAATGAAGTAATAGCCAACCCAACTCTGTGGGTAATTGGAATAATTAGGGTAGCGGCCATCCATGACTTACCTACCCTCCTGGATTCACTTATAATCCTCATTTTAAGAAGAAATTGTCATTGGAAAAAATGGTACTGAACATGGAGAATCAAATTCAAAGTCATGCTACAACCATAACGAATATTGAAACACAAATTGGGCAAAAAAACAAACTCATTGAATCAGAAACCCCAAGAAACATTATCTAGCAATATAGAGGTAAATCAAAACGACCAAAATATATGGAGCAATGCAATGTTATAAGACTTAAGAGTGGGAAGTTTCTTGAGAAGCCTAGAGTGAAAAAGCATAGAATAGAGGAACCCGAGTCTAAGCTTGTTAGACCTATAGAAACACTTACTCCCGACTTGAGAAATATACCTTCACAACTTATGATAGAGCAGGAAAGAACCACGACATTTTCCTCAAATGTTGGTTAAACAAAAACTGGACCAGTAATTCTCTAAGTTTTTGTAAATGTTCAAAAAGCTCAATACTAACACTTCATTTGTAGAGGCACATGAATAGTTGCCCAATTACATGAAGATTTATGAATGACTTTTTGAACAAAAAAAAAATGTAAATTTTCATATATTGAAATTGTGGCATTAACTGAAAACTGCAGAGTTATAATTCAAAGAAAACTCTCACAAAAATTGAATAATCCAGTTAATTTATAATTTCTTGCATTATCGAAGGCCATTTATTGGAAAGGCTTTATGTGACTCGAGAGCTAGCAAAACGTAATGTCTTTTTTAATGTATGAAAGACTACGAATGGTAGAACATCAACGCGCCAAAGTGAACCTTCAATTAGGTTTTTTAACTTTCCCAAAGGAGGTTATAGAAAATGTCCTAATAAAAGTAAAAAAAATTCATCTTCTCTAATGATTTCATTATTTTGGATTTGAAGAAAGATACTGAGATCCCTATTATTTTGGCATATCTTTTCTTACGACTTGTAAGGCGAATATTGACTTACAAAGAAGATGAGTTAACTATTAGAGCGCAAAATGAGAGTGACTTATAGAATTCATGATCTTATGCCACTCCCTCATTATATCATTGACCAATATTTAAGATTGAAAATAGAAAGGTTGCAAGATATTTAAAATGAGAAGTCCGAAAGGATAGATTAAATATTTCAAAAAGAAGATGATACGGGATCATAGCATAATACGACTAGATATCTAGGACAACTAACATTGAGCAGAAGATCAAGGATTACAAAAGTGGATATTTGATCATGGAGAAAAACCTTAGAATTTTAAGCTTGTCTCGCGTGGGACATAAAATCAAGCGCTATTTGGGATGCAACACAAGTGTTTTCTTTATGCATGCTTGTGATTGGGTTAGGTTGAGGATGTTAAACTACGAGCTTATTGGGAGGCAACCCAAAATATTTCTTTTTTTGTGTGTGTTTTTGTATGCATTGCTTGCTAGTATCTCTAGAGCCACTCACTTCTTACTCATGTTTAGGAGCATAATGATTATAAGGACAAATACGTCTGACATGTCTGCTATACAAACTTTAATCTTGCTACTACATATTATATAATGGGAATGTGATACAAACCTGTGTTTACTTCTGCTTTTATTATATATATTTCATGATAGTGCGTCTTTACTAATTGTATCACATCTTTTTTATTATATATTCATGTGCTACCTTACTATGTTCCTTTTCATTTTCTATTTTTATTAGCATGTGTACGGTCAAAAATAAGTTTGGAAGAGGGATATTTGTAAAAGCTATGCCTTAAAGATTAGATATCTATAATCTAGAATTTCATTTAAAGAAATGGTTGATTTAACTAAGTATCTAGTGTGAGTTAAAAATAGGTGAAGGAAATAAGTAGATGTGACATGAACCTTCAATTAGATTTTAAAATCATTAATAACTTCATAATGACTTACCTCTAACAATGATTAATTACTATTCTAGATAAGAACTTCTAAACATTTAGATTAAAATTGACAACAAATAAAATTAGCTTATCAAATATATATACAATTTAATAACTAATTGTTCAAATTCAGAATATTGTGAAAAAATATTATTGATATGAAACAGGGTTATAAATAACATTTATATGAATCCTAAAATAAAAAAGACAATAANGATTTTAAAATCATTAATAACTTCATAATGACTGACCTCTAACTATGATTAATTACTATTCTAGATAAGAACTTCTAAACATTTAGATTAAAATTGACAACAAATAAAATTAGCTTATCAAATATATATACAATTTAATAACTAATTGTTCAAATTCAGAATAATCTGAAAAAATATTATTGATATGAAACGGGGTTATAAATAACCTTTATATGAATCCTAAAATAAAAAAGACAATAAAAAGGAAATAACAAAAAACGAAAGATATAACATTTATATCTTCAATTAATGTCTTTGACTGCAGTTTCCGCAATATCTATAGGTAGGCGAAAAGTTTCTACAGGTGATAATGCAGAAAAGTTTGCGTAAAAGTAGACAATCAACAGGAAAAGATGTAGGGTATGACCTGCAGAAAAAAGGGAAAAGCTATGAAGGTAGGCCATGTTGCTGGAAAAGGCTTTGGAGAAGGGTCTACTACAAGAAGAGTTCTATGGAGGACCTGCTACAAGAAAAAGCTCCAGAGGAGGGCCTGATCCAAGAAAAAAATTTTGGAGGAAAACATGATGCAGAAAAAAGGCTCCGGAGAAGGGACCTGCTGCAACAAGAATTATGGTGGAAGGCCTGCTGCAAGAAAAGCTCCGAAGGCGGAGTTTTGATACATAAAAAAACTTTGGAAAGCCTAATACTAGAAAAGGCTCCAAAGGACCTGTTACAGAACGAATTCTAGTGGAGGACATGCTGCCAAAAAAGCTCAGAAAGGCTTGACAAAGGAAAAAAAAGCTTCGGAGAAGGCCTAAGACAGGAAAAAAATCCGAAGGGTCTGCTGCAGGAAAAATTATGGAAGAGGGCTTGATAATGGAAAAGGCTCTAGAGAAGGGTCTGCTGTAGAAAAAACTCTGGAGGGTCTGTTGCAAGAAAAGCTTCAAAGGAAAGCCTGCTGCAAAAAAAAAATCTGGAGGCCTACTTCAAGAAAAGCTCCAGAGAAGAGTCTGCTACAGATAAAGCTCAATAAAGTGCCTGACGCAGGAAAAGCTCTGGAGTAGTGTCTGATGCAGGAAAAGCTCCGGAGGAGACCTGTTGCACGAAAAGCTCCGGAAACAATCTGATCTTCAATAACTAATTCAATTCTTTTAAGAAGGATCTAAAAGCTAAAATTCACTTTGGCATGGAAGATTCCTGAGCCGCCTATATCCCATATGNAAAAAACTCCTAGCAAAGTATTTCTCACCTTCAAAAACTGAAAAACCTAAGAATGATATCACATTTTTTTGTCGTTGGATGGTGAAATCATATACGAGACTTGGGAAAGGTTTANGCATAGTTATGTCCCAGAGACAAGTTTTGACAGACTTCCTCACACTCAACCTTTTGATGAACTTACCGTTATTCTATGGTTATATGCTTTCATGTAATACCAGAAATCCGCCCATTTTCATTACTCCTGCACTCATCCCATGCACAAATTTACATTAAATGCCTGTTGTTCAGCATCTTAGTACTATTTAAGAATGATTACCAGTGCCATAATTTACCAATTTCAAATTGGATGGCACATAGTTTGCCAATATTTACACTGAGTTGCAGAAATGTGTCTATTAAGTACACTGATCACCAAGCTTTGTTCAGAAGATAAATATATTGATTGATCTTTTCGGACATTTGCGGAAACATTCAGCTTAATTTACATTCTGCATTATTCTTTTTGTGAGCCTTATGAGCTATTTATGATCATAAAATTTCACAAGCACCATCAACCTTAACCATCCTTCACAAATGGGACTATTATGCAGACCAACAAATTTTGATGAACTAATAAATATCTGAAGATAAAGTTAGTCCGAAAACGGGTAATTTAATCTATTATGCCTACCAAAACGAGCAATTTAGCATATTACGGGTAAGCTAGTCATTAAATTAGCTAATAAGCATCTAAAGACTATTACCTACTGCTTATAATAATTATAGTAGAATTTAGTATATCATGGATAATTTAGTATGTCATTTGTAATTTAGTACATGAAATTTTGATGAACTAATAAGTATCACCTAGAAAGGCACCCAAAAAGAAATGGTAAATGAGTACCTTATATAACCACTCTATTAAACTTCTTTTCCAAATCAAAAGACACCCAGAAAGCCAAGCCAAGCATAACTAGACACTTAAACGCAGAAAGAAACCTAGGAAAAACATATATTTTTAACGCGGATACAAGCATGTAGGAAAACTCATAAAGCAAATCAATAAATAGTAAAAAAAGGGCAGCCGATTGCTACAAAAAAAAAAAAAAAATGAAAAGAAAGGGGGGCAGCCGAGCATCCGCTCCTCATATAGCCTTGCCTAGATCTACTATCGTCTTGCTGGTGGCTTGGCTTTTTGGGTGTCTTTTGATTCGTGATCTATTAAGTTGAGGATCGTGCTTTAGCTTTGTTGCGTTGTTGGGGTTCATCCTCGCTCTTGATGTTCGTCTTTGTGTTGAGGTTCGTCCTCTTGATTTTTATCATTGTGTTGATGTTCGTCTTCATTCAGTCACCTTATTAGGATTTATTGACGCTCCGTCTTTGAAAAAGCCCCTTCTAAAACACACCCAACATTTCAGCCAGCCAACGAGGACAATCTAGCCTTAGACTAAAGGGAAAATTTAAAATCTATGTTTATTATGGCATCTGTAGAAAAGTATTAGCATAATAAACTATATTAAACATATCATCACACATACGTCAAAATCATATCAGTAGGATAAATGTTTTCCTAAAATGTCTATTTAAATGTTAATTGGCCTAAATGTCCATCTACAACGGTAAAAGACATAGCATCATCTACATCCAATTCAAGCATGCAATTGGTGTTCATAGAGAGAAGGGAAGGAACACACAATACGATCGACCTAACTTAGATCTAGGTTTGTGAGCTAGCAAAGTCGCTTAATAGTGTGGTATGTAGGCAACCATTCTGGGATTTACATTACAATTGTAGTTCACGATGAGATTTAACTGACTACCATTAGGTGTTTAAAGTTCAAATGACTTACATATTGTGCAATTATATTCAATTTTAATATTTTGGTTGAATTTAATTATTACTTAATGATATAAATAGTGTTGTGAAGGGTGGCATTCACTCGACTGAGGATCCGCTATTCACAACTCCCTAATCATAGTAAATAATGACACGTCATTTTGCGGAGATGAAATGCACTACCTTGAATATCTACAAGCGGATTCATTACTCTTTTTTCACTTAAGTTTTATTGATTCATCTTTTAATTGATTCTTCATCCTTTTTTTTTATTCTAATTTCATTTAACATAGGTTCAAGTTACTTAAAATTTTAAGTCATCAACTTAGGATTCCAGAGAAATTTTATGGAACTCTAAGTGAAGGCTTGGGAGTTTGAACTTCTAAAGTATATATGAAAAAAATTTATGGTCAATTTTAAGAGATTATAGGTCTGTTTGGGGCAACTGCAGCTTATTCAGCTTATGCTGATAGACAGCTTATTTTGACAAACTACGTATCTGAAGCTAATCCTGATAAATTATTTATCTGTTTGGTTTGTGCATTTAGAAAAAAAAAACTGATTTGCTGTTGTTTCTCGATAAATGACCATTCTGCCCCTGATCTATATAAACTAAAAATAGACCAATATATTACAGTGGCATAAAGAAACAAAATTGAATTCTTGCAGTGGCATTTATTATAGATGAAAATAGACCAATCTAAGAAAGGAGTTTCAGAAACTTCGTGTTCAAGTTTATAAGCAAGGAAGACCCTATGAAAATACAAAATAGCATTAAAAAACTGAAAAATAGTCTGCAAAGATAAGTATTTGCACTCCCATTAGAAAGAAAGACGTAGCAAGCTAAACAAAAAAGAGCAAGCTAATGAAACCCCTAAGATTTTGGTTAAGGGTCATCATAAGGCTAGTGAGAATATGTATTCAATGCACCATGTGAAGAGCAGGGAAATCAAATATGTTAACTATAAGTAATTAAAGTCAAAAAGATTATGAAACAAGTCATATTAACAAAATAGAGTATGTTGTATATGCAGGAAGTGAGCACCTACGCTATTATTGCTCCAACGTGCAGTCAGATGGAGAGAATTTGAAAAAAAAAATTTCAGTTCACATACAGAAACATAAATTTATTAAAAAATTAAGGGAAATTTACATTTGTAGCACACAATTCATAAGTATTTACATATCTCACACCTAAACTTCTATATTTACAAACATAGCACTTCGGTGTTTTGACCTTATGCATGAAAAAGCATATTTAACTTTCAAAAAGTGGTAATAGTGATATTTTTTATGTGATATTAAAAATTTAAGTGGTTTGTATGTAAATATGGGAGTCTAAGTGTGAGATATAGAAATACATAAAAATTGTGTGCTATGTACGTAAATGCCCCCAATATTAAACTGAAACCAACACAAACTGAGAACGCTCTTAAAAAAAAATTGGACTGTTTGGCTTTGTAATGATGCTAGTAAATCCTTTTCCTTATAGAAGATTTTTACTTACAACACAACCATCGAAGAAAAAAATAGGAGAGGTGCTTGCCGGGTAGAGAGGGATCTGACCAAATGGGGGAGTAGGGAGGAGCGGCTAGGGCAGACGAGCAAACTGGAGCGAAAGATGGAGCTCGGCGCAACTAGGGCAAGGTGCGAACTGGAGCGGAAGAGGGAGCTCGGCGCAACTAGGGCAGGACGTGATCGAATGAAGCCCGAAAGAAGGAACTCAGCGCAGCTTGGGCAGGACGCGATCAAATGGAGCAAGGGTAGGGCAGACGCGATCGAATGGAGCAAGGGTAGGGCAGACGCGATCGAATGGAGCAAGAGGACAAAGACGTGATACAATTTCATTGAACGCAGACCGCAACTATCATCTTGCGGGCCGTGTCTTTCAGAAATTAAAAGCGCCGTATTTTTATAAGTTGTTCAAACGCGTTTACCAAACGGCGTGGCGGAATTTTCAAAACGCCGCCCGCACTTATAAGCAACGGGCCCAATGACAATTAGGGGATTATGCTAAAGTTCTTCAAGTTTGTATTAATTGAAATTTAATGTTCACTTACTTGAAGTTGGGTCATACAAAGTGGACCATGAATCTTCATCAAATTTTAATCCAACTTTGTATGAAGATTCAAGTTCTTCTTCATACAAAAAAAATTCCCTAATTGTATTCAAGGTCCACTTTGTATGACCCAACTTCGAGTATATTATTTAAATTTTTTTGTATGAATATAAGTGGTCTCCAATCTTCATCAAATTATATTCAAGTAGGATTATGCTAAAGTTCTTCAAGTTGGGTCATACAAAATGAATAGCCTAAAAAATTTGAAGCATTTTATTCAAGAGAGGCGCGCCTTGAGGTGCAACTCAACGTGGGTGAGGCATATGCCACACCCTGGGGGAAAATGAGGCATAAGCGTCATTATGATTTTTTGTAAAAGCACTAAGTTGTCTTATATTGCTTAATTTTAAACAAGAAATATTGTAAGTTTTTAATATACTTTATCCTTCCATTTATTTTTTTTCTTATTTAGAGGCTATTAGGTCTTGCCATTCTGTTGTGGCTCCAATTAGAGTGATTCCCCATTTTTATAGTTATTTTCGTAGGTTTGAATTTTGTTCTCCCCGCTTAGTTTCTTGAGTTTCAAATATTAGAATTTTATGTAATAGTTTAAATATTTTTTTTAATTAAGTAGAGATTTTGGCGCTTTGATAAAAAGTATAAGAGTGAAAACTCTAGATTTAAGAGTTTGTTGCCCAACCTCTTTCCTTGGCTTTTGTTTTGGTGAAATTCATATGTATATCTTTTTTACTTGTTGATCTTTCTCCCAGTCTCTTCTAAGTTTTTTGCCAATCTTTCAAGCGTCAATCTATATGTTTGATCTCTATTAGCATCAATAAAAAAGTTTCTCAAGTTTTCTTGAAGCAGTTGGACAAGTTAGGGCAAATCTTCACCAATTTTATTTTCTTCCAGCCTTCTTTGATTCCCTCCAAAAACAAGATATGTACTCCAAACATTCTCAAATACTTCTAATCCTTTGTGGCTTCTTCACACACTATTAGGACCTTCCTCCGATGCAATGTTCCAAGGCTATTTAAAAGTCCACCCAAACTTAGCCTTGCCTAGCCTTGGGGGGTGTTTGGTATGCATTTTTATTAGGATTTATATTAGAATTTAACATAAATCCATCAAAACACAAAAAAATAATAAGTTAAATCCCACTGCCCACAAATCTGATTTTTTGTCCGTTTTGGCGTAAATCCTGGATTTATTAAATGCAATTTTTATATGGATTTAACGAATTTAAGTGAGGAAGAATACACACATGCGGGTTATCACTTCCCTCATCGCAAAACACTTTGAAGGGATTTAACTGGATTTAAACCTAATCAACTATTCTGAATGTAACGCATTTGGATTTGATAAATCTGGATTTACAAGATTTACTCAATCCTATTTAAGTTAAATCCTGGGTGCAGCCAAGCACTCCTTGGACTAGCTTTTTTAACACATTCCTAAGCTCTTTTGGATCACCCTAAACTTAAGAACATATCTCCCAACATTCCCTTGATGAGTGGATCATTTCCTAAATCCCTCTTCATGGCACGGCCCTAAATGTCAACCTCCTACTACAGCAAGAAAGAGGCTTGGATCACCCTTCCAAGGCTAGTTCACATAGTGCTGAATCATTTTCTAATGTCAGGGGTATATATGGTATTTCCTTTTTGCAGATCATTTGGCATAGAAGTTATGACTTGTATCATCAGCACATATAGCATTTTTTTGGTCGAGTAATTCTTCTCTTTATTTCTTGTAAAATGAATTTGATCACATTATATTTCCAGCTGGAAAAGTTTTAACTTTACGAATATATGGTAGCTGGACCATTAAGAACCATCTGGGAGTATTTCCTACTTTACAAGTTTAATAAAAGTTGAATATACCATAATCATATTGGGCTTGAATCTTTTTCTAGAATTTTTAAAAAAGAAAAGAAAAACAAATATTTCCAAAAGAGTGGCGAAAACAGACTTTTTGAAACCAGTGGAAGAATTGAGAAAAAAAGAGCAGATATGTAAAGATGCAGATGGAAATATTTAACTCGAAGATAAAGAAACTGAAGAAACAAATGTGTTATAAACGTTAACCCTTGTAAAGTCAACCAAGTGTTGCTTTATCAATGCTCGTGGAATAAGAATCCGCACCTTGCACACATCAATGAAGTTTCGTATCTGCTTATAGAAATATTTGAAGAGGCTTGTTCTTGGTTGTTGGAATTATTTTGGATTTTACCAAAAATCTTCTTCTTGTATCTTGTGTTTATTATTATTCCTTTTTTTTGGGTTTACGTACATACCACACAGTTAGTATTATTATTCCTTTTTTTAGATTTACAAATATAACACCTAAAGTTTGATTCTTACATTTATAACATCTTGGTGCTATAAACTTATCCATAAGAAGGTACATTTGACTTTTAAAAGTTAATAACAGTTGTATTTTTTATGTGATGTGTGATTGTAAATATTAGAGTTTAGGTATAAGCTATGTAATATGGTATGTTTTTTTCATCTCTTTGGCTTCATGTAAGATTTTCTTTAACATGCTAAATTGTTTCCTTTTCTGATCCCTACATCTTAAGTACGAGTGCAAAGAAAAATATTACTTCATCTATATTAGAAATTTAGAAAAGAATTCACTGGTAATGATCTAATGCAGGAATTGCTAAAGCTTGAGAGAATCCAAGAGGAGCTTTTAGGAAGGTTTCACCGACAACCAACTTCTTCTGAGTGGGCAGCAGCAGCTGGACTCGATACAATAACTCTTAGGCAGCGCCTAAACTATGGAACTCATTGCAAGGACAGGATGATCAAAAGCAACATAAGGCTTGTTATTTCGATTGCAAAAAATTTTCAAGGTGCAGGGATGAGCATCCAAGATCTTGTTCAGGTCTTATTATTACGTTATTTGAAGTGCATTACTTGTAACTATTTTTTGCGGCATTCATCTAAGTACTGTCTTCAATTTTGTCCATAGGAGGGATGTCGTGGATTGTTAAGGGGTGCTGAGAAGTTTGACGCTTCAAAAGGATTTAAATTTTCTACATATGCACATTGGTGGATTAGACAATCTGTTCGAAAATCTCTTTCTGATCAATCTAGAACAATACGGTTACCGGTAAGTTTTTTGTCATCTATAATTATTTTAGTAGTTTTGTTTTATGAAAAACATTGTGAAGAAATCTATAAAATCTTGATCGTTGGCATCCTGAGTTTTTATTAACCATACTATTTTTTTTCTTTGATTTATGTGTTACGCTTGTCAACCATGAAGTGGTTATAATTGTCATTATATGATCAATGTTAGGTTTACCCTTAGGGGTTTATTTAAAATTCATGGTGCTGTTATTGTACTATGTAATAAGTATGATTTGTCATACGTGAATTCCACTCTAAAATGAATCCTCAATGGGGATGTAGACGGACTCTGATTTGACTAGCAGTTACTACAATGCACTCGGTCGTAACCTGAGTAAAAATTACTACATGATTTAGGGAAAACCTCAGCTTAAAGTATCAAAAATATTAAATTTTAGCTAGAAATTATGTCATATTCAATCTTTATAATCCATGTGTTATTTTTGTAGTAGAATGTATAGAGGTCAACAAAACTATCTTGTTTGAATCTTTTGATTTATTATCTACTATGTCTGTTTATTCTACTTTCCTTTTTTAGCTGGAGTATTTTTATTCTGCAATGTGTCTTGTCTTATTAGTTGCTGGGAAAGGAGTATAAATAAGGGCCAATGCTATCATGGATCTGAATATTGCATTGAAACCTTGAGCTATGGTTCACTTTATTGTCCACTCTATGAGATTTTCTGCCCATCTTTAAAATTTTCCTTGTTCCTCTCTTTTTAGCATTTTGTTTCTTCCCCCTTTGCTTGGAGCTCTTTCTGTCTTCCCAATCTTATCAGATATATTTAATATTACGTTAACTAGTATAACAGCATATTGGTCTTCTACAGATTATTGTAAACCTAACCTGTACATGCTTGCTTGCACTCCATCTATTTAGCCACTACTGCCCACCTTTGATTTGCCATCTTTGTATAACCATAATTTTAATTGGCGTTTTTCTTATCCCCTCCCTTAAAACAGCTTTTCTCTGTGTGTGCGTGCGTGTGTGGTGTGTGTATGAGTGTGAGAGAGAGTTATTACAGTGACGTTCCTCTAATCAAATTGATCTTGCACCTCTGCCACTATTTGATCTCCGCTACTGCTTTTTTAACTGTATTTTTGCTGATGTCTTGAACA
Source organism: Phalaenopsis hybrid cultivar (assembly GCA_002079205.1). Lineage (NCBI taxonomy): Eukaryota > Viridiplantae > Streptophyta > Magnoliopsida > Asparagales > Orchidaceae > Phalaenopsis > Phalaenopsis hybrid cultivar. The sequence continues at coordinate 217,753 of JXCR01141630.1, forward strand.
CTTTTTGCAACAACCATTTCAAACTAAATGGACTCGGCTTTCTCACTGCTCTTCCTTTTATTCCTATCGTGTGCTACTGAAGTTAAATCTAGTTTATCCAAATCTTGTGTACAAGTCTTAGCTATGTTAACTTCCGTCCTGATGTTTTTCTTGCTATAAATTTCCAGTAATCTAATTGCCAATCTTATTTTTTGCGTCTTTATGCCATTCCCTAAGCATTTAATTTACTCATAGCTAATTGATCTTGAATATGCCAACACCATTTTTTTCTCAAGTTAATCATCTCTCACTTCATCCTTTCTACTTTTACCCCGCAACTAGATTAATTACTCATTCAATCCAATTGATGCATTGTAGAAAAGGTTGTGAGAATTTAATTTTATTTTCTTGACAGTTTATAGTCATCTATATAGCTTATAATAAGTAAGAGAGAGAATTTTTTTTTCTTCTAGAAGTGTTAAGGTGAAAGCTTCATTTTAAAATGAAACTCTCTCAAAATTTGATTTTTTTTTTTTTGAAGTAAAAGTATATTATTAATGAGATGATTAATGAAAAGGCTCTTAGAAAAACAAAAGATTTAGAATAAAAAAGTTAAATCATCTATTAAAAAAATGTTTTGTTAACATTGTTTATCTATGTATTTATAATGCCACAATGAGAGTAAAATTTACCTTTTTCAATATCGAATTTTTAAAATATCTCTGGGATGAAGCAGTAGATGTCACTTATTCTGCAATTAATAGAGTTAATATATGATCGATTACAATCCGTCATTTACCATATGAAATCTTGTAAGTGAAGAAACCAAATGTGTCACATTTTTTTCTTAGATGCAAGTAATTCCTATTGGAAAGTTGAAAAAACAGTCTTAGTAAATTTGACCTGTCATGTGAAGAAGGAATATTTCTAGGTTTTTCCCATCATAGTAAGGCATTCAGGGTGTTTATAGTAGAGCCTTGATTGTAGAAGAATCTATTCATGTTATATTTGATGAGTAAACTGAAGGACTACCTAAATTGGGAGATCCAGATGATGAAAAGATTGATAAATTATAAATTTTAAGCTTAAATCGATCTGAAGTTAGCATTGGTGACCCTCCAACTCCAAAGTTGTCTGAGGAGTGGAGATAGGCCTCTAATCATCTTAAGGAATTAATTGCAAGTATTCAAGTTCAAGGCATAAGGACTAAAAATGCACTTAAAAATGACTTTACTGACTCAGCTTTCATATCTCTGATAGGATATTCCATTATTAATGAAGCTCAAAAAGATGAATATTGAATGAACACAATGCATGAGGTATTAAATCAATTTATTAGGAACGGTGTCTGGAAATTTGTATTTAGACCAAAGGATTCACATTTAATTGGAACAAATTGGGTATTAAAAAATAAGGCTAATGATTTAGAAACTATAGTTAGGAATAAGATTAGACTAGTTGCACAAGGCTATAGTTAGGTTGAATGAATAGACTTCGAGGACTCATTCGCCTGTTGTTAGATTAGATGCTTAGACTAATTTTGGCATTCACATGCTACAAGGAACTTAAGTTATATTAGATGGATGCCAAAATGCATTACTAAATGGCATAATAGAAGAAATGTTTGTTGAACAACAACTGGGTTTTAATGAACAAATTCCTTTAAATTATGTATATAAATTAAACAAAATATTATGCGGGCTTAGGCACTTAGAGCTTGATATAAAAGATTTATGTATGTGTGGTTAAACTTGGATTTAGTATAGGGAAGATAATGTTGGGGAGATATTCACTTCTCGAGATATATAAAAAAACACGGATTTGAGAGATCCGAATCAAATAATTGAATAGAAGCACACAAATAATAAACCTAGAAAACTGAACACAAATTTAATGTGGAAAAATCTGAGAATGGAAAAAAAAATTATGGAGGTACACCACACCAAGAAATTCACTATGAAATGAGAAAAAAATGTACAGATTACACCATACTTAAATCTTCTCTACAATCTTGAAAAAAATGAACGCTCTTCTCTTGATCATACATAAAAATTATAGAAATCCACCCATAGAACTTCACATGCTCTTCTACACGCACCGTTCATTCTGTTTTTCGCCCTTTTTCATGCATTGCCAAGAGCTTCTCAAAATTCTGCATCGTGCACTTGAATGTCTAGACTGTTCAAACTATTTCTAGTGTCGGATGGTTTGTCTCGAGCGTCGAGTTTCCAGACACTCTGTTTCGAACGCTTAAATTAGTATATCTGAGCACGACTGCATGTGTCCTGGGCGATGGATTGTCCATGGCTCTATTTCAAAAGACATTCATCTGGGCTCTGGATCGCCCTCTCTGGCGATGGATCACCCATACTAGCCATGCGCTGGTGGGCCCTCTCTGACGATGGGTCGCCCATACCTAACCAAGTGTTAGGTTGCCCAGTGCAGATGTAGGATTCGATTTTCCTGCCTAGATATATTCAACCTCCACACATTACAATATCCCACTTGAACATTGATTGAAATCTTCTCTAATCCAAACTTGCAGCATCTTCATAGTCATATACTATAATGTGGTTCACCCCCATTCACAATCTTCCTGAATTCCTAGTGAAGCCAAACATATCCTTAATTTTTCAGTTGTAACCATCTTAGTCAACATATTCTCGCAGGATTTTGAGCTGTATGTATGTAATAATCCATTTTGAGAAATTGGATAAAATTTTTAGTGATCTAAAAAGTACCACAAATTTCAGATTCCTCAGATTTTAACCAGTTTATGTTATAAAATTATGTGTCAAAACGATCAATTCAATATATAATATTATGTATAAATTACAAATGATTTCAAAAATATAAAACTTGAAAATTATATGCTTAATTAATTTAATTAAACCTGATTATTTCCTAAACTCCCGCACCCTTACTGCTCCTCACCTACCTCTAACATCATTTATTCATTGGTTTACTTGAATGGGGGCTTCCAAAACCTTTGAGTTCTCCCCCATTCTCTCAATTCCCTTCCCTTATCCTCTCCCTCACAGCAGCGACTTGGTTAAGCTTGACAGAGGAATTCCGCGATAGCAATGAGGGTGAGCGGCGGTCTGGGAGCCGTAATTCACTGTAGGGAGTTTGAGGGAGAAATCTGTGAGTTTCAACTCTTCTTTCATGCTAATTTCGGCATTCCCTTTTCTCCCCTACCTCATTCCTCTCAGCCGAGGGAGCCCGTGACTCCAGCTATAGTGCTCAAGCCTACAAGCAGTTAGGTTTCCGGGCTATGGGATGAAATTAGTGAGTATTAAACTCTATTTCACGTTATTTGAGACATTCATTTTCTTCCTCTTGTTTTCATTTTGCGTATGCGACGAACAATGCATCTTTTTTGTTTCGAGTAGTCGTCGGAGGCTCCAAACTTACGTTGGAAGTGTTGTAAGTGGCTTGTCATAGGGGCTTTAGCACGAAATCAGCAAAGGGAAGAGGAGATATGAAGTGTTTAGCAAGACGGGGGAAGAATTTTTAGCAGCTTTAGAAAGGCGGACTTGTGGCTGGAGGCTTAATTGAGGTAAGAAAGTTACTTTTGGGTTAAATCACTTTGAGCCAAAAATTATAAATAAAAATTGTTTATATATGAATGCTTGTATGTGCATGGTCAGATGATGATTTCATCGTCTAATGGTGCAGTAGAGGACGTCAGTGTACTCGTGCCCTTAGAGTTTTGCTACCACCTCAGACAATTGTGATGGTTAGGTCATTAACTGCTGTGCCGACGGTATAACACTTGCAAGAGGGAGTAATACCTCTCCAGACAATTGTGATGTTTACATTACTAATCACTATGCCAACGAGATAATATCAATCGGGAGGCAGGTAAAAGTCTTTCCACCTTAGACAATTGCAATGTATACATCACTAACTATTGTGCCGACATGATAATATCGATCAATGGGTGTTAGGTTTTGTTGTTGGTGAACCTCATAGAGACAAATGTGTATGCAAAGAGTGTAAAATAAAGTAAAAAATAAAGTAAATTTTTATAAAATGTTGAGTATTTTCATTTAGAAAAAGTCATTGATGCATGCATTAACATATATAAGATTTTTTTTATAAAAATATGAAAGATTAACATTTTCCAATATTTCTTATAAAGATATAAAATACCAAAATGCATATTGAATTCTTTTCTTGGGTCTATGAAGTTTAGGAGTGTGATTACTCTTGGACTATCTTTAGATAATTTTTTATGTTATTTTAATATTATTTTTAGGGTTTAAACATTTGAACAAGTTGAATTGAAGAGGAGAAAATGTGTATAGGAGTTGAATACAACTCGAAAGGTACACATTTCTACTTGTTAATTTTAATTTGTCTCTTTCATGAATTTTTCATGAATCTTTGAATATTAATCTATTAGTTATAGGAATATGATAATAGATAATTTATTTCTACTACCCGACTAACTGTTCTCGTTTTTGTTAATTCTAAATCTCGGACCAGGTCGTGACAAAACTAGTATTAGGGGAGGTTTAGATCAGAGCAGAAGCTTAGATTAAATAACATGAATCTTAATGAAAGAGCCAATAGGATAATTAGATTAAATTATAAATAATATTAATTAAAAATTATAATTAAGTCTAATTAAATTATATGATTGTTACTACAAAATTATGGATGATCTGGAGGAAGAGGTTAGAGATGAGAATGTAGAATCTGTTGTACCATAGNTCGGAGGAACAGGTTAGAGATGAGAATGTAGAATCTGTTGTATCATAGAATGTCACAATCAATGCTGGTGTATTATCTGATATGATGAATGTTGTGACTAGGTTTAAGAATTTTTAATCTTAAGCTAGTACCAGTGGAGGAGTACCAATGGATAAATACTTGAAGCTCTTTCAAAATGTGAGACCACCTTTGTTTTCTGGAGCAGGAGAGTCTGTGGAAGCTGAAAACTGGCTTTTGAGAGGAGAAGATTTTAGATTGATTGTCATGTCCACTGGAGAGAAGAGTTACCTTTGCCACTTTTGCTTTTGAGGGAGAAGCTGAGAGATGGTGGCAAGGACGGATGCATGAAAGGTTTGGAGGTAGAACCAACCACTTGGTGCAGTGGGACGAGTTTGTGAAAATCTTCAGATTGGTTTGTACCGCGGTTAACTAGAAGACAGATGCAAGATAAATTCATTAGGTTGGTGTAATGAGATTGATCAGTTATGCAATATGAAGCAGAATTTACTATGCTGTCAAAGTATGCACCCCAGTTGATTCCTAATGTAGAGGAGAAATGCCACAGTTTTTTTTTGGATTGAAAGATTCAATAAGACAACCCGAGTGCCAATTGGGATTGAAGATTATTCAGGGCTAGAGGAAAGGGTTAGGCGGGTGGATATTGATTTCCAACAAGTCAGAAGCATAGAGACATGCATAAGAATTTAGCGTGGCAACCGAGGTGAGTAATTATGTTTTTAAATTTTAGTAGTCTTATTTATTTCAAAATGTATGTTTTAATCATTGTATGTTCTAATTTAGTTAAATTTTTCATATTGTTAGATAAAAATATGCATAAAAGTTATGCATGTGATGCATGATATATATGGTGGACATTCGATATAAGATAGATATGATAGAAAATATATGCATAAGATAAAATATATGAATGATATGAGAGATGCTTAATATGATATGCATAATATTTAGTTGCACAATAGAGTATGCATGTTAGTAGATGCATAAATATATTTTAGAATAATGTATGTGATGAAGAATAAAATAACTTGTATATGAATGCTTGTATTTGCATATTCAGAGGAGAATTTCTCCCCCTAATGGTACAAGCAGAGATGCCAGTGTACTTGCGTGCGTAGAGTTTTTTCTACCACCCCAGACAATTGTGATGGTTGTGCCGCCAGAATAATATCGATCAGAGGTGAGTAGACTAAAGCTTAGCTCCTCAGACAACTGTGTTTTTTGCATTCCTAGTTGATGTGTAGATGGGATAATATTGGTCAAGAGGCAAGTAAGGGCCTTTTCACTCTAGACAATTGCGATGCATACATCATCAAGGGTGTGTTAGGTTTTGTTGACTATGATTCTTACGAAGACAGATGTGTTTGTAAAGAGTATAAAATTAAGTAAAGTTAAAATAAATGCATACAAAAGGTTGAGTATTTTTATTTAGAAAATATCATTGATGATGCATTAATATATATAAGATTTCTTATAAGAATATGAATGATTAGTTTATTTCAGTATTTCTTATAAAGATATGAAAGATCAGAATGCATATTGAATTCTTTTTCTTGGGTTACTGTAGTTTAGGAGTGTAATTACACTCCTAAGTTATCTTTAGATAACTCATTATGTTATTTTAATATTATTTTTAAGTTTTAAACATTTGAACAAGATGAATAGAAAATAAGAAAATGTATGTAGGAGGTGAATAAAATAACCCAAAAGGTACACATTTCTACTTGTTAATTTTAATTATTTTCTTTAATGGCTCTTTTATGAATTTTTAAGTATTAACATGTTAGTGATAGCAATAGGATCTTATTTTATTAGAACTAAATGATCTTAATTTATTAGAACTAAATGAAAACATGACACTAAATAGAACGCAATGCGGAAAAAGGATCTATCTAGCCGACCCCACGTAGTGGGATTAAGACTTTGTTGTTGTTGTTGTGATAGAAATAGGATAACAAAGAATTTATTTCTACCGTCAGATTATCTGTTCCCATCTTTATTAATTCCAAGTCCCTGGGATCGTGACAATATATCTCTTCAAGAATAACTATCCATCTTCTAGAGGAGAATGGATGAAGTGATACCTTAATTGAATGTGTTTCATCTTTGCATGAAAAACGAAATGCTTAGCTAGATGAATAACATTTTTTTTGTCACTATGAAACATTTCAATATCTTGCTCCTTGTCCTGTTTTGCTATGAAATTTACAGTCAAATCATCTTCTTGCTAGCCTTAGCGATGATAATGTATTCAACTTCAGTATTTAAAAATGCAACAATCTTTTGTGGCTTAGAAAACCAAACTCTCTGATATATTCTTCAAAGTGAAGATATAATATGTTGTAATTCTTCTACCATCACTATCACCTGTTAGATCTGGATTATTCCCTAGACCTCTGAAATAAAGTGCCCTGCTAATTGTTTCTCTCAAGTATATGAGATTTCATTTCACCACCTTCCAATGATATTTTTTGAACTACCCCTGTGCCTACTAACTACTCCCATTGCATGTGCAATAATATATGGTCTCATACATATCATCGTATAGATCAAACTTCCAACTTCTGAAGCATGTGTAACTATTTTCTTTTGTGTTTGTTCTATTTCAAACTTGGGTTGTAGTTCCTTAGATAACTTGAATTGACTACGTAAGAAGGTGCTATTGGTTTTGCCTCTCTTATGTTGAACCTGTGTAGGACCTTCCTAGCATATTTTATGTGAGACAATTTTATTGTACCTGCACTATTGCCTCTGCTGATTCTCATATTGCGGATCTTATTTATTTGAAATAAATCATTCATCTCAAACTCCCTTGATATTCACTTTTTAAAATCTATGATTACAATCAGCATGTCATCTACCTACAATAGAAAACTAGAAGCACGGTATAACAATTACCGACATTTTTTATAAAACAATATTGATATGTTTTGACACTCTATATACCCACCATCTGACATCAATCTGTCAATATCTCCTACATCACTGTCTTATCGCCTGTTTCAATTCATAAAGCCTCTTCTTCAATCTGCAGATCATACTTCTTTTTCTAAATATTCATATCCTTGCGGTTGCATTATATACAGTTCCTCTTCCAGTTCATCATGTAAATAGACTATTTTATATCCATTTGTTTCAGATATTGATATTTCTATACTACCAAACTCAACATAATTTTTATAGTTTTCATCTTTATTACAAGAGAAAATATCTCTAAGTTGTCCACTCATTCCTTTTGTTGAAATCCCTTCACAACAAGCCTTCTCTTGTAATGTATGTTGTCTTCTGACTATTTTTTCAGAAATTCACTTCTTATGCAGTTCTTTTTTGTTGTTTGACTCTTCTTTCATTATGTAATCTACTTGAGTAGTGCATTTGTGCTATCTGAAAATTCTTTCAAATCTCAATTTTGATTTGCTCTCAGGGACTGCATCTTGTCATCCATGACAAACTCCCACTTCTTTGAGTCTTCAACTTGAGTGGCTTCTTCATAGCACTCTGATTCACCACTATCAGTTAACAAAAAGAAATTACAAAGAAGAAGAATACATCTGTATTGGTGGTGTGACTCGGTCGTACATCCTGACTTCAGTAGCAAATTATTGATGAACTTTTTTTGCTTCATCAAAATGAACACTTGTCCTTTTTTCATCCTCCTGATAACCAATACCTTTTATCTTAAATTATTTGAAAGGCTCTTCAAGAGTATTTGATGGATAATTCTTAGTTTTGTTACTGTCATTTGTACATTTTATCGAAGGTAGTATCTCTGTTCCTAATGGATTTCAGATTCTGATAATCCCAAAATTTTTACACAAATTCATTTGAGTCATGCTCAATAAAAGTGCGGACGTTTTGAATCAAGCTTACTTTTAGATCTTGCATTAATATTAACATAATTCTGATCAATCAAATACTATTAGGTGAGATAGATTTACCTCTTTGCCATTTCAAGCTTCTTTAGATAAGTCTTCATTCAAAGGTATCGACGGACTATAATTTATAGTTAAACTGCAATATTCACTGCTTCCACCCAGAACTATTTTGGCAAGCTTGCATGCAACTTCATATTCTTAATCTGCTTTGTGATGGTTTTATTCATGCGCTTAACCATACCATTTTGTTGTGGTATCCTTAGAACTATGAACTTATGTCTATTTTTTTTATGAACAATAGTTTTTGAACTTTTAATCATGATGCTAGCTATTATTATCTAATCTAATACACTTCAACTTCAAGTCTATCTCATTATCAACTTTGGTTTTTCACTTCTTAAACACTTCAAATACATCATATTTGTGTTTCAAGGTATGATCATTAATGAAAATGACGAAGTAGTGGAAACCTCCAATAGACTGAACTTAAGTAAAATTCCATATCAGTATGTATCAATTACAACTTTTTGGACTTCATATTTCACTCATTTTTGAAGATAGTAAATTTTTTTGCTTGTCATAAGTACAATCTCACAAAAATCTAACTATATAGATTTTAAACCCTAAAACTTGGTTTTTGAAAGTTGGAACTTCATGCCTTTCTCTCATATTGCCAAACCCGCAGTGCCAAATAATTGCATCAATCTTCGTTCTAGCAATATCAAATAGATTTAGTTATCTCATTGCTTAGGTAGAGAGTCCCTAATATCAACATCACACTCTTTTATAGTAAAGTAGACCTTGTAATCTCCCAAAGATACCTTCCGTAGATTAAGTGTAGTTTTTAAACATCTCCTTATTAGGGTAAGCATGAAAAGTTGTACATGAATCTACTATCTAATATTCAGTATTATCTAGGGATAAAATAAGGGATTCACATTTTATTTCATATGTGGAGATATTTTTAGAGAGCTACATGTTTTGTCCTCCACATCCAAACTTCTCTGAAGCTTTGCAGTCCTTCTTGAAATGACCTTTCATCACATAGTTTCAACATTCACCTCTACCATTTCCTCTTCTTGACATGGATTTCCTCTCTTAAACATGAATATTTCCCTGCTTGAGTACCTGTCTAGATTCTTCCTCTATTTTGAATATTTAGCACAAAATTTGAAATTTCATCGCTCACCTTCTTGTGGACTTCTTCATTCAACAGTAACCCCACAATTTCATCAAATTTTAGCTTCATATTACCTGAAGTGTTCATTGTCGTCATGATTAGTTCATTCCACTATCAGGCAATGATGATAAGATTAACAGTCCCCTGACCTTGTCATCGAATTTGATGCCCATCGAACACAACTAGTTTCTCACAATGTTAAAGTTATTCAAGTGCTCCACTACTAAATTGTCCTTCACTATCTTCATATTGAATAATATCTTTTTTAGAAAAATTTTATCTGAGGTGAATTGCTTCTCATACATCCTTGTTAATGCAACTATATGATCTACCGTAGCTTTCCCATTCACGATATTGAAAGCAGTGGATGAGGAAAATGAAAGTCGGATCAAACCTAATGTTATATGATCAGACACTTTCTATTCTTCCGAAGTGATCGATTCAGGCTTTTTGCTGATTCTTTCTAGTAACAAATGCAATTTATTTTGATATAGTAAATCTTCAACTTGTATTTTCCAGAGTGCAAAGTTTGAACCATTGAAATTTTCCACCATGTATCTGGCTTCGTTTGCCATTGCTCCTACTCGAATCAAAGATTTTCAGAAAAAATCCTACTCTGATACCACTTATTGGGAGGATATTCACTTCTCTGGAATGGCAGAAAAATATCGATTTGAGAAATCTAAAACAAATAATTGAGTAGAAGCGCCCAAATAAGAAACCCAAAAAACACAACACAGATTTGAAGTAGAAAATCAAGAATAGGAAAAAACTACAGAGCCACTCCCCATCAAGAAATTCACCATAAAATGAGGAGAAATGTATAGAGTGCACTACAATATTAACTGCATAAGGAATCGAGGCAACTAGCTTTCATATTCCTTGACCAATTTCTTACGATCCACACTTAAAAGCTTATAAACACTCATTATTATCCTATTTACTTAGCCATTCTTCCTATTTTTAGAATTTAAAAATTCTAAAAATTCTTCCTTATTTTTATTCATTGCCCTTAACTCTTTTTTTGTCGTTTTCTCTCTTCTCCTCTTATTATTTCCATAAATTTTGGGTAAGGCAGAGAGAGATCTTGAGGAGAAAACTTCAAGTGCTTGTTCAGGGTAAAATTTCTACCTTAGCTTTATTTCTCTCATGATTATCTTATGCTAAGACTAAAACTCTCTTTCTATCTATATTTTGCCATACTTCCTTCCTTAAGATTATACACCCAGTGCAACATTGTGCTCTGGTATAGTCCCTAAAGCTTCCCATCCTAACATAACCTGAGCATCTATCAACGTCCCTAGGTATATTTGCCCAACTATTGACTTAGGTTGTAGTATAATTCCCTCATTTTGAAAAATTAGCACACGGGTCTTCTCCAGTGCTTGCCCCTATGTCGATTTGATTATCTTCAAATTTCTTGCAACATGACCATAGATGAGAAACAACTTTATCGATTTAAGTCTCATCTTCATTGATTCAAGGTCATAATCACTAGTGTTGATCTTGCAAAATTCTTTTCCTTATTTATGATAGGTAGGGTTGCAAATGAGCTAAGTGTTCGATAAGCTACTTGTGACTCGGCTCAATCATAGCTCATTTTTGTTCATATAATAAAGTAATCGAGCAAACTTGAATAATTTTTTAAATACTTGATTATTAAATGAAGCTTGAGGATATTATTTCTTGATTTGTTTATCATTCTGGACATATCCTTTGAAGCTTGTGGATAAGTTCGCTAAGTTGCTTGATTAAAATTCAATATTATCATAAAATATAATATAACATATATTATAAATAAAATTTTAATTAAATTTAAATAAATTAATTTTATAATGAGTTTAATATTAAATTAGTTATACATAATTAAAAAACTAATTAAAAAATCTAATTAAAAAAACATTCAAGTTTTAACGTGAAGCTCCACATTAAATATAACTTAGTGATATTGTAAGTTTTATGTGAACCTCATATTAATAAATAAATATATACGTAAAACGAATAAATAAATCTACACCTTCAAATGAATATTATTTTACATCTTTTTCTTTATTTTTGACATCGCTTTGCTCAAATATCTCAAAAAATGGAAGATGTATTTTTAATACAAATATACATTGGGCCTTGCAAAATAAAAGTAAAAAAAAAAGGAAAGCAATAATACAATGACATAACTAAAGCAAAAAATATGGGCTTAAATTTTATCCTTGATTTAAGCCAACATAAATAGGAAAATACTTGGTCAATCTCTTTCCGTCCAAACACAAGTAACTCTAGTATACATATCTTTAATGATTTGAATATAAATCATATACACACCTTTCTTTTCTCGAACTCTCCAAAAAACTATTGAACCTTAGCATAAGCTTTTTCTAAATCAATAAAAATAATATGTTGATCCTACTTGCTCTCTCTGTACTTCTTCAAGCCTCTTAATAGATGTATAGCTTCCATAGTAGACTTGTCCGACATAAATCCAATTTGATTATGAGAAATCTTTGTATCACGTGTTATCCTATGTTCAATTACTCTCCCATAATTTTAATGGATGACACATTAACTTAATTCCTCTGTAATTTGCACACTCTTATGCATCTTCTTTATTCTTAAAAATGGAGATCAAAATAATCTTTCTCCACTCTTTAGACATCTTTTTAATTTTAAAAATAATATTAAAATGTTTAGTAAGCCAATTTTTTTTTAAATTTTCTAAATATTTCCACACTTCTATTGGAATATCATCAGGTCCTAACAATTTTCCGCCATTAGTTTTCTTTAAAGCCTCGTCAACTTCATTTTTTTCTGATGTGGTAATAAAAATAAAAAATTTAGTTATTATTAAAGATATTAAGATCACTAAGGCCAATCATATTTTCAAAAATTTCATTGAAAAGTTTATCAAAATATCTCACCCACCTTTTTTGATTATCTTCCTTTAAGAAAAACACTCTATTTTCATTTNCGTGTTAACCTATGTTCAATTACTCTCCCATAATTTTAATGGATGACACATTAAATTAATTCCTCTGTAATTTGCACTCTTATGCATGCTCTTTATTCTTAAAAATGGAGATCAAAATAATCTTTCTNTGTGTTAACCTATGTTCAATTACTCTCCCATAATTTTAATGGATGACATATTAACTTAATTCCTCTGTAATTTGCACTCTTATGCATGCTCTTTATTCTTAAAAATGGAGATCAAAATAATCTTTCTCCACTCTTTAGACATCTTTTTAATTTTAAAAATAATATTAAAATGTTTAGTAAGCCAAAAAGTTTTTAAATTTTCTAAATATTTCCACACTTCTATTGGAATATCATCAGGTCCTAACAATTTTTCGCNTAAAAAGTTTTTAAATTTTCTAAATATTTCCACACTTCTATTGGAATATCATCAGGTCCTAACAATTTTTCGCCATTGGGTTTCGTTAAAGCCTCGTCAACTTCATTTTTTTTCTGATGTGGTAATAAAAATAAAAAAATTTGTTATTATTAAAGATATTAAATCAATAAGGCCAATCATATTTTCAAAAATTTCATTAAAAAGTTTATCAAAATATCTCACCCACCTTTTTTGATTATCTTCCTTTAAGAAAAACACTCTATTTTCATTTTTAATTCATTTTATTTGAATTAAATCATTACTTTTTTTTTCTAGTATATATATATATTGAAAAGGAGTGACAGAGACTCCCTATATGTTAAAATGAAATAAGGTTACAAAGCAATATTTGGCTTGGTTCACAGACAAAACCAAGGATAACCCAAAAAATAGGGGAGGGCAAGGCCTCCCAAGAGAAAACAAAATGCAATATAACCTATCAAGAAAACCTATCCTCATACAATAGGGCTGAAGAGAAGAAATGAGTGAAGCATAACAAAACAGTAGGTCATAGAAAAACAAGAATCCTCTCTATATAGGGTGGTTAGAATCAACATTTGTGGACATCCCCTTCTAAAATAATGCAGGTCAGAGAGATCTGCCCTAATCAACCAAGCCAACTCCACAGGAGGGGTAGTATAAACTTTTGGCAACAAAGATAATGCTCCTTGATGTGCAAGCCAATTAGCACATCTGTTGCCTTCCCTGAAAATACGTTTCCAGATAATTTGGAGGTTATGATTCAACTTCATTTGAGTGATTTGCTTAACAGCATGTAGAAGAAACCAAGGTGGGGAGATGTTATCTTTTAAAAGTTGGAATAGCCATACTGAGTCCATTTCCACAATTATTACATTCCATCCCATAACAACAACTGTTTGAACGGCCCAAACCACAGCAAAGGCTTCAGCCTGCAAAGCATTAATAACAACAATGGGAGATTGGAAACACAGCAGGCAATCCCTAGCTCTATCTCTGAAAATCCCTCCAATTCCAGCAGTGTGACTTCTATTACTCCCATCAGTGTTGATTTTGATCCAAGGATAAGAAGGTTTCCTCCAATGGAACAACTGAACTTTTGGTCTAACAGCAGAAACTTGGGTATTGAGGAATTGGGAACATCCAGGAATTTTAATCTTATACCCCATGATGTTGATTATCTTAAGAGTATATGCCAAGCAGTTGGTAGCAATTTGTGTAGCACTTTGGATTATCCCCTCATATCTACTGCTATTTCTTGCCATCCAAATGAACCACGTAGTAATAAATGGGATCAATTCAGCATGGTTCCCTTTCCAAACATTCCAGCAGTCAAGGAAGTTACCAAACTTCAATAATTGGGAAGGGAAATTAAGCTTAGTAGCAACCTGTGTCCAAACCCCTTGAGCAATAGGACAAGAAAAAAACACATGATTTAAAGATTCCTCTTGTTGGCAACAGAAAGTACATCTTGAAGGCCCTTTTAGACCCTTGAGTTTGAGTATATCATTAGTGGGAATAATATTATCAAAACATCTCCAGGTGAAGAAGGACATAGAGGGGTTGAGGTATTTCACCCACATGGCATTACCTCAATCCTTATGGTGCTAATTGTTTAATTGAGAGTATGCAAATTTGGTAAAAGAAGTATGGGAAGGATTTTTAGTCACAATTCTATCTGGTTTCAGTGGAGTAATTGGGACCTTAAGAATTTGAAACATTTGTTCAGGATTCACCATAGTAGCCAACATGTCTCTATTCCAGAGATGATTATTCCAGCAAAGATGGATAGGTGTGTTGATAGCTGAGTCCAGAGAGGTTGATGGTTCCAATTTACCTTCTAGAAGCCAATTATCTAACCAAAAATCAACTCTTACTTTCTAGTATATATATATATTTCACTCTTTTGTCCAGTTCACTAAAAGTAGAATTCTTTGCACTAAAAGTTGTTCTCTTAGAATTTTCTTGGTCCAACTTATTTTATTCTCAACTCTCTACGCTTTTACATTTAAACCAATTTTTATAACAAAATTTCCTATATTTTATCTTTACTTGCATATAATTATTCCACGATAATTTTTTTTCTTTTTGATTCTATAGGTAGATCTTGTGACACTTATTTAATAATGTTTTTTATTTTATTTCATGTAGAATTAGCATCTTCGGCCTTAGGTCAATATTGAGTTTTAATCAAACTTTTATTGAGCTTGTTCATGAATTTTATTCGATTTTGTTTACTATGATAAACAAATCAAACAATAATGAGGTTCAAACTTGTTCATTTAATAATGAAGTATCTGAAAAAGTGTTCTAACTCGTTCGGTTACTTAATTAAACAAACATAAATGAGCTCTAAGTGAGCTAAGCCATGAGCAGCCTTTTGAACACTTGGTTCATTCACAGCCCTAAGGGTGCATTTAGCGCTGCTGTTGTTTTTTGAAGAAGCAATTCTGAAGCTATTTAGCAGCTTCACAGCTGCTGTCAGAAAGTTGCTGGTGAAATAACAGTGAGATTGGTTGGATAATCTGCGGTGCTATAACTATTTCTAATAAAAAAATAGTTATGCTTTTATAGATCTAAATTGACTTAATAACTGCAGTTTTCAAAATAATTATAGTTGAATAACAAAAATAGCTTCAGTAATGCAAAAACACGCGTCAAGAGTCTAAATTTCTCCACTCCATTAATTGTAAGCCATCATTCTATACATAATAGTACAATAATAAAAAGGGTAGGTTAAAAATAACTAATAATGCTATAGTGATGTTTACCTTCATGTTCAGACGATCAAATCTTTAAGATAATTTTTGTTCCTAACATCTATCCTGACTTGTTCATTATTTGGAGTGGCCTTTTCTATATCATCAATCCATCGAAAAAAACCTACAATCTTCATGTGTCATTGTTCTGGGACAACAATAAAATCTCATCCCATAGCTCTCTTCTCTTCTTGATGTGTATTTAGAACACTGTGTACCACAATGACAGCTCTTAAAGTACTTGATCTTGAACTCTTTTTTTTTTTTGAGATTATAATATATTACTTTTTAATTGACAAATTAGACTACATATGCAATAAATAATATTAAAAAATTAGGATCTATAGTCATACAAAAAACCAGATATAAGTAAAAATATGCATCTCTAAAATTATAAAATTAATAATTAAAATATCGAAACATGTAAGGGAAAATAGACGTTAACCAATCTTCAATACACCTGAAATAGTAAACATTAAAATGAAGACACAACGAAATATTAATTATACATACTCGATGAATTTACTCAAATATCTGTGATATCTTCTCTTAACTATATCATTTCTTGAACACCCTTCACATGGGTGTGTTGTAGCCATTCACAAAAAAAAAATCTTTCTCGAGCAATGATTGACCTGCTCGATATTTGAATTCTTGTACAAATATGCATATTGGATTTTCATTAATGGCCTTAAAATTAACATCGTCCCGAGATGGATATTTTCGTATAAAATTATGTAGAGTTGTCGTTGCGATAACTATCTTTATCTATTTTTTGAAGGAATGTGCCGATATATCTCGGAGTATGACCTACTTCTTCTTTCATACTCTGAACAATCTCGCGATAACACTATGTAATGATGAGTATCTTTTGATGAAGAATTTATTCCTCTCTATAATCACTTGACTTCTTTGCTCAAAGTCAGGAAGATGGTACCTCGTATCGGGGAAAAAATTTAAGAAACCTTTTGCATGGGATATTCTGAATCAACGAGGTAATATTTTTCTGAATAATAACTTTATTAATGCATCTCTTTATGTATAACACTTCAAATGCGATCATGAATATATTAACTAATTTGAGACATTAGAAATTTGTAGACATGTTGTCTAGTAACGAATTTAAAAGTGTGATTATCATGAGCACTTTATTCTCATCCAGCTTCAAAACGTAAAACACATGTTGAAGTCACAAACTGTTAAAATAGTTTTTTTTTGCAAATCTACAATTTCATATATATGCAATCTTGTCATTTTGCTAACGTGTGCATGTCATATGTATCAATTGCTTCTATATAATCCTATTTAAGATATTTATTAGAATTATTTCTTTGTAAAACATTCATGCAAATTAAATAGATAAATAAATATCTTGAAGAACGAAATGTATCTTGTATCGGTACGCATTTCTCTTAGTGTATGCGCAAAATCAAGATCTATGGGCTTGACAATATTGTTCGTCATTCAAACCAAAGAGTTAACCCTAATATCGGAATATCTGTTAATTGTCTTTGTTGAGTTTTGAAACCGCTTGAAAGCAGCACGAATGAACTCATTATGTGATATAATATATAAAGTGATAGTTAGTACTTCCCTGGGCGTAAACTGGGACGATCCATGCACCCTATAATTATTCTGCAATTCAGACAGTATCTCCAAAAATTTTTCCTGACACCCAAAACCTGCTATGAATTTTGCCTAGATGATCTTGGAGTAGGTATCTAATCTACTTGCCACCCACAGATGATGATGACACATATGGTGTCCTGTACAAATTTGTCTAATAGAATTCATTGATAATACAAACTATAGTAGTCAGAATTATTGCTCGTTCCATTATCTCTAAATTTTTTTCATAATTTGATGAGTCTTTTTGATTTTTTTATGCATGCCAAAATATATTAAAAATAACAAGTTATGTTATAAGTGAACAATTATATAAATAAAGTACAACTAGTGCAGAACATATATGCTAAAATGTCACATCAACACATCACAGGATATTGTTTAGCATAAAGTTTAAATTATTGCACATCAATGAGGAGAAAAAAATTAAAAAACACAAATTAATTAAACTGATTGTTTAAAATTTATCGGAGCTAGAGAATCATCTGTTCCGACACAATTGTCATTAAAGACTCCAATTTTGTTCGATCCTCTAGAAGTATTATGGCTAATAAAAGTGGAGTCCAATAGCTTCACGATTTCTGCCTCGGTCGAGTATCCCTAAATAGTCGTGCAAGCACTAGATGTCATACTGGTGCAAGTCATGACGAGCTATGAAATCTGCTCGAATATATGTTGGGCGTCGGCCTTCATTTTCGTTTTACGTTTCTGTATGGAGAGTGTGTGGCGCTTGGAATGACTTGATTCACCTTGTTCTCCCTCATGTGGTGTTTCCTCTTAGACTCTTTGAATGAGCATATTCGGGCTCATCTAAATTCTTGGGAAAGTCGTGTTTTTGCCCAGACATTGGAGCCCGTGGCCACAACACCGTGCAACATAAAATCAAGTTTCTTTTCCAGCACAAGAAACCTTAAATTTTTTGGTATTGAGCAGAACCTACAATTGATAAAATCAAAGTTTAATAAATATGAGAATATAAATAATCCATGTAACATTTTCTATTTACTGAAATGTTTTCTTTTCACCACTCAGAATCATCCACTGTTTCTTAACAAGATCTCAACCTAATCCAGTTGTCATTCTCTTTATTTTCATTCACAATTTCCATCGTTTTTTCAATTGTTTTCTTTTGTTCTTTAATTGAGTTTTATCATGCATTCTTATATTCTTTCATGAAAGGTTTTTATTATGTTTTGCCTACTTTCCTTATTGAAGTTTGTGACTGGTCTAATGTCAGTTTCGATCTCCTTCAAGCATCAATAACAGAATATGATCATGACCCCTCTTCCAAATAGTTGATATACCACCTTTTTGGTTCCCCATCTGATGTATATTGTAGATAAAATTTTTTGAAAAAACAATATAATTATCTTAAAATTAAAAAAAGTAATTATAAAAATGAAACAAAATTTAAAAAACACAATAGATTGAATTAGTGTTTATTGAAATAAATTTATCAAATATTGTTCCATCCAAGATCACCAACTGTATCATACAGACTTTAAAACCAGACAATATCTATGGTTAACAATGTGTGTGTGCTTTATGACCAAGTAGTATCTGTGGTTAACAGTGTCATGTATACTCTAAGATTAGGTAATATTTGTGGTTACCAGTATCATGTGTGGCAAGACTAGTTAGTGTATGTGGTTAACAATGTGATGTGTGCTTTAAGATTAGGTAATATCTGTTATTAAGAATGTCATGTATGTTCTAAGATAAGGTAGTATTTATGATTGACAGTGTCATGTATAGTAAAATCTATGTTTATCCATGTCATTTATACTCTAAGACTAGGTGTTATCTGTGGTTACCAGTGTCATGTGTGCTCTAAGACCCAAGTAGTATCTATGATTAACAGTGTCATGTGTGGTAAGGCTATGTAGTATCTGTGGTTAACAATGTGATGTGTGCTTTAAGAACAAGTAGCATCTATGATTAAAAGTATCATGTGTGCCCTAAGACTAGGTAGTATCTGTGATCAACAGTGTCATGTGGTAAGAGCGGGTAGTATCTATGGTTATCAGTGTCATGTTTGCTCTAAGTCTAGGTAGTATATGTGGTTAACAATGTCATGTGTGCTCCAAGAATAGGTAGTATCCGTAGTTAACATTTTGATTTGTTTTAAGACCATATAGTATTCGTGGTTAACAGTGTGATATACACTTAAAGCTCGGGTAATATCCATGGAAAACAAGTGGGGACAATTATATAAGTCACAATTTCTGATCGGTTGAGCTCTTTGTTCATTTTGTTTATCATTACTCTACTTAGTATTATGAAAATCAAAGCCGTCAAAACCCACATTACATATATGAATGCATAATAATTTGCTTGTTTGTGTGCAAAACATCAACTAAATTACTCCCAAAACCATCAGTTATCAATGCAAAACTACAATCAAAATCACTGTCAATGCCAGCCACAACTATTAATGCAAATCTACAACCAAGATCAGATTCAATTCCTACCAACAACCAACATTGCAAAATTAGACACACCCACAATCGACAGCCAACAACCAACAATCAACAGAGACTATCAAGCCACACCCACAACCCACGGACAACAGAGACCACCACACCACAAAAAACTTGGTTCTTCATTACCAACAATTATGCAACATCTTAGACATCAAGTATCAACAAAGATGAATCTATACCATCATGACAAGATCAATGAAGCCTATCATTTCACTACAATTTCTTTGGACGACCACCCAAATAACTATAGAGATGTCACTTCGAGTTGCGATATTAAATTCATAATTTTTATGTAATTCCAATAAAATAAAGCGTATCACTCCTTCGTTTGGACTTGCACAAAACTTATAAGGAAGATTTACATGTATATGCATACTACTCAATTCATATGTATGTACATATCTAGCAAATAAAGTTCACCGCACAACCAAAACCACAGCCACACTCATAGCACAAAAGAAACCGAGAACTTCTAAGACAACCACATAAGTAAAATGATAACTACCAAATCAGAAATAGATATGAAAATCGAGAAGCCCCGAGATACAAACACATTAGTAAAATCTCATTCCAGTCTTTAGAGAAACATGCAGAGAGAAGGTGGCAATGAATACGGGGGAGAAGCGAAGAGGACCGCGATGTTCCCAACACTAGATGCCTGAAGCGAAGTCGTAGGGAAAGAGAAGAGGGGAGGGGTAATATTGAGGATACAAGTAGTCATTTTCTGAATTTCTAAGGGGCACCAAGGTAATTTCCAATCCATACTGCAATTAGAGCAGCAGATCCAAGCTCTCTGTTGCCGTTTGCGTCTTCCCCGTT
The DNA here is from genome assembly GCA_002079205.1 of Phalaenopsis hybrid cultivar. Classification (NCBI taxonomy): domain Eukaryota; kingdom Viridiplantae; phylum Streptophyta; class Magnoliopsida; order Asparagales; family Orchidaceae; genus Phalaenopsis; species Phalaenopsis hybrid cultivar. Next base: position 238,575 of record JXCR01141630.1, read on the forward strand.
TTCAAAATGGGATTTCGTGAAAAGCAACTCAAACGGTGGCTCCTAAAAGCATTATAACAGCTTTTCGAAACGAAAAGCAGTTAATAAGCACTCCTAAACGCACACTAAGTCTCTGCAAACAGTTAACAGGCCACCGCAAAGCCTTGAGTGTTCTCCATTTTGATCCAGGACTTCATTTAAAATCTTATGTATAATTAACTCTCGACTAAGCTTATAGGTCTCCACAAACAGGTGAAGGGTCAAGACAAACTATTGCATGAACTCTGCTAAGACCCTGTATTTTTTGGCTGAGAATTTTAAACCTTATCTGACCTCTACAAATGTTTATGGATTTCCGCAAACCACTTTATAGGCCTCTATAAAGTCTATCGAGGATCTGCAAATTTAATTATGGTAGATTTTTAATTAGACGGAATCAATTCATTGTGAGAGTGATTATGAGCAATAATGGCAGCGATTTTGAACAATTAAATGAGGAAAATTTCTGAATTTTAAATTATTAACTTGTGACCCCTGGGATTCATAGATAACGCATGTAAGATTGTTACCAATTGAATTTTGTTCTCTCTTTTTTCCTTATTACTGTTTTGCTAAGTTGTTTTTGTGGAGAGGCTTAAGAGACGGTAACCTCACCCGTGACCGAGGAGAAGGATATAAATCCGTGGAAGCAGTGAGAGATTGAGAATGCTGCTCCGCTTCATGGAGCAAGGGGGTGAATGTTAGTTTTCTTTGCACATTATCCTAGGCGACGTAGCACTGTAGTGTGGATGTAGTAGATCCTCTAAAATATTACGTCCGGAGTTTGGACGCAGTTGCGTCTGGGCAATGGCTACGATCTACTGTAGGTCATTTTTTTCTCCTTAGCTCTTTCTGTTGGATCGCAGCCGTTATTCGACACAGCTTCCGGACTCCGGACGTAGTATTTTTTTCCATATTCAGACCACGAAAAGATTAGTATTCCATAGTTTGTTTCTTTTGCTGTGATTGCTTATCTTATTGCTTTTACTGCTTATTAATTTCACTGAACTTACTCTCATTGCTAAATCTAAATTTGCTTTTATAATCTATGAGAGATAGAGTTCTTATTTAAAGATTTAATTTTTATTTAAAAAATAAAATTTGTTTGAGATCCAATTTACCCCTCTTTTGACTCCTGTAAACCATCCAATTCATCCAAACTCTTGAGCAGTCAATCACTAGCAATGAAAAGTTATTCAATTCCTCGTAAAAACTATTTTTAATCTTCACTTACTCTGCATCCTTCCCCACTTCCTGTAAGAACAAGAAACCAAATGATATGAACTGCTTTACAAATTAGAAAATGAGTTTTTGCGCCGTCTGTCTGCCCAACTTACCAGGTGCACTTGCATCCTTTTCCTTCATTGACGTTGAAACACAGCTTGAAGTGATTATACGCAATATTTATTTTAGAAGATTTACATACATACCATTCAATTCTTCTGGATTTACGTACCTACCACCTAAACTTCAATTTTTACATCCATGCCACCTTGTCTGTGCATGTAAAGGTGTATTTCACTATCTAAAAGTTAAAGTAGTAGTATTTTTTATGTGATATGAAACATTTAGATGTATAAATGTAATAAAGTAAAGTTTAGGTGTTACACATATAAAAACATAAGAAATTGGTTGTATATTTGTAAATGCCCTTTTTTTTTCTTGTTTTTTTTTGGTCATTTCGTGCGCTGTTTTCAGTTTCATATTGTGGAGGCAAGTTATCGAGTCCGAGAAGCAAGAAAGCAGCTCTATATTGAGAATGGAAAGCATCCTGAGAACGAGAAAGTGGCAGAGGCGGCTGGGCTGACCATGAAGAGGTTTACAGCAGTCATGCTCGCCCCTAAAGCCCCCATTTCCTTGGATCAGAAGATCGGAATAAACGAATCTCTAAAACCTTCGGTCTGTTGCATCCAGCCAACACTGTCCGTCTTGTCCATTGTCATATTTACTGAAGCAAACGCTAAAAGACTTTATATTTACAGGAAATAGTATCAGATCCAGATGCATCAACGCCAGAGGAGATACTTGCAAGNAGGGGAGAAGTGAAGAGGACCGCGATGTTCCCAACACCAAATGCCCGAAGCGAAGTCGTAGAGAAAGAGAAGAGGGGAGGGGTAATATTGAGGATACAAGTGGTCATTTTCTGAATTGCTAAGGGGCACCAAGGTAATTTCCAATCCATACTGCAATTAGAGCCCCAGATCCAAGCTCTCTGTTGCCGTTTGCGTCTTCTCCATTTTCAAAATGGGATTTCGCAAAAAGCAACTCAAATGGTGGTTCCCAAAAGCATTATAACAGCTTTTCGAAATGAAAAACAGTTAATAAGCACTCCTAAACGCACACTAAGTCTNGGGGGAGAAGTGAAGAGGACCGCGATGTTCCCAACACCAAATGCCCGAAGCGAAGTCGTAGCGAAAGAGAAGTGGGGAGGGGTAATATTGAGGATACAAGTGGTCATTTTCTGAATTGCTAAGGGGCACCAAGGTAATTTCCAATCCATACTGCAATTAGAGCCCCAGATCCAAGCTCTCTGTTGCCGTTTGCGTCTTCTCCGTTTTCAAAATGGGATTTCGCAAAAAGCAACTCAAATGGTGGCTCCCAAAAGCATTATAACAGCTTTTCGAAATGAAAAACAGTTAATAAGCACTCCTAAACGCACACTAAGTCTCTGCAAACAGTTAACATGCCACCGCAAAGCCTTGAGTGTTCTCCATTTTGATCCAGGACTTAATTTAAAATCTTATGTATAATTAACTCTCTACTAACCGGTGAAGGGGGTCAAGACAAACTATTGCATGAACTCTGCTAAGGCCCTGTATTTTTTGGCTGAAAATTTTAAACCTTATCTGACCTCTACAAATGTTTATGGATTTCTGCAAACTACTTTATAGGCCTCTATAAAGNCACTAACCGGTGAAGGGTCAAGACAAACTATTGCATGAACTCTGCTAAGGCCCTGTATTTTTTGGCTGAGAATTTTAAACCTTATCTGACCTCTACAAATGTTTATGGATTTCTGCAAACTACTTTATAGGCCTCTATAAAGTCTATGGAGGATCTGCAAATTTAATTATGGCAGATTTGTAATTAGACGGAATAAATTCATTGTGAGAGTAATTATGAGCAATAATGGCAGCGATTTTGAACAATTAAATGAGGAAAATTTCTGGATTTTAAATTATTTATTTGTGATCCCTGAGATTCATAGGTAACGCATGTAAGATTGTTACCAATTGAATTTTGTTTTCTTCTTTTTTCCTTATTACTGTTTTGCTAAGTTGTTTTTGTGGAGAGGCTTAAGAGACGGTAACCTCACCCATGACCAAGGAGAAGGATACAAATCCGTGGAAGCTGTGAGAGATTGAGAATGCTGCTCCACTTCATGGAGCAAGGGGGTGAATGTTAGTTTTCTTTGCACATTATCCTAGGCGACGTAGCCTAAAATATTATGTCCGGAGTTTGGACGTAGTTGCGTCCGGGCAACGGCTGCGATCCACCGTATGTCGTTTTTTTCTCCTTAGCTCTTTCTGTTGGATCGCAGCCGTTTTTCGACACAGCTTGCGTCCGGACTCTGGACGTAATATTTTTTTCCATATTCAGACCACGAAAAGATTAGTATTCCATAGTTTGTTTCTTTTGCTGTGATTGTTTATCTAATTACTTTTACTGTTTATTAATTTCACTGAACTTACTCTCATTGGTAAATCTAAATTTGCTTTTATAATCTATGAGAGAAAGAGTTNAATTATGTCCGGAGTTTGGACGCAGTTGCGTCCGGGCAACAGCTGCCATCCACCGTAGGTCGTTTTTTTCTCCTTAGCTCTTTCTGTTGGATCGCAGCCGTTTTTCGACACAGCTTGCGTCCGGACTCCGGACGTAATATTTTTTTCCATATTCAGAGCACGAAAAGATTAGTATTCCATAGTTTGTTTCTTTTGCTGTGATTGTTTATCTTATTACTTTTACTGCTTATTAATTTCACTGAACTTACTCTCATTGGTAAATCTAAATTTGCTTTTATAATCTATGAGAGAAAGAGTTCTTATTTAAAGATTTAATTTTTATTTAAAAAGTAAAATTTGTTTGAGATCCAATTTAATTCATCCAAACTCTTGAGCAGTCAATCACCAGCAATGAAAAGTTATTCAATTCTGCATAAAAACCATTTTTAATCTTTACTTCCTCTGCATCCTTCCCCACTTCCTGTAAGAATAAGAAACCAAATGATATGAACTGCTTTACAAATTAGAAAATGAGTTTTTGCGCCGTCNCTAAAATTTGTTTGAGATCCAATTTACCCCTATTGTGACTCCTGTAAACCATTCAATTCATCCAAACCCTTGAGCAGTCAATCACTAGCAATGAAAAGTTATTCAATTCTTCATAAAAACTATTTTTAATCTTTAGTTCCTCTGCATTCTTCCCCACTTCCTGTAAGAATAAGAAACCAAATGATATGAACTGCTTTACAAATTAGAAAATGAGTTTTTGNCTAATTTTTTTTTTTTGAACTTGTTGTATCATTACCATCTGAAAAAAAGCCAATATTTTTTAACTGCAAGGAGGCATATTGCGTTTTAGTTTTATATTTGTTAGCATATATTGAAGAGGTATGATTTTATATCTCATGTTTTTTTAACATTTATAACCGCAGTTATTATGTTTAAAAGATGAAATTTTGATTTTTTTTTTTTGTGAAATTAAAAATTTTAAAATTTAGAAGTTTAAATTTTAAAAATAGAGGAAATGGCATTTAATCTCATTTGAGAATTTGTTATTTGACTTGAAGTTAATTAAACAATTAATTTAAAGGGTTTATATAACCTCCTACACAACCAGACATTCACTTGAATATTTTTTTAACTGATGTGATGAAAAGGAATGTTTTTTTTATAAATAAAGTTGTGTTTATTTTTAAAGGAAAACATGAGACTTTATTTCATAACAATGTTCATCATTTGAAATTTTGATTTTGCATTATTTTGATCTGGAATATCTTGATCATATTTTATTATAGAACTCTTCTTGTTTCTCTCTTCTTACAATTAATGGGAGAAGTCCATCCCTTGCTCGAAAAAAGTGTAATGTAAAACGTACATCTCTACAAAAATTGGCCAGACTAGTGTAATATTGAGACAATTTAAAATTTTTTTTCTTGTTTTTATTCACTTAAGTATCATTAAAAAATTCTACAAACTTCAAAAAAATATATATCTAGACATTCGCTTTGATTATTTCCATGAATTTTGAGCCTCTAATTCAACCACAAATTCCTCAATTGAAAAAAATTGTTCATTGGAGCTATGCATAGCATTACTTGACCACAATTTTGGTGTTTCTATCTTTCCACCAAGATGCCAAAACTTCTTGAACGTATTAGCCACATGGAGGGCTATCTTATACTTCATTATTCAATCGTGGTGCCCCTCATTTCACCAAGGTTCTCCATCAATTGGTATCAAAGTGAATCCTATATTTCGATGTTTGGCAACAAAATTCATCTGTAAATTTCTTATTATTGAAATCTCAAATTTGCATTTATTTAGCTATCTTATCATCGTAATTCTTTTTAAAATTAAATTGAATCATAAATTTAAATTCTTAATGTTGTTAATAATAATTTTCACCTTCACATTACTAAAAAAAATGCCGAGGCTTTACGGAGACCAAATGTAGAAGTTAGTATGGAGTGATGGTATCCCAATAGAATGTGGAAATGTTTATGGGATTTTGGAGTTTCTTGGCTTGCTAAACTTTTTAATATTATTTTAAGAACTAAAAAAAATACATGATGGAGGGAGGAAGAGTATTTCATCCACATTTTTAAGAATAAAAGAGATTGTTGACCCCATTTTTGTATGAGGTATATTCGGTTCTTTGTCCATAGAACTTTGGATCTAGCCTTAGGGTTTCCTTAGTGGCTCTCCCAAAAGACTAGTGGAGGAACCAATACCAACCTAAGGATTTCAGAACATCTCTTCATTTCTTATAGTTTCATATACTTAGTTTCAAACCCTTAAACTTTGGTTGATATAGTTAAAGTCAAGTTATTGAAACTTAAGTTGAGTTTCTATAAACTGGGGGGTGTCTTAGGTTACCCCTTGACCCTAGAGATTTACTTGTTCCTCATTGGGCACTTTGCCCCTCTCTTCACCCAATTCATAAAAAAAACACATTGGGCATAAGACTCATCCTGAACTAAGATAGAGTTCAACCTTTAATTAAAAAGAAAACAAAATGAAAATCACCAATTGAAAATTAGATTCAACAAAATCAAAATTGAAATAAAATTTAAAATTAACTACAAATTAAAATCAAATTTAATTAAATTGAGATCAAGGCTAAAAAATTTGAGTTCACTAAAAGATAAATTAATCAGAATTAAAATAGAAAACAAACTAAACTTGCTAAATATTTCAAATTAAAACAAAAGAAAAATTACAATGTCAAAATTAAATTTAAACCATAGAATTAAAATAACAAAAAAAATCAAATAAGATTGTCGAGTCAACTTAAAGTCAAAACTCAAAATTGAAATCAAATATAATTAAATTTAATAAAATCCTAATATTGATATAAAATCAAAATTAAAGTAAAATAACAAAAATTAAAACCATTAAAATTAAATCAAACTAAATAAAATTCACCAAAATCTTAAAGATTAAATTAACCAAAATAAAAAATGAGACAAACTCAATGAAAATTTNCGAAAACAAACTAAACTTACAAAATATTTCAAATTAAAACACAAGAAAAATTACAATGTTAAAATTAAATTTAAGCCATAAAATTAAAATCACAAAAAAATCAAATAAGATTGCCGAGTCAACTTAAAGTCAAACTCAAAATTGAAATCAAATATAATTAAATTTATTAAAATCCTAATATTGATATAAAATAAAAATTAAATTAAAATAACCAAAATTCAAACCATTAAAATTAAATCAAACAAAATAAAATTCACCAAAATCTTAAAGATTAAATTAACCAAAATAAAAAATGAGACAAACTCAATGAAAATCTTTAAATTGAAACCTAAGTAAAAAATAACAAAATTAAAATTAAAATCAAATTAATAAAATTAAATCCATAAAAAGAGACCAAAGTAAAATAAATAATAATCAGATTTAAATAAAAATCATTAAATCAACCTAAAATCAAGTTTAAATTATAATCAAATTAATGAAATAACCAAAATTAAACATAAGCAAAAAAAAAAAAAAANTAAAATTAAAATCCATAAAAAGAGGCCAAAGTAAAATAAATAATAATCAGTTTCAAATAAAAATCATTAAATCAACCTAAAATCAAGTTTAAATTATAATCAAATTAAAGAAATAACCAAAATTAAACATAAGCAAAAAAAAAACAATCAAAGTCAATTATAACCAAAGCATGATAATTAAAATCAAAAAATTTAATTATCAAAACCAAAATTAAGGAACATTAAAATCAAACTTTACAATTCAAAATATAAATAAACACCATATACACAAATCCATTAAAATTCCAAGCCCACCTCATCCTACCACCAAAACAAAACCAAGCCCAAGTCCTAAAATCCAAAACCAAAATTCTAAAANGAAATATAAATAAACACCATATACAAAAATCCATTAAAATTTCAAGCCCACCTCATCCTACCACCAAAACAAAACCAAGCCCAAGTCCTAAAATCCAAAACCAAAATTCTAAAANAAGAATGATAATTAAAATAAAAAAATTTAATTGTCAAAACAAAAATTAAGGAACATTAAAGTCAAACTTTAAAATTTGAAATATAAATAAACACCACATACACAAATCCATTAAAATTCCAAGCCAACCTCATCCTACCACCAAAACAAAACCAAGCCCAAGTCCTAAAATCCAAAACCAAAATTCTAACCAATTAAACAATTGTTGATCTCATTTTGAATGAGGTTTATCCTCGCTCTAGTAGTCTACGATCTAGCCTTAGGGTTTTCCTATAAGCTTTCTTAGAAGAAGAATGAAAGAAATAACACTAAAAATAGAACTTCAAACAAATCCTTACTCCTTTCCAAATGCTAGACCCAAAATCCCCAACACTTAAGCTGAGATGTTTATGGTTTAGTCATTGGAGCCCAAGTTGAGTTCCTATAGGATGAAAATGCATTAAGAGCCCCTTTGAACCTTAGAGACTTGAGTTATCTTTTCGTAGCCCAATTTGCACCCCAAAGGACTGGTGATACTTATTTGATCTAAAGAAAGCCCAAAGTACATGAGGTTAACTTTAGAACAAGATAAAGTTTACCTTCCCATGGGAAACCCTAAAAGGCCTTAAAGAAAATGATCAAAATTGAACTACAAGGAAATTAAGACCATCAAAATTAAACTAGAATAAAATAAAAATTATATAAAAATCAAAATTAAAACTTATTAAGATCTTAAATATCACTAATCAATTGTTAAGTCAACTTAAAGTCAAAACAACCGTAAATGTAATGAACATACCCTAAGTAAAATGGAAATCAAAATAATTAAAATTTATTAAGACAAGATTATAATCACAAATCTCAACCTCTAATTAAAATTTTTATGACAAAATTCAAAAGAAATCATCATCAATTAAAACATAAGTTAAATCAATCAGGACAAAATAATGACAATATAAAAATCCATATATGATTGAAACAATTGAAATTAATCTAATCACCCATTAAAACAATAAAAACTTTAAAAAAATATAAACCCAAACTAACCCCTAAAAGACCAAACATTATATTAAAACCCCAATGTTCAAACTAACTATGATAAACTAAAATTGAGTCATCCTAAATGAAATTCTTACAAAGCTAAATCAATTGGAATTCAAAAAGAAAATTTAATGGATTTTAGTGTTCAATTTATAAATTACATGACCAAGCCCAAACCCTAATTGACTCATAACTAAGCTGGAAACCTAAAGGTCCATAACCAAGACCTAATCCAAAGACACAATAAGAAAAATAAGAATTTAATTAGACTTCTGACAACCACTAAAAGACAAAGCAAGCTATCATAATCCAAAAATTGTCGAAGTGGCACCTAAGTCAAACCAATCCAAATCAATTAAAAGGAGATGAAATCCAGACCAAAAGCTGGTCAAGCAACCTATACTAAGTCCTCCCCATTTTCTTCAAGCTCAGCCCATGCCTCCTTTATAACCTTTGGAGCTCCACCATAATCAAAGTATCAAAACATGGAAAAGCTTCCCTTCACTGCACATTGCCTTTGGTCACCCTCTACCTAAGCCTTGATGAGCCACCAGAGATTGACAAGCACCTCTCAAGCTCTGTCATGGCCTCTAATTGCCATAAGAGGCTCAAAAATGAGAGCTCCCCATGCACACTAAGCTTCCAAACAATTCACCAAAACTCTCTTCCTTAAATACCAAAGTTGAATCCACAACCATAAGCGACCTAACCCTACCATTCCCAAGCCTTTCCCACCATTCTGTAACCCTAATTTTATCATCAAAACCCATGGCTTCTCATGGCCTTAACACCAAACTCCAAATTAGTCCTTCTATTAGCTTCATAGAGGCTTAAAAAATTTTCCTCAATCAAAATCTCTCTGTCCCGCATTTAGAATCAATTTGATTGAAGTTTGACAATTAGATCAATACATCTTTGCGCTCGATCACGAACGACTCTTGGTTATTCATCCCATGAGGAAGATGAATCAATTTTATCCTTTTTCATGTATTAGAAATAGACTGTGGAGATTAAGATGCACGGGGTTGTAGGATCATCTCAACACACAAGATCGTGGACCACCTCAGTACACGAGTGGAGGGTTAAGCGAATCAGAGCGCGCCACATAGATTTCAGAGATGACGAGGATGACACGACGCTTACGTGTTTAAGTAAGAAATTCAGAATTTTCAAATTAAAAAAATCCAAAAAATACCAAACAACTTTAAAAATTATAACTTAATAAAGAAAAATCACAAAAAAGAAAAATACCTCTGAACTTAGTAAATATAAAGAATTTAATAAAATAAAATCTAAATTAATTAACATATAATAAATTTTAAAATGAATAAAGACTATTAAATAGTTAAAAAATCATGGAAATTTAAAAATATATAAAAAATACGAAATTTGAACCCAAAGTTCCCCATGTCCTTGAGGATATTCTCTGATTTTCTTAAGGACAAATGACCATTTTAAGACATGAAAATACCCATCAAATATGAAAAATATAATTTTTTTTTGCAAAAATAAGTATAAAATTTAGAGGAAAAATAAAAAAAAATGTAAACTCGATGGGCAATTAAAAAGAAAATTAAATTCAGTAAAATAGTCAATTCTTACATCTGAAAATAAAAAAAAAATTATTTAAACCTATAAAAATTAATGTTGTGAATTTGAAAATTTTCCATTTAGCCCATTTATCTCAAAATATAATAAAAACTGAGCAAAATGACTTAAAAACCTTAATATTATGGCTTATTGAATGTAAAAATATAATTAAATTAATACAATTAACAAATTGAAAGATATTTTTTTAATAATTAAACAGATGTCCTAAAGTTGTGAAACTACACTTAATAAACTTTAATTAAGTTTAAAAATAAAAAAAAAACTGAAACAACAATTCACTTTATAAAACATTTAAGAAGCCAAGATTTGAAATTGTACAAGTATTTCGACCAAAAATATAAAATATCAGTCAATTAAGGAAATAATTGAGAAATAAATAAGCTTAAAATACATCCTTTAATAACATTTAAGAAATAAATATCTAACTTAAAAATTTAAATTAAAGCTAAGTAATTGGAACCCTAGAATTTGAACATTTTAAACCCTCTCAAAGAAAAGAAGCTTAGTAATTGGATAAATGTAGCTAACAATTAGAGATCATAAAACCCTAAGTCTGTATTCAACAACTAGAAGTATAAATGATGGATTAACCAATTAAGCATAATTAATAACATACTAAGTTAAAACATAAAACAAGCAATTGAACACTAAGATTAAAATATGAGTTAGGCAATATCTATAATCTTTTTCAAGAGGTCATAAGCACAATTTCTTTCATAATAAAACTAATCTCAAACCAACTTCAAAAGAATCATTAAAGTGAAAAAAAATTAACAGAGACAAAACGGTCTAATTAAAAAATATCATTCTTCAAATAACACTTTCATCAAGTAAAAAATCAACCAACAAAAAAAACCTTGTGGTTAATGTATAATTGATAAAAAAATAACTAAATTCATAAGTCACTAAGGTTTACAATAAATCCTAAAAAAATTTCATTAAAACTTAAGTTTAAATAAAACTAAATCAAACCCTGGTTTATGGGAAAACTTTTAGATATGGTAACCCATAGTTGCTAACAAGAATTCTTATAGTCGCTTATGACTATGTAGACCACAAACCTTAACAACTTTGGGAAGATAGAAAACCATGAGCATCTTGGTTGGATCATTTAAAAAAAATGAAAGATTTTTACTCTGCTAAACTTTAAATTTCCTAAGGCACTAACCCTTTTAGACGTCATATGAGTAGATATTTTTTGTGTTGTGATTGTTGTGTTCGCTTTTTAGACACTTGATAGGATGAGTACATGACCTTCTGTTGCACTAGCTTGACATAAATTTTCTTTTCATGTTTCTAGGTTTCTATGGTAACCATAGGGTAAACTAACTTTGTTTTACAAGGCCATTGTAATTAATATAAATAAGTTGTCGTAGTAACCTAGGGTTTACCTCTTGAACCATTGCTTTTAGAATCACGAACTATCCAAAAGTAGACAAAACACAAACGAAACAATGAAGCTCAACAAAAAAATGATAGTGGTTTGACAGATGTCAATCGACGAGTCCGACATAGGTCTAAGACTAGCACCCATTGGATGTCATTATTACTTGTGCTTGCTCGATAGGTCTGCTCCCATTTTAGGCTGGTGTTTTTATTATGCTTTTTGCTTGGATTTTCAGTAAGCTCATCTAAGAACTAAATCTTCTACCTAAACTAAATGACAAATTTTAACCTAATTTTTCAAAATCAAATGAAAAGTATAACCAAAACAAAGTTGCATAAATTATTACATTCACTACCTTAGCAAACAACGTGCATATAAAACAACTCTGACTTGATAAATAAGTAAAATTAAGTAGAAATCTCTTTTTCAATTTAAGAATATGACCAAGAACATGATCATAGATATTTCCATAACATTTTACTTCTATTCCTTGATCTTTGGGTGCTCACGCATTGCACAATAAGAGAATGATTTTTCCTATGAGAACCATTTTTCCACATGGAAATGAGTTCTTCTCTTTGTATCTCAATTGACCTTATAAACTAATCTTCTAAACATTTATCATCAAGGACTTGCATAAGCTATCATACCATCTACTTTGATGCACTCGAAACTAAGAGTTAACCAAACACAATAAAACACTTGAGTGTGGTTAGCTTTAAAAATATTTAGATTTTAAATTGCAAAAATATATTCACATTAGTCGTATGATATTTGGTGTACTAGACATACTTAAGCAACTTGATTTATGATCAAGTCTTAAGGCCTACTGCTCTTAATAAAAAAATACATATCTTATCATGCATCATTGAGACCGACATGTATGCTTTTAAATTTGATTAGGTAGTTTAGATGGTAGCCATTCTCAGGCAGGGATGTAAGTTTATTAAATCATGTTGGTTTGTGTTTTATCTTCATTTATATTAGAGCACCTCTTCTAGTGAACTTCACCTTAGACTTAGGATTTTGAGGTAGTTCAACTAGCTACCATGTAAGTCCTCACCCTTCTTAGCTTTCTCGCGATCATCTATCATGTTATCTAATAACTTTCTAATAAAACATCAAGATGAAACATTAAATAAATTTCTTTTGAAATCGTTAAATCCAAAAAATAGTATAGTTGAGATGTCACTGAGTCTCTTAGTATCCTCAACATCTTTTACCTTTTCTTCCTTTAGGTTCTGATAATAACAGTTCCACTTTTGAGGCTTTCCCATTTGAATTTCCTAATAATTAATCGTTGTCTAAATTTAGAAGCTTTCTTAAAAAAAGAACCACAGCCTTAATTAAGAGTTTTCTTAAGTAACTTTGGTTGCTTGAGAAGTAATTAACTATAGTGGCTTGTTCTTAAAGAAAGTTTAAAGACACCAAATTAATATAAACCCAAACTAGACTTTAGACTAGATAGAGGAAATATTTTGTTGGTTTTAATCAAAAAGCAATGTAAACATCTATAATTACCTAATTTAAATAATTAACTCATCGTAAAGTGATATTTCTATCTTCCGAGAAAGTATATAACATTTGATATCATGTTTGATTATTGAAATAACTAAATTATTGAATCTGCATGACATTCAAAGCCTCATGTCAAAAAATAAAGCCGACAGAATCCTTTTTAGCGACTTCACTGAGGAGAATTTCTCTCTCAATCTATGGCTGGTAGCTTTGTCTTTATACAATGGTAATATGCAGTGTATCGTACATACCATATTACCTTTCTTTCATTGGCATACCTTGTTCATTTTATTCTTGCATAAGTATAACCAACATTTCTTTGATTTGAGAATAGTTTATTTAAACAACCTTAAGTAAATGAGTTTTGGAATCTTCCAGTTCTAAATAATTGGAACCCCCAATAATAATAAGAGAAAAAGAAAAGAAAAGGGAATGTATTCCCAGGTGGATAATAAATAACCTCAATACTTCTTCAGCCCTAAAGGTTGGGTCCCAAACTCAATCTTCTTCAAGTCTTAGAACGTGTCTGACGCCATGGTTCCTTCTAGGTTTTTTCTCGTGTTTTAGAAAAAAAAGCTTCACTAAACACAACAAAACTCAAAATTGAAACAAAAAAAAACAACAAGAAAAAGTAAAATAAGTGCTAAGTTTACTAGATGAGACACACACAAAATATATAACCATCTTTTGAAGTATTTTAGAGTAAAGTTCTAAGGTTAGATAAGACTGAAATCTTTAATTTGTTAAATTTTAGTAATGGATTCAACAAATTTGATCTTTTCATTCACCGGAGGATTAGACCTACCTACGATCAAGAGTGAGTGTTATCAAGGATCAATTATCAAGTTTGGGAATGGATTTGATGAGATATAAGTAACCCTCGGTAACTCACCTCTTACCGTGATGAAGATAGAAGTTGACGAAGTCATGGAACGCTAACTGGATTCAACTTAAAATCTAAACAATAATTTTTGTCTCATATGTGAACTCTACCTGCAACGGTTTCACCACTGATAAGTACACTCTTAAGTCGATTGTTGTCCATTTTGTTGATACGGTGGTGTTGCAAAATCCATGCTACCACAATCAAAATGGAAAGCTATTGTAGAAGCAAAACATTATGTTCCATTCATATTCAAGCTTGCAAAATTCTAAGCCTGCATCATTAACTCATACCCAAAGAAGAAATTGAAATAGAACTGCTCTAACAATCAAGAAAAATAGGCCAGTAAGGGCTGATGAAGAAGGGAGGTACCTGATCCCAACACAATATGTGCATGCTTAGTTTGTAGTTACTTCAATTTTCAGTTTTCGACAATGACGCCACAAACTTGACTCCCACCGCCCATATGAACTTGTACCCTTAATTTTTGACTGAGTGATATTTAAGAAATAATTCTTGTTTTTGTCCATTATTCAATTTTACACACTAGAGATACTATGCAAATGTACGTATCGTCAAGTAATATAGGAATTTCTTTTAAACCCAAGTATCAATCTCACGGGGAAGGAAAAACTCTTTTTATTGGCTTAGTAAAATTCTACTTGAACTGCAAGTAACTCATATAGGAATTAAGGTTGAAATTGTATTAAAAAGTAACTAATACCTACAAATTCTATTTCTAAAATTAAAGGAAATGTTAAATGTTTCTAAACTAAAATTATGTAGAAAAATTCAAATGACTGAAAAATTCTTTTCCTTGCAATGAGATTATAATCAGTGTAGGAATCAAATTTTTATAAATTTAAATATAGTTTTGTGAAAAATAGGAGCATACATATTCTTTACCCTCTTCCGAGTGCATAAAAAACATTGGCTAATCTAGAGTTAAGTTCCCAAATCCTTGGTTATGCTAGGTAGATTCTAGCTTGTCACTCTAAACACTAGATTAAATTTGGCTAACCAAGCTTTAGGTTCCAAAAACTAGATTAAATCATTTATGACTCTAGTCTGTTGCCCTAAAATCACCAATTTACACCCATAAAAAACTTATCTCTCTATTTATTTTCACTGCCCTATGGACTAATTTTCCTTCACCCAATATTGCAATATGATTCTTACTAGTTGAGGAATTCATAGCCCTCCCAGGTCTTTATGATTCACAACAAGTTTTGAGTTATAAATTGGCTAGACTGAATAAGTAAATTTTGTGTGAAGTAATGAATCTTTATGAATCACATAAAGAACATTGGATAACCTAGAGTTAAGTTCCTAAATCCTTGGTTATGCTGGGTAAATTCTAGCTTGTCACTCTAGAATACTCACGTAAGCCCTCAACTTGGCTAACCAAGCTTTATGTTCCAAACACTAGATTAAATTAGTTATGATTCTAGTTTCTTACCCTAAAATCACCAATTTACACCCATCAAAACTTATCTCTCTATTTATTTTCACTACCCTATTGACTACTTTTCCTTCACCCAATAGTGCAATATGATTCTAACTAGTTGAGGAATTCATAGCCCTCCCGGGTCTTTATGATTCACAACAAGTTTTAACTTATAAATTGGCTAGACTGAATAAGTAAATTATGTGCGAAGTAATGAATCATCATAATTATGAAATAAAAAAAGTTCTAAACAAGTCTAATCCTACACATAATTATTTCTCATCGTAAGGAGAAAGATAAAAAGAACTACTCGGATTTCATGGGGATAAAACAACAANCTTATGATTCACAACAAGTTTTAACTTATAAATTGGCTAGACTGAATAAGTAAATTATGTGCAAAGTAATGAATCATCACAATTATGAAATAAGAGAAAATTTAAACTAGTCTAATCCTACATATGATTATTTCTAATCATAAGGAGAAAAATAAAAAGAACTACTAGGATTTCATGGCGATAAAACAACAGCACATGATATATATATATATAAGCATGTTTACAAAATAAAATTTAATAAAACTCAAACTAAAAAACAAAACATTTATCTCAAAATCCTCCCTAAGAAAATCTTCTGAAGTTTCTTTGAAGAATTCTTCTTACAATTACTCTCAAATATCACTCAGAAATGCAGAAAATGAAAGAAAACTCTCACTTTTCCTCCTTTCATGCCTTTACACTTTTCTCTCTCTTTCCCCCTTCCTCTTCTCCTTTTAGGCACCAAGAGACTCTACTTTTTATAACCTTTGAAATCCTCAAGGGTCACCTCAGATGCCTGACCTGACCCACAATTACGTTAATATTTNCTGCACTTTAAAGTGTTGGAAATATTAACCCCTTTGCACTTTTCTCTCTCTTTCCCCCTTTCTCTTCTCCTGTTAGGCACCAAGAGACTCTTCTTTTTATAACCTTTGAAATCCTCAAGGGTCACCTCAGATGCCTGACCCGACCCATAATTACGTTAATATTTATATTTCTTAAAATTGCCCAATACTTGACTCAAATTATGTTTAGTGGTTAGTGTGAATAAATGAAATGATTTGAAAAATAAATAATAAGTTTTCACACCGGGGGTACTACATAACTATTTGTATCGTTTCAAGTAATATAGTATTTTTCTTTAAAACTCTAGTATGAATCCCACAAGGAAAGCATAAAATCTTAATATTGACTTGCAAAACTCTATGTAAATTGCAGATAAATATGATAGGAGAACAATATCAAAATGTTTGAAATGGTTAAAACTAAATTTAAGCAGTAAGTAACAAATAAATTTAAAAGTTTAATAAAGTTCAAAAGACTAATAAAGTATAAAAATGAGTTTGAATGTTATAAAAAAGATCTTTCCCCCTTGCAAAGGATGTTAATCAGTGTAGGATTTGAAGGATGAAAAAGATAAAATGATGTCTTTTGCCAAAAAAGGAGCATTTCTATTCTTTACCCCCTCTTGGTGTTGATCGACACTATTTTGGTTGAGGAGTTTCCCGTTGGAAGATGTCGGTCACCAGAATCAAAATTCCATCGTCTGCTTCAGAAAGACATTCAATTTACATATAAATATAAGTTTAGAAAAATATGAAATCAAACTGATACCATATCTTTCATAGTTCAAAAGAAAGAGCACTACAATTTAAGCTATGTATCTATCCCGAAAGATAGACACAATACTTGAGGGAGAGGCTCGATCAAATAAACTAAGAAATATATGACATCCATTTGGTCTGCAAAAATCATTTTATTTATAAGCCAAAAAGTTTCCCTATTTAATACGAAGAATTAAATTGGGTTTATATTAAGCTGGGTTCAAAAAAGCTTCCTATAAGGGCAATCCCCTATAGTTATTACATCTTAGATAACCGAAGTCACCTAAGAAAACTCTTGATAAAAATCAAGGAATATTATCTTCAAAGAGGTAAAAAAGATAGGACTTTTCAATGAGATCAGATAAAGAGGTGTGAAAGGGGAATGACTCAAATTTGACACATTTATTGTAGAATCCAAAGGAGGAAGAAGTAGAGGTTGTCACAAACCCATAGGAGAACCTCAGTGACTTCCTAAGCTACCCTATAGCTTGGCTTTAGTTTTGGAGAAAATTATATAAATGCTTCATCCTGTCAATTTTATTAGTTAGGGCTTACATTCGTGTGAAACGATCACACAAATAGCCACGAAGATGTGAGGATTTAGGTCATGACGAACGACAACCTCAGAATCCTAAGAAGAGTTAGGGCTTAAATTGTACAACAGAGCTATACAAAAGCCTAGAAAAAAGGTTGTGGATTTATGTTGCATAAGCAAACCACCTCAAAGTCTTATGGCTTGGTTATTTAATTCTAAAGAAAGAGTGGTTTAGCTGACATAGACATGTTCTGCTGTTGAAGATGGTCATGCTGCCCACAATGCCAGCTCCAAGCTCTTTGTCGCGACAAGTTTTGATTTTCTAATGTGTCAAATTGTAATGTCAAATCAGATATCCTTAAAGTTCATGGTTATTTAAATATTATGGGACATATTAAAATTGATTAGAGCGATGCCGGTTAGGATCCTATGGTTCCCTCATTCTGACACCACTATTTTCTTTCAGATTCACTTAGTCCAAATAAATTTACTAAACTCAACTTAATGAGTTCCATACTTTCATTTAGACTATGGGAAATCTTCTTAATAACCGTAGGTTACCTCCTCCGAGGGATTCTCTATCATCCAACAGAGACGTTTTAATTTAGTTGCAATTTTTGTTTTGTGATGTTTGTGATTAAATTTAGAGTTATCTTATATTTTGAATGTTGTGGTGGTAAATTTTATTTTGATTGGTTTTTAGTTTTGGTTTTGGTTTTACAGTTATCCTAACAGTTTTGATTTTCATGCAGTGTGACATCAATGTTTAACATGCAAGCTCGAGGCAAGAAGTACAAAAAAGTAAATGCAATAATTTAAAAGCGTATCTGTCGATTCTTCTCGTTCCTCCACCTGAAAGATTAGTACTTGCAAAGCATGTATATAATTTTGTAGGGAATTTAAATTTCAGGAGTAGATGAATGTTTAGCTATCAAATCCCAAGTTACGACTTTATTGAATCTCAGAAGATCCTAGTGGATGGCTTTAGAACAAAAATATGGCAAGTCCAATTTGCCCTTCAGAATGTCCAATATATTTCAAAATGCTCGAGGCATGACATTGGACTACTTTAAAGATTTCTTGAAATATTCTGAGTTCATTTTGGACTTATCATATTGTTTTATTAATCATTCTAGGTTGAAGTGTGACCACCCCGTTGCTTAGTGAAACTTGACAATTTAATTATCCCGAGGATAGGATACCCAATTATTTAATTGATTTTTCGTTTAAAATTTATGTGAGTGGGTACCCCCTAAGGTAAGTTGAAGGCATTTAAGATTATGGTGCCCATAATTAAAGTCAGGCTGGTAGTATTTAAGGATATTAATCACCAATCATGTTATCTTCTAAATCCGATCAATTGAGTGTAGACATCAAGCCTATGTCGCTACCAAGCCTTTAACAATCATGATAGGTGAAATTATGATTATCAAAATTTTGATTTAAGTGATATGTATTATTATTGAAAGATCACATCATCATCAATCTTAGGCTCAAAATAAGTAAATTATCATCTTTTCTATCTTAAGCCCATCACTTAAGAATCATTTGATCTTAGTTGACTTCCAAGTCATGAAGGTTAGGAGAATTATGATCTTGTTGATATTGTGCAAAGATGGTGAGTGAGTTTTTACCTTTTAGTCCCATTGTATTTCAATCATCTAATCATATTCCTTAAGATCAAAATTTTCCCATTTTTCCCTTGGTTAATCCTAAATTTTGATTAAGAACCAAAATCTAAAATGATTATTTTGCCCTTGGGGTACTTTACATCATAACTCATTAAACACAACTCAAATGACTTGAGCATTCAAAGTGGCATATCAATTGAGTTAATTGAAACATCAGAAGAGAATAATGTGGTTTTTCTTTTGTCTTTTTAAATTTAAGAAATAGTTTTTTGAAAATTGATTTATATAACTATCCAAAATAAAGTTTTTATTTATGAGAAAAATATTAGAGGTTTCCTTGAGTCAGAGAAACATTTAGGCCAAATTTCATGATTTTTTTAAATAAATATTTTATTATTATTATTTAATTATTACAAATTTAAATGATTTAATTAAATAGAAAATAATATTTTAACTACCAAAATTAATTTCTATTTTTATTAGACTTTTCTGAGTTCAGAAAACTCAAAGAATCAAATTTTGTATTTTTATGATTTTTAATTTATTTATTAAAATTATTTTAATGAGAAAATAAGGGAAAATCACTTTTAAGCTTTTGAAATTTATTTTTAACTTAGAAATATTAGGAAAAATATCCTAATGAATTATAAGTGATCAGCGAAAGCTTGTACACATTTCGAACCATTTTTGAATTTTTTTTTTAAATTTTGATTATTTTAATTATTTGTAATTCAAAGTAAACATTAAAAAAGACATATTTTAACAAAAATAAATTTTATTTTTATTAAATGCCCCTGACCACAAGGAACTCAGAAAACTATTTTTCATGATTTTTCTAAGCTTATTTAATTTATTATAATTATTTTTTGTACAAAAACACAAAGTTTTTTTTAAAAATCAATTTTAGTGCTTAAGCTAAGCCAAATAATTTTTAAATTTTTACAAAAAGTAAATATAATTTTTATGCACAATGTGGAATTAATTTAGATAATTTTTTATAAGTATATAATTTACATAAATTAACACAATGTGTATACATTTGATTAAATATAAAAATGTACGAAATAATTCAAAACATCATAATATTTTTCTTAGACTTCTCTGATCACAAGAAACCTACTAAAATTATCCTCATAATTTTTCCAATGATATTTTGATTTATATAATTAAAATAAGCCAAAATGGCTACCATAGCTTGAAAATTAGGGCTAGAAGCATAGAGATGCTTTCTGATCTTAAAAAAATCAAAGAACATCCCCTCTGTAATGAGGAATAAATATTAGAAATTTCAAGCCATGGTGAGCCATATTTAGTAGTGGAGAATTGAAATATCACATAAGGTATTTAATTAATTAAAAATCATATACTTGACAAATGATTTTTATTTTTATTTTAGTTTATTCTCCTCTGTTCCCTAATTAAGAGGGTATTTTTATTTTATTTTTATGATTTTTTTAGAGAAAGATATAGATTTTTTAAGTTCAGGCATTTAAAATAATTCAAAAAATACATATTTTTCTACTTATCCACGCGGCCCCAACTCATTCTTTGACGGCTTTGAACTCACACGTGGCACACTCCCATTTGTTGCACTTTCCACTTAGGCATGCCACGTGGATCGCGGTTCACGTACCAAGAGTTTGTCCGACTCGATCTCCTTCGTCCATTGGATATACGCGCGATGAGGCATCATCCGTTCATCGTCCCCAAATGACTTAATCTGTAAGCCGTTCACACTAAAACCTTAAGACCTCTGCCTAAACTCAACCAAATCACATGGGGTTTAATTCTAGAACTTCATCTACTCAAGACAAATGCATCTATACGGTTAATCAAGTATGAAATCAAGTCATTACACATGGAGAGTATGAGCCCGGGTTAGGGTTAGAGCTCAATACATTTGTCTGAGAGGGGAGGCCTCAACCAGATGGTTGTGGTAGCTTCAATTGAGTCCAGCGAACCTCTAGATGAAGTCCCAAGCTCTGGTGAATTTTCTAATTATGATTTTGACCAAGGTGGATTTCAGGTGTTGGTTTAGAGCTATCCTAAAGGCTGTTTCAGAGGGGGCTTTGATGGGGAATCAATTTCTCTTGCTCTAGAGATGGTGTGTGCACAAAATTGGTGTACTGTGGCGAGATGTCCTGATCTGAGTTGAAATTTTGAGCTTAAAATTGGGCTCTCACAGTGGGAATCAGAGGGGGAAGATGGTTGGATTGAGCTTAGGGATGCTTGGAGAGTCTCTGATGAGATTTTGAAAGAGTTTCCCCCAATGATTTTAAACACCTCCCCTTTGGCCATGGAGGGGCTTGATTAAATAAAAGGGCTTTGGCTGACCACCATGGCTAATTGATGGGTGCAAAGAGCTGCTTAGGTGAAGGGATGAGGAGCTCTAAAGAGCAATTAGGATGAACTGGCCTCTAGGGTTAAAATTGGGTTTGATTTAGGGGTTGTGGCTCACAATGTTGGCATTTTCCGGCGAGTAGGGTGGCTAGCCAGAGTAGGGGAGGTGGTCAGGTGAGCCAGGTGGAGGGTTAATTATGATTTACCCTTAAAGGTTAGTGATGATGGAAGAGATTTCTTGATTAAGGCCCAAAAATGGGATGAAATCCCTTATTTTAGGGACCTAATGGTCCATAGCTCACTTGGGTGGGTTTAGGGTAGTTTAGCCTGGTCAATAAAGTGATCTTAGTGGTGTCGGCGCTATTTTTGGTTAGTGGGGTTGCCTGTAAGAAGCTGTCGGTCACCGAAATCAAAATCCTGTTGCCCGCTTCGGAAGGACGTTTTAATTTAATTTTAGAAAAATATGAAATCAAACTGACCCCATATTTTTCATAGTTTAAATGAAAGCACTGTTTAGAAAAATATGAAATCAAACTGACCCCATATTTTTTATAGTTTAAATGAAAGAGCACTATAAATCTTGTATCTATCCCGAAGGACAAACACAAGACTTCAGGATGAGGCTCGATCAAATAAACTAAGGAATACATGACATTCGTTTGGTCGTGAAATCTTTATATTTACCGAAAAGTTCCCCTATTTAATATAATGAATTAAATAGGATTTATATAAAGCTGGATTCGGACATGCTTCCTATAAAGGCAAGCCCCTATAATTAATTACATCTTAAGTGACCAATGGCCACCTAAGAAGACTCTCGATAAAAATCAGGAAATATTATCTTCAAGGATTTCAAACGGTAGGACTCTTAAATGAGATCGAACGTAGAGGTGTGAAAGGGGATTGGTTCAAATCTGGAACATTTTATTGTAGAATCCAAAGGAAGAAGAACTAGGGGATGTCATGGATCTAGAGGATCCGGTGACTTCCCCAGCTATCCTAATGTTTGGCTTCAGTTTTGAGGAGAAATATTTAGGTGTTCCGGTGACTTTCCAAGCTATCCTAATGTTTGGCTTCATTTATGAGGGGAAATATTTAAGTGTTTCATTCTGCCAATTTTATTAGTAAGGGCTAATATTTGTGTGAAACTATCACACAAATAGCCTGGAAGATGTGAAGGTTTAGGTCGTGACAAACGACAACCTCGGAATCCTAAGACGAGTTAGGGCTTATATTGTATGACAGGGCTATACAAAGGCCTAAAGATAAGGTGAGGATTTACGTTGCATAAGCAAGCAACCTCGAAGTCCTATGGCTTTGTTGTTTAAGTCTAAGGAAGGAAGATTGGTTTAACTGGGGAAGACATGTTTTGCTATTGAACATGGTCGTGCTGGCCACCATGCTAGCGCCAAGCACCTGCCACGACGAGTTTGAGTTTTCTAGTGTGTTAAGTTATAATGTCAAATCAGGTGGCCCTATGGTTGAAGTTCTTTAATTTTTACAGAGGGCATATTAAAGTTGATTGGAGCGACACCGGTTAGGATCCTACGGTTCCCTCATATGGGCATATTAAAGTTGATTAGAGTGACACCATTTAGGATCCTACGGTTCCCTCGTTCCGGCACCACTATTTTTTATTTGATTCACTTAGTTCAAATGAACTTATTAAACTCAACTTAATGAGTTCCATAATTTCATTTAGACCATGGGAAGCCTCGTTAGCAACTGTAGGTTACCTCCTCTTAGGGATTCCCGATCATCTGATAGAGATGTCTTAATTTAGTTGAAATTGTAGTTTTGTATGATGTTTGTGATTAAATTTTGAGTTGTTTTATATTTTGAATGTTGTGGCGGTGAATTTTATCTTTTCGATTTTTAATTTTGGTTTTGTGGCTATCCTGATAGTTTTAGTTTTCCATGCAAATTTGTATAAGCACAAAAGTATAACATAAAAGTACAAGAAAGACAATGCTGCAAACTGTAAAAGCGTACCTAGCGAGTCTTCTCGTTCCACCACCTGAAACTTAAAATGCATGTTAAGGCAGTTTATGGAGAGTAGGAAAAGTGAAGTTTTAGTAGTTTTCCTAACCCTATGTCATATTTTGATGGGTCCTTAGGAGTTTAATTAAGGATGATTTTGTCAAATAAAACATATTAATTTTAGTAGATCTTCAAGATATCCAACAGATCTAGAGAAAGAAGCAGGTCTGTGCTACTCTCTCGCTGCCTGGTGGAAATTCCCAAGTTCATTTAAACTGATTATATTGCTTAATAAGTCATCCTATGAATACCCTTATTACTCAGTGAACATTGATGTCTCAATTATCCCTAATAATACGGTAATTATCACTTGTGATTCAATTTAAGAATTATGTGGGTGAAGACCCTTAAAGAGGCAAGTTAATGTTGTTGGAACACTTAGCCAAATTTTAACCCTAATTGGGCTTGTAGTGTTTGAAAGATGTTTTAATTTTTTATGATATTTACTTTTATAATCCTCATTTAAATGAAACTTGATTTAGCCTAAGTCACTACTAAGCCCTTAAGCCCTAGGTGAGTGTCTTAATTAGATTTGAAAAGATCTAGCTTTAGATGATTATGATTCATGATTTGAATTTCATTTGGAAATTAAAATATGATTATTAAATTGATTAATTATTGACTTCAAAAGTCATACCCTTAAGTCCTAGATTCGTTTTATTTTAATAAACTTCCAAATTTTAATAATTTAGAAATTTATTAACTTATCTTTTTTAATTAAGAAAATGAGATTGGTTTCTACCAATTAACCCCTTGTGTTTCAAATATCAAATAAATTGATTAAGATCATAGGTTACCCATTTCCCTCCTTAAATTAAGCCTAAATGTTAATTAAGACTAATTTTCCAAAATTCACATTTTCCCCCAAGGCTCTATCACTTCATAATTTGTCAAATTTATTCCAAATGAATTTGGAATTTTTACCTTATCTCATTCATGGGTCAATTAAGACATTAGAGGAGAAAATCTGATTTTTCAAGATTTAATTTAATTTATATAATTATTTTCAAGAAAAAATAGGTTTTTTCAAAGAAAATTCCTAACTTGACCATGGTAAGTCCTAATCCATTAAAATTTTTACTAGAGGTAAGTTTAGACTAGATAAGCTTTTGGACCACATTTAATGTTTTTTTGAATTTTATTTGAATTTTAAGAATTATTTTAAGTTTTAGAGTATTTATTAAATATAAAATCTTTTAAATGGAAAAAATTAAGTTTTATATTTTTGAAAAGTTTCCCTAAGGTTAGAGAACTCATAAGAGAACATTTTATATTTTTATAAATTTTATTTGATTTATTGGAATTATTTTAATGAAAACTCATTTTTAGCCTTTAAAAATTATTTTTTAAGAAAATTTTATATTTTTCTGATTTTTATTTGATTTATTAGAATTATTTTAGTGTAAACTCATTTTTTAGCCTTTAAAAATTATTTTTAAATATTTTTCTGATTTTTCTTTGATTTATTGAAATTATTTTAGTGTAAACTCATTTTTTAGCCTTTAAAAATTATTTTTAAGCTTTAAAATTCAATTTATTCAAAAAGTCAGAAAAAATATTCTAATTGTTCCTAAGTGCTTAGGAAGCAATTTAGAATATTTTCATGAGTTTTATTATTTTTGTGATTTTTAGGGATTTTTTATTATTTAAATATTTAAAATAGGTTAAAAATCAAGTTTTTATTTTAAATATCATTTTATTTTTGAAAATACCTTTGATCACAGAGAACTCAACAAAATAAGTTTCATAATTTTTTGAGTTGTATTTTGATTTTTAAAAATTATTTAAATGCCAAAAATGATGTTTATCTTTAAAAATCAACTTAAGTTATCAAATGTGCTCAAAATATTTTGAAATTTTTATGGTGAATTCTTTGGAATAGGAACCACAGTGAATATTAAAAATAAAGTATTTTAAATGTTTGTATTTTCCAAAATTAATTATCTTAATGATTTAGTAATCATAAAAATTAAGTACATTTTAAATGACTTGACCAATAAAATAATTTCCAAAAGCTTCTCTAGTCATTGTGGACCTTCCAAAATTTTTTTGGAATTCTCTAACCAACATGCTAATTTTCATAGTTATTTTAAGAAAATATTGTGCAAAAACTTGAAAAATATGGATATCTGTATAAGGACTTTCTCTGCCTTTGGAAAAATCAGAGGATGTTTCCCTTGACAGAGGCTACAACATGCCAAATTTCAAGCAAATGTGATGTGTCAGTATGCATGGAGAATCAAATGATTCAAAATAGTGTTTAATTAATTCAAAATAAAACATACAGCAAATGGACTTGAAATTTATTCCACATTGTTTTCCTCTGTTCACTAAGCAAGAGGGTATTTTTATTTTATTTTTGTAATTTTTCTACACAAAGTTATGAATTTTCTAAAGGGGTATTTAAATAAATAGGAAAAAACCCTATTTATCTATTTAAACCGCACGTGCTGACTAGATCCTAGGCAGCTCCGAAGGCATGCGTGGCGCGCTCCGGTTGGACACCACCGTCCACATAGCTGCTGACTTGGCCCGCGGTTTATGTCCTGAAGTGCTGTCCGGCTCGATGTCCTCTGTCCATTTGATACACGCTCGATCAAACGACTCCCCGTCATCCTCCCGGATAGAATGATCCCATGACCATCCACACTAAAAACCTAAGATCTCAGCCTAGACTCAACCAAATCACTTCGGGTTTGATCCTATGGACTCGTTTAAGTGAGATGAACACATCTAAATGGTAATCATGAAATTAAATTAAGCCTAATTAAATGGAGAATCGAAATAGGCTCGGGATGAGGTGAGGTTTTATACCTTTGCTCTGAGAAGTGAAGCTTAAATCAGAGGGTCTTGGCACATTCGTTATGATCCAAAGAGGCTAGAGATTGAGTCTCTGGTCTTGGTGTAAGGCCTAGGTATGAATTCGATCACGAACGAATTTGGGTGTTGATTTAGAGCTATGGTAGAGGCTCTGTGGAAGGTGGATTTTATGGGGCCTTAGCTTCTTTCACTGTTGTGAAGGTGTGGGTAGAGTTAATTTAGGTTTGGTGGACTGTGAAGGTGTATTGGATTATGGTCTGGTTTCCGGTAAGGTTTCAAGCTCAAAATTGAGCTTCGACAGTGAGAATTGGCGGGGAAAAATGGTTGGAATGCACTGAAGGGATCTTAGGGAAGCTCTGTGTGAAGTTTGGAGAGGCCTCTCTAAGGAAATTTCAGCACACCTCCCACCGTGGTGGTGAGTTTTTATAAAAATGTCCATGGGGTGGCTCTCAAAGTATAGGTTTGGGAGCATTGTGGTGCTTAGGTGGAGGGCAGAGGAGCTCCATCAAATGGTTTGGCTGAGCTGGCCTCTACATTTGATTTAGGTGAGGTACCATGGGGATGGCTTTCATTTTTTAGCTTTTCCGGCCACTAGGCTGGCCGGCCGGCCAGGGGGAGGTGGCTAGGAGCTCAGGGAACCCAGGGGAATATGTCACAGCAATTTAGTGCAATAATACCTAATTTTGGTAAGGATATCTTAAGCACATGCATTTTTGGAAATAATATCCATTGATTTGGGGGACCTTTGGTCCATGGCTTGATTTAGGTGGTTTCATGGTGTTTGGACTGGTCACTAAGTCCAACTAATAGCTGTGGTGGAGTTAATTTGGTGACTTTAGGGTGGTTAGGTCACATTTAGTGCATGGGTCCAAGTGGGTGCAAATGACCAAAAATTGGGTTTTGGCTAGGTTAACCATGTTTATTGGCCTAAATAAATGTTTTATTTGGTTTAGATGATCATAAGGAACAACTTTGGTGAAGAATGGAAGTGGTTATGAGCTCAATTGAAGGGTCAATTTGAGGGAATTTTGATTTTTAGTCAATTTGGTCATGTTGGACTAAGCTTGGGTTAGCCTTGGGCTAAGTCCAAATTGATTATTGTAAATGATCAATAGGAACCCTATGAAGGGTCATCAACATAAATTGGATGTCAATTTGGGGGTTAAGGCAATCAATTGGGTGAAATTTTGGGACTTGGCCAATTTGGGGCTAAATTTGGGAATTTTGGATTTAGGCCAAAATCAAATGAATTTGAAGCTTTACCAAGGGCAATTAATGGTTGATTTTGATTTTTATGAATTTTATAAATATTTTGCAACATTAATTGGGGCCAATTGGCTAGGCTATGGGTTCAATTTGGTGAAATTAGGTAATATGGTAAAAATTGGGGTTTTGACCTAAATCAAAATTGGGTTAAAATCATTGGTCAATTAAGCTTAGATTTAGTCTATATTTGTCATATTAAGATTAATTTGAGTTTAGGATTGGAATTGGGGCCAATTGAGATCAAATTGATGGACATTTGGGTTGAATTTGGGAAATTTGGGCTCTTAAAGGCAAATTTGGAGATTTTGGTTAAAGATGGTCAAATTGGCCAAATTAGGTCATGTAGTAGTTGAAAAAAATAAAATTGGGATTATTTGGGATTTATTGAGATTTTCTGGGAATTTTTGGAATTTTTTAGATTTTGGGCTATGGAGGGGTATCTTGGTAATCTGGGGTTGTTTAGGGGTAAAAGACCAAGATGGGTATTTTGGTAAAGTTGAGGTACCAACCATCACCAACAAGTCATGGTGTTGACCTCACTTTTGGTTGAGGTCTAGAAATTTCTTTAGTAGCCTAGGTCTAGCAATAGGACTTTCCTANATAGTTTGCAAAAATCATTTTATTTATAAGCCGACAAGATTCCCTATTTAATACAAAGAATTAAATAAGGTTTATATAAAGCTGGATTTGAAAAAGTTTCCTATAAGGGCAAGCCCCTATAGTTAATTACATCTTAGATAATCGAAATCACCTAAGAAAACTCTCAATAAAAATCAAGGAATATTATCTTTAAAGAGGTCAAAAGGATAGGACTTCTCAACGAGATCAGACAAAGAGGTGTGAAAGGGGAATGACTCAAATTTGGAACAATTATTGTAGAATCCAAAGGAGGAAGAATTAGGGGATGTCACAGACCCAGAGAAGAACCTCGGTGACTTCCTAAGCTACCATATGGTTTGGCTTTAGTTTTGTAGAAAAATATTTAAATGTTTCATCCTGTCAATTTTATTAGTTAGGGCTTACATTCGCATGAAACGATCACACAAATAGCCTCGAAGATGTGAGGATTTAGGTCGTGACGAACGAAAACCTCGGAATCCTAAGACTAGTTAGGGCTTAAATTATACAACAGAGCTATACAAAAGTCTGGAGAAAAGGTTGAGGATTTATGTTGCATAAGCAAACCACCTCGAAGTCCTATGGCTTGGTTATTTAATTCTAAAGAAAGAGTGGTTTAGCTGATGTAGACATGTTCTGCTATTGAAGATGGTTGTGTTGCCCATAATGCTAGCTCTAAGCTCCTCGTCACGACAAATTTAGGCTTTATAATGTGTCAAATTATAATGTTAAATCGGATATCCCTAAAGGTCATGGTTATTTAAATATTATGGGGCATATTAAAGTTGATTAGAGCGATGCCGGTTAGGATCCTGCGGTTTCCTCATTCTGGCACCACTATTTTCTTTCGGATTCACTTAGTCCAAATGAGTTTACTAAACTCAACATAATGAGTTTCATACTTTCATTTAAATCATGGAAAATCTCGTTAGCAACCGTAGGTTACCTCCTCTAAGGGATTCTCAATCATCCGATAGAGACGTTTTAATTTNACACCACTATTTTCCTTCGGATTCACTTAGTCCAAATGAGTTTACTAAACTCAACTTAATGAGTTTCATACTTTCATTTAAATCGTGAAAAATCTCGTTAGCAACCGTAGGTTACCTCCTCTAAGGGATTCTCAATCATCCGATAGAGACGTTTTAATTTAGTTGCAATTTTTGTTTTATGATGTTTGTGATTAAATTTTGAATTGTCTTATATTTTGAATGTTGTGGTGGTAAATTTTATTTTGATTGATTTTTAGTTTTGTTTTGGTTTTACGGTTATCCTAACAGTTTTGGTTGTCATGCAGAGTGACATCGTTGCTTAACATGCAAGCTCGAGGCAAGAAGTACAAAAAGGTAAATGCAATAATTTAAAAGCGTATCTGTCGATTCTTCTTGTTCCTCCACCTAAATGGTTTGTACTTGCAAAGCATGTATATAATTTTACGGGGAATTTTAATTGCAAGAGTAGATGAAGGTTTAGCTACAAATCCCAAGTTATGACTTTATTAAATCTCATAAAATCCTAGTGGATGGTTTTAGAACAAAAATATGGCAAGTTCAATTTGCTCTTCAGAATGTCCAATAGATTTCAAAATGCTTGAGGCATAACCTTGGACNAAATTGCAAGAGTAGATGAAGGTTTAGCTACAAATTCCAAGTTATGACTTTATTAAATCTCATAAAATCCTTGTGGATGGTTTTAGAACAAAAATATGGCAATTCCAATTTGCTCTTCAAAATGTCCAATAGATTTCAAAATGCTTGAGGCATAACCTTGGACCACTTTGACAATTTCTTGAAATATTCTGAGTTCATTTTGGACTTATCATATTGTTCCATTAATTATCAGAGGTTAAAGTGTGACCACCCCGTTGCTCAGTGAAACTTGACAATTTAATTATCTCAAGGACAGGATACCCAATTATTCAATTGAGGTTTCGTTTAAAATTTATGTGAGTGGGTGCCCCTAAGGCAAGTTTAAGTCATTTAAGATTACGGTGCCCGCAATTAAAGTCAGGCTCATTGTGTTTAAAGATGTTAATCACCAATCATGTTACCTTCTAAATCAGATCAATTGAGTGTAGACATCGAGTCTATGTCACTACCAAGCCTTTAAGAATCATGATAGGTGGAATGGTGATTATCAAAATTTTGATTTAAGTAATATTATTATTATTGAAAAAACACATCATCATCAATCTTAGGCTCAAAATAAGTAAATTATCATCTTTTTTATCTTAAGCCCATCACTTAAGAATCATTTGATCTTAGTTGACTTCCAAGTCATGAAGGTTAGGAGAATTATGATATTGTTGATTTTTGCCAAGGTGGTGAGTGAGTTTCTACCTTTTAGTCCCATTATATTTTAATCATCCAATCATATTCCTTAGGATCAAAATTTTCCCATTTTTCCCTTGGTTAATCCCAAATTTTGATTAAGGACCAAAATCTAAAATGATTATTTTGCCCTTAGGGTACTTTACCTCATAACTCATTAAATACAACTCAAATGACTTGAGTATTCAGAGTGTCATATCAATTAAGTTAATTGAAACATTAGAAGAGAATAATGTGGGTTTTCTTTTGTGTTTTAAATTCAGGAAATAGTGTTTTGAAAATTGATTTATTTAACTATCCAAAATAAAGTTTTTATTTATGAGAAAATTATTAGAGGTTTCCTTGAGTCGGAGAAATGCTTAGGCAAAATTTCATGATTTTTTTAATAAAATTATTATTATTATTATTTAATTATTAAAAAATTTCAATGATTTAATTAAATAGAAAATAATATTTTAATTAATAAAATTAATTTATGTTTTTATTAGACTTCTCTAAGTTTAGAAAACTTAGAGAAT
>JXCR01141630.1:272874-282999 GCA_002079205.1 Phalaenopsis hybrid cultivar
ATTATTATTATTATTTAATTATTAAAAAATTTAAATGATTTAATTAAATAGAAAATAATATTTTAATTAATAAAATTAATTTATGTTTTTATTAGACTTCTCTAAGTTTAGAAAACTTAGAGAATTAAATTTTGTATTTTTATGATTTTTAATTTTATTTATTATAATTATTTTAAAGAGAAAATAAGGGAAAATCAGTTTTAAGCTTTTAAAATTCATTTTTAACTTAGAAAAATTAGAAAAAATATCCTAATGAATTATAAGTGATCAGGAAAAGCTTGTACATATTTTGAACCATTTTTGTATTTTTGAAATTTTTGATTATTTTAATTATTTTTATTTCAAAATAAATTTTAAAAATGACATATTTTAGCAAAAATATATTTTATTTTTTTTAAATGCCCCTGACCACAAGGAAATCAGAAAAATATTCTTCATGATTTTTCTAAGCTTATTTAATTTATTATAAATATTTTTGTACAAAAATACAAAGTTTCTATAAAAATCAATTTTAGTGCTTAAGCTAAGCCAAATAATTTTTAAATTTTTACAGTAAGTAGATATGATTTTTATGCATAATGTGGAATTGATTTAGATAATTTTTGATAAGTATATAATTTACATAAATTAACATAATGTGCATACATTTGATTAAATATAAAAATGTAAAAAATAATTTAAAACATCATAATATTTTTCGTAGACTTCTCTAACCACAGAAAACCTATTAAAATTATCCTCTTAATTTTTCCAATGATATTTTGCTTTATATAATTAAAATAAGCCAAAATGGCCACTATAGCTTGAAAATTGGGGCTAGAAGCATAGAGATGCCTTCTGACATTGGATAAATTAGAGAATATCCCCTCTGTGATGAGGAATAAGCCATAGAAATTTTAAGCCATGGTGAGCCATATTTAGTCATGGAGAAATGAAATACCACGTAAGTTATTTAATTAGTTAAAATCATATACTTGGCAAATAATTTTTATTTTTATTTCACTTTATTCTCCTCTGTTCCATAATCAAGATNCCGTGATGAAGATAGAAGTTGAGGAAGTCATGGAACGCTGACTGGATTCAACTTAAAATCTAAGCAATAATTTTTGTCTCTTATGTGAACTCTACCTACAATGGTTTCACCACTGATAAGTACACTCTTAAGTTGATTGTTGTCCATTTTGTTGATATTGTGGTGTTGCAAAAGCCATGCTACCACAATCAAAAGGGAAAGCTATCGTAGAAGTGGAGCATTACGTTCCATCTATATTCAAGCTTGGGTCAAATTCCAAGTCTGCATCATTAACTCATACCCAAAGAAGAAATAGAAATAGAATTGCTCTAATAATCAAGAAAAATAGGCTAGTAAGGGCTGATGAAGAAGGGAGGTACCTTATCCTAACACAATATGTGCATGCTTAGTTTGTAGTTACTTCAGTTTCAATTTTTGACAATGACGCCAAAAACTTGACTCCCACTGCCATATGAACTTGTACCCTTAATTTTTGACCGAGTGATATTTAAGAAATAATTCTTGTTTTTCTCTATTATTCAATTTTACACACTAGGGATACTATACAAATGTACATATCATTTCAAGTAATATAGGAATTTCTTTTAATCCCAAGTATCAATCTCATGGGGAAGGAAAAACTCTTTTTATTGGCTTAATAAAACTCTACTTGAACTGCAGGTAACTCATATGGAATTATGGTTGAAATTGTATAAAAAAGTAACTAATACCTACAAATTATATTTCTGAACTTAAAGGAAATGTTAAATGTTTATAAACTAAAATTATGTAGAAAAATTCAAATGTATGAAAAATTCAAATGTATGAAAAATTCTTCACCTTGTAATGAGACTATAATCGGTGTAGAAATCAAATTTTTATAAATTTAAATATAGTTTTGTGACAAATAAGAGCACACCTATTCTTTACCCTCTTCCGAGTGCATAAAGAACATTGGCTAATCTAGAGTTAAGTTCCTAAATCCTTGGTTATGCTGGGTAGATTCTAGCTTGTTACTCTAGAATACCCACGTAAGCTCTCAATTTGGCTAAAACACTAGATTAAATTAGTTATGATTCTAGTCTATTACCCTAAAATCACCAATTTACACTCATAAGAACTTATCTCTTTATTTATTTTCACTCCCCTATGGACTACTTTTCTTTCACCCAATAGTGCAATATGATTCTTACTAGTTGAGGAATTCATAGCCCTCCCATGTCTTTATGATTCACAACAAGTTTTAACTTATAAATTGGCTAGACTGAATAAGTAAATTATGTGCAAAGTAATGAATCATCACAATTATGAAATAAGAGAAAATTTAAACTAGTCTAATCCTACATATGATTATTTCTAATCATAAGGAGAAAAATAAAAAGAACTACTAGGATTTCATGGCGATAAAACAACAGCACATGATATATATATATATAAGCATGTTTACAAAATAAAATTTAATAAAACTCAAACTAAAAAACAAAACATTTATCTCAAACTCCTCCCTAAGAAAATCTTCTGAAGTTTCTTTGAAGAATTCTTCTTACAATTACTCTCAAATATCACTCAGAAATGCAGAAAATGAAAGAAAACTCTCACTTTTCCTCCTTTCATGCCTTTACACTTTTCTCTCTCTTTCCCCCTTCCTCTTCTCCTTTTAGGCACCAAGAGACTCTTCTTTTTATAACCTTTGAAATCCTCAAGGGTCACCTCAGATGCCTGACCTGACCCACAATTACGTTAATATTTATATTTCTTAAAATTGCCTGAAACTTGACTCAAATTATGTTTAGTGGTTAGTGTGAATAAATGAAATGATTTGAAAAATAAATAATAAGTTTTCACACCGGGGGTACTACGCAAGTATTCATATCGTTTCAACTAATATAGTATTTTACTTTAAAACTCTAGTATCAATCCCACGAGGAAAACATAAAATCTTAATATTGACTTGCAAAACTCTATGTAAATTACAGATAAATATGATAGGAAAATAATATCAAAATGTTTGAAATGGTTAAAACTAAATTTAAGTATGAAGTAACAAATAAATTTAAAAGTTTAATAAAGTTCAAAAGACTAATAAAGTATAAAAAAGAGTTTGAATGTTATAAAAAAGATCTTTCCCCTTACAAAGAGATATTAATCGGTGTAGGATTTGAAGGATGAAAAGGATAAAATGATGTCTTGTGCCAAAATAGGAGCATTCCTATTCTTTACCCCCTCTTGGTGCTGGTCGACACTATTTTGGCTGAGGAGTTGCCCGTTGGAAGCTATCGGTCATCGGAATCGAAATCCCGTCACCCGCTTCAGAAAGCCATTTAATTTACATATAAATATAATTTTAGAAAAATATGAAATCAAACTGATACCATATCTTTCATAGTTCAAATGAAAGAGCACTATACCTCAAGCTATGTATCTATCCCGAAAGATAGACACAAAACTTGAGGGTGGGGCTTGATCAAATAAACTAAGAAATATATGACATCCATATAGTTTGCAAAAATCATTTTATTTATAAGCCGACAAGATTCCCTATTTAATACAAAGAATTAAATAAGGTTTATATAAAGCTGGATTTGAAAAAGTTTCCTATAAGGGCAAGCC
Source organism: Phalaenopsis hybrid cultivar (assembly GCA_002079205.1). Classification (NCBI taxonomy): domain Eukaryota; kingdom Viridiplantae; phylum Streptophyta; class Magnoliopsida; order Asparagales; family Orchidaceae; genus Phalaenopsis; species Phalaenopsis hybrid cultivar. The sequence continues at coordinate 276,497 of JXCR01141630.1, forward strand.
CCTATAGTTAATTACATCTTAGATAATCGAAATCACCTAAGAAAACTCTCAATAAAAATCAAGGAATATTATCTTTAAAGAGGTCAAAAGGATAGGACTTCTCAACGAGATCAGACAAAGAGGTGTGAAAGGGGAATGACTCAAATTTGGAACAATTATTGTAGAATCCAAAGGAGGAAGAATTAGGGGATGTCACAGACCCAGAGAAGAACCTCGGTGACTTCCTAAGCTACCATATGGTTTGGCTTTAGTTTTGTAGAAAAATATTTAAATGTTTCATCCTGTCAATTTTATTAGTTAGGGCTTACATTCGCATGAAACGATCACACAAATAGCCTCGAAGATGTGAGGATTTAGGTCGTGACGAACGAAAACCTCGGAATCCTAAGACTAGTTAGGGCTTAAATTATACAACAGAGCTATACAAAAGTCTGGAGAAAAGGTTGAGGATTTATGTTGCATAAGCAAACCACCTCGAAGTCCTATGGCTTGGTTATTTAATTCTAAAGAAAGAGTGGTTTAGCTGATGTAGACATGTTCTGCTATTGAAGATGGTTGTGTTGCCCATAATGCTAGCTCCAAGCTCCTTGTCACGGCAAATTTAGGCTTTATAATGTGTCAAATTATAATGTTAAATCAGATATCCCTAAAGGTCATGGTTATTTAAATATTATGGGGCATATTAAAGTTGATTAGAGCGATGCCGGTTAGGATCCTGCGGTTTCCTCATTCTGACACCACTATTTTCCTTCGGATTCACTTAGTCCAAATGAGTTTACTAAACTCAACTTAATGAGTTTCATACTTTCATTTAAATCGTGAAAAATCTCGTTAGCAACCGTAGGTTACCTCCTCTAAGGGATTCTCAATCATCCGATAGAGACGTTTTAATTTAGTTGCAATTTTTGTTTTGTGATGTTTGTGATTAAATTTTGAATTGTCTTATATTTTGAATGTTGTGGTGGTAAATTTTATTTTGATTGATTTTTAGTTTTGTTTTGGTTTTACGGTTATCCTAACAGTTTTGGTTGTCATGCAGAGTGACATCGTTGCTTAACATGCAAGCTCGAGGCAAGAAGTACAAAAAGGTAAATGCAATAATTTAAAAGCGTATCTGTCGATTCTTCTTGTTCCTCCACCTAAATGGTTTGTACTTGCAAAGCATGTATATAATTTTACGGGGAATTTAAATTGCAAGAGTAGATGAAGGTTTAGCTACAAATTCCAAGTTATGACTTTATTAAATCTCATAAAATCCTTGTGGATGGTTTTAGAACAAAAATATGGCAATTCCAATTTGCTCTTCAAAATGTCCAATAGATTTCAAAATGCTTGAGGCATAACCTTGGACCACTTTGACAATTTCTTGAAATATTCCGAGTTCATTTTGGACTTATCATATTGTTCCATTAATTATCCGAGGTTAAAGTGTGACCACCCCGTTGCTCAGTGAAACTTGACAATTTAATTATCTCAATGACAGGATACCCAATTATTCAATTGAGGTTTCGTTTAAAATTTATGTGAGTGGGTGCCCCTAAGGCAAGTTTAAGTCATTTAAGATTATGGTGCCCGCAATTAAAGTCAGGCTCGTTGTGTTTAAAGATGTTAATCACCAATCATGTTACCTTCTAAATCAGATCAATTGAGTGTAGACATCGAGTCTATGTCACTACCAAGCCTTTAAGAATCATGATAGGTGGAATGGTGATTATCAAAATTTTGATTTAAGTAATATTATTATTATTGAAAGAGCACATCATCATCAATCTTAGGCTCAAAATAAGTAAATTATCATCTTTTTATCTTAAGCCCATCACTTAAGAATCATTTGATCTTAGTTGACTTCCAAGTCATGAAGGTTAGTAAAATTATGATATTGTTGATTTTTGCAAAGGTGGTGAGTGAGTTTCTACCTTTTAGTCCCATTATATTTCAATCATCCAATCATATTCCTTAAGATCAAAATTTTCCCATTTTTCCCTTGGTTAATCCTAAATTTTGATTAAGGACCAAAATCTAAAATGATTATTTTGCCCTTAGGGTACTTTACCTCATAACTCATTAAATACAACTCAAATGACTTGAGTATTCAGAGTGTTATATCAATTGAGTTAATTGAAACATTAGAAGAGAATAATGTGGGTTTTCTTTTGTGTTTTTAAATTCAGGAAATAGTGTTTGAAAATTGATTTATTTAACTATCCAAAATAAAGTTTTTATTTATGAGAAAATTATTAGAGGTTTCCTTGNTATTTATTATAATTATTTTAATGAGAAAATAAGGGAAAATCACTTTTAAGCTTTTAAAATTCATTTTTAACTTAGAAAAATTAGAAAAAATATCCTAATGAATTATAAGTGATCAGGGAAAGCTTTTACACATTTTGAACCATTTTTGTATTTTTGAAAATTTTGATTATTTTAATTATTTTTATTTCAAAATAAATTTTAAAAATGATATATTTTAAAAAATATATTTTTTATTTTTTTTAAATGCCCCTGACCACAGGGAAATCAGAAAACTATTCTTCATGATTTTTCTAAGCTTATGTAATTTATTATAAATATTTTTGTACAAAAATACAAAGTTTCTATAAAAATCAATTTTAGTGCTTAAGCTAAGCCAAATAATTTTTAAATTTTTACAGTAAGTAAATATGATTTTTATGCACAATGTGGAATTGATTTAGATAATTTTTTATAAGTATATAATTTACATAAATTAACACAATGTGTATACATTTGATTAAATATAAAAATGTAAAAAATAATTCAAAACATCATAATATTTTTCATAGACTTCTCTAACCACAGAAAACCTATTAAAATTATCCTCTTAATTTTTCCAATGATATGTTGATTTAGCCATAGAAATTTTAAACCATGGTGAGCCATATTTAGTCATGGAGAATTGAAATACCACATAAGTTATTTAATTAATTAAAATCATATACTTGGCAAATAATTTTTATTTTTATTTCACTTTATTCTCCTCTGTTCCATAATCAAGATGGTATTTTTATTTAATTTTTATGATTTTTTTAGAGAAAGATATGGATTTTTGAAGTTCAGACATTTCAAAATAATTCAAAAAATCCATATTTTTCTACTTATCCACGCGACACCAACTTATCCTTCGACGGCTCCGAAAACACACACGGTGCACTCCCATTCATTGCACTTTCCACCTAGGCATGCCACACAGACCGCGATTTTTGTACCAAGAGTCTATCCGGCTCAATCTCCTTCATCCATTGGATATACACACGATCAGGCAACATCCGTTCATCGTCCCCAAGTGACCTAATCCGTAAGTTGTTCTCACAAAAACCTTAAGATCTCTACCTAGACTCAAGCAAATCACATGGGATTTGTTTCTAGACCTTCATCTACTCAAGACAAACACATCTATACGGTTAATCAAGTATNGCGGACCGCGATTTTTGTACCAAGAGTCTGTCCGGCTCGATCTCCTTCGTCCATTGGATATACACACGATCAGGCAGCATCCGTTCATCGTCCCCAAGTGACCTAATCCGTAAGCTGTTCTCACAAAAACCTTAAGATCTCTACCTAGACTCAACCAAATCACATGGGATTTGTTTCTAGACCTTCATCTACTCAAGACAAACACATCTATACGGTTAATCAAGTATGAAATCAAGCCATTACACATGGAGAGTTAAATAAGCCTGGGTTAGGGTTAAAGCTCAATACCTTTGTCTGAGAGGGGAGGCCTCAATTAGATGGTTGTGGTAGCTTTGATTGAGTCCAATGAACCTCTAGATGAAGTCCCAAGCCTTGGTGAATTGTCTAGGTATGATTTTGGCCAAGGTGGATTTCAGGTGTTCGTCTAGAGCTATCCTAGAAATTGTTTCAGAGGGGGCTTTGATGGGGAATCAACCTCTCTTGCTCTAGGGATGGTGTGTGCACAATTAATTTGAATTTGGTGAACTGTGGAGAGATGTCCTGATCTAAGTTGAAAGTTTGAGCTCAAAATTGGGCTCTCACAATTGGAATCAGAGNATCTAGAGCTATCCTAGAAATCGTTTCAGAGGGGGCTTTGATGGGGAATCAACCTCTCTTGCTCTAGGGATGGTGTGTACACAATTAATTTGAATTTGGTGGACTGTGGAGAGATGTCCTGATCTAAGTTGAAAGTTTGAGCTCAAAATTGGGCTCTCACAATTGGAATCAGAGGGGGGGAGATGGTTGGATTGAGCTTAGGGATGCTTGAAGAGTCTCTGGTGAGATTTTGGCAGAGTTTCCCCAAGCATTTTGAACACCTCTCCTTTGGCCATGGAGGGGGATGATTAAATAGAAGTGCTTAGGCTAACCACTAGGGCCAATTGATGGGTGCAAAGAGCTGCTTAGGTGGAGGGCTGAGGAGCTCTGAGGAGAAATTATGATGAGTTGGCCTCTAGAGTAGAAATTGGGATTGATTTAAGGGTGGTGGCTCACAATTTTGGCATTTCCCGGTGAGTAGGGTGGCTAGCTAGAGCAGGGGAGGTGTTTAGGTGGTCAGATGAGCCAGGGAGAGGGTTAATTATGATTTACCCCTAATGGTTAGTGATGATGGAAGAGATTTCTTGGTTAAGGCCCAAAAATGGGATGAAATCCCTTATTTTAGGGACCTATTGGTCCATAGCTCACTTGGGTGGGTTTAGGGTGGTTTAGCTTGGTTAATAGAATGTTCTTAGTGGCTATGGTGACAATAATTTTGTGACTTTGGCATGAATAAGTCAATTTTGGTGAAGGGGTTCAATTTGGGTCAAAATGGCTAGAAGTTGGGTTTGGGTTTGGCTAGCCATGACATTGAGCCCAATTTATTGATCAATTCGGTGTATATGATTGTCATGAGAAGCTTAGAAAATATTTGGAGTGATTTTGAATTGGTTTGGAGGTTCAATTTGGAGAATTTTGGGCATTTGGTCAATCTGAGGGTGTTGGGTTAGACTTGGGTTTAGGTTAGGCTAAGGTTGGGTTAGGTCAAAAATTGATGGTTCAAAATGGTCTAGAGGAATGTCATAAAGAATTTTCAATATAAATTGGGTGTCAATTTTGGGGTTAGGGCATTCAATTTGGTGGAATTTGGAGACAGCCAATTTGGGGCAAATTTGGGGATTTTGAATGTGGGTTAAAATTGAGTGAAATTGAGGCTTGACCAAGACCAATGGAAGGTCTAATTTGATGTGTAGGATTGTTAGGAAGAATTTAGGATTCAATTTGGGGCAATTGAGTGGATCATATGGTTCAATTAGATGAGATTAAGTCATAGGGTCAAAATTAGGGGTTTAATTTGGATCAAAATTAAGCTCAAAGAATGGGTAAATTAGGCTTGGATTTAGTTTGAATTGATCATATGAAAGATTTAAGTTTATAAATTAAATTGGGTAGGATTGGGGCCAAATTTTTGGGTATGTGAGGTGAATTTGAAGAAATTGGGCCTTTAAAGGTAATTTGGGCATTTTTGGTCAAAGTGGTCAATTTGGCCAAATTGGGTTCAATTAAATGGTCCAAATTGGTTTTTTGGAGATTTGAAATGATTTTTGAGGGTTTTGTGAAAGTTTGGGCTACCATGGGTATTTTTGTAATTTAGGCAAATTTGAGGGTATTTTGATAACTTTGGAATTTTTGGGATGTTTTGGTAAATTTAGGTAGTTTTAAAAGGTTGAAATGATTTTTGAATAATTTTGGGTATTTTGGATGAATTTGGGAATTTAAGTCAAATTTAGGGTTTCAAGGGCATTTAGGTAATTTGGGTAGATTTGGGTGCAAAAGGCCAAGTTGGTTATTTTGGTAGAATTGGGGTGCCAACCACTTATATGAGTTATGGGCCAATGAAATCCCCATTTGGGTCCTCTATGTGCTGGTCTTAGCTAAACCCTAGCTTAGGGCCAGTGGGTTTAGGGGACCATCTACATGAGTTTCCCGAAAGATCAAGGATTTAGGTACTGACCTCGGGATGGGAATTAAAATTTAAGTATCAATCCCGAAAAGAGAGTCAGAATTTAGGTACCGACTTCAAAAGGAGGGAGTCAAATTTTAGGTACTGACCCCAAAATGGGAATTGAAATTTACGTATCAATCCGAAAAAGAGAATCGGAATTTAGGTACTAACCTCAAAAGATAGGAATCAGAATTTAGGTACTGATCCCGAAAGATAGGAATAAGATTTTAGGTACTGATTCCAAAAGGAGGGAATCAAAATTTAGGTACTTATCCTGAAATGGGAATTGAAATTTAAGTATCAATCCCAAAAAGAGAATCAGAATTTAGGTGCCAACCTCGAAAGAAGGGAATAAGAATTTAGGTACTGATCTCGAAATGAGAATTGAAATTTAGGTATCAATCTCAGAAAGAGAGTCAGAATTTAGGTACTAACCTCAAAAGATAGGAATCAGGATTTAGGTATTGATCCCAAAATGGTAATTAAAATTTAAGTATCAATCCCGAAAAGAGAGTTGGAATTTAGGTAATGACCTCAAAAGAAGGGAATC
>JXCR01141633.1:4894-50805 GCA_002079205.1 Phalaenopsis hybrid cultivar
GTGTGTGTGTGTGTGGGTTGCCTCCCATAAAGCGCTTGGTTTAACATCGTTAGTCTGACATACCATTTGATTAGTTGTGTTGACTTAACATTAAAACTTCTTTAAATTGTGTTATGTGCCCTTCATAATAATGTTTCAATCGATTCCCATTAACTTAAAATGTCTTTTCAGTGTTAGGATGATTAATAACAGTAGTTCCATAATGATAAACTTTGATCACATTAAATGGTCCTAACCATCTGGATTTCAGTTTTTATGGAAATAATCTCAATCTTATATTATATAATAAAACTTCTTGTCCAAGTTCAAACTTTTTTTGAATAATCTTTCGATCATGTCATATTTTTATTTTCTCTTTATAGATTTTTGCATTATCATATGTTTCATTTCTATTCTCCTCAAGTTCATTGAGTTGCAATAATATTTTCTCATCAGCATCCTTTAAATTAAAATTAAATTCCTTAATTGGCCAAAATGTTTTATGCTCCAATTCTACTAATAAGTTGCATGTTTTTCCAAAAATATGTCTATATGAGGACATTCCTATAAGAGGCTTATAAGTAGTTCTGTATGCCCATAATGCAGTATCTAATCTACCAGACCAATCCAATTTATAAGGATTTACAACTTTTTCTAAAATTCATTTTATTTCACGATTTGATATCTTTGCTAGACCGATAGACTGAAGATGATAAGCAGTAGAGAATCTATGCAAAATATCATATTCTTAATCAATTTTTTGATTCTCTTATTCCTAAATTGAGATCCTCCATCCGTAATAATTACTCTCGGCATTCCATATCTTGTAAAAATATTTTTAATTAAAAATCAAAAAACACTTTGAGCATCACATCTAGGTGCAACAATAGCTTCAATCCATTTGGACATATAATCAACTGCAAGTAATATATATAAGTTTCCAAATGATGGCAGAAATGGTCCCATAAAATTTAATCCCCACACATCAAAAATTTCAACTTCTAATGTGTAATTTAGAGGCATTTCATTTCTTCTAAAAATATTTCCTACATCGATCGCATGTTTTAATATATTCATTAACATATCTAAAAAGAGTAGGCCAATAAAATCCAGCTTGCAAAATCTTATATGCAGTTCTATTTGTTCCAAAAAATGTCCACCAAATTCAGAATCATGACATCTCTCAATTATCTGTTGAGTTTCCATATAAGGCACACACCTTGTAATAATTAGATCCTTATATTGTTTATATAAATATGTGTCATCCCAAAAATAGAATTTTGAATCATATATAAATTACTTTAATTGTGGATTTTTAATATCAGGTGATAGAATATCACTTATAATATAATTTACTATATCAGCATACCACGGTACATTCATTTCATCAATACTATATAATTGTTCATCAAGAGAAATTTTCTAAATTTTCATTTCCAAAATTAGTTAATATTTCTCTTTCTAGTCTTGACAAATGATCAGCTATTTGATTATCATTTTCCTTCATATCAATTACAGTAAAATCAAACTCTTACAAAAGAAGTATCCATCTGTTGACCTCACTTTTGGTTGAGGTTTAGTTTTTCCTCTTTAGTAGCCTAAGTTTTAGACATAGGACTTTCCTATTTACTATTCTTAGAAAACTAGACAAGGAACCCTCATCATTAGAAATTTCAAACTCTTCCCTACACAACTTGAAGTTCCACACATTGGTCCTAACCTCTAGCACTTAGTAGGTGAGGTCATTATAGGGGAACTCAAGATGAGTCACCCTTAGGATTGCTTGACCTTAGGGTTGGCCCTGGGTGTTATTCTAGGGCTAAGGCACTCACTTGCAATCACTTGCACTCACAATCACTCACTATCCTAAACTTAAACTTCTAGGCTTTGATCCCTTAATACTTTTGAGAGACTCATGTAGGTGGTCTCCTAAACCCATTAGCCTTGGGCTAGGGTTTGGCTAAGATCAGGCCCAAAATGGGGTTTCCATTGGTCCATGGCTTATTGATGGTGGTTGGTACCACAACTCTACCAACACACCTAACCTAGCTTTTTGCACCTAAATTTCCCCAAATTACCTTGATACCTTTGGGACCCCAAATTTGCCAAAATTTCCAAATCTAGCCAAAATACCCAACTTGACTCAAAAAAGCATTTTAAACACCTTGAAAACACCCAAACTATCCAAAATCACCAAAATTGGCCAAATTACCAAAATACCCCTCCTTACTCCAAAATTCCAAAAATTCCAAAAAATTCCAAAAATTCCCAAAATCTTCCAAATATTCCTAATTTCATTTTGTTCAACTATCACATGACACAATTTGGCCAATTTAACCATCTTTGATCAAAACCCCCAAATTACCCTTTAAAGGCCCATATTTTCCCTAAATCACTCCAAATGTCCATCAACTTGATCCCAATCTCCCCAAATTTCAATCCAAAACTCAAATTCACCTTCAATATGACCAAAAAAACCAAATCCAAACTCAATTGACCCATTCTTTGAGCCCAATTTTGATTTAGATCAAAACCCCAATTTTGGCCCCATAACTTGGTTCCACCAAATTGAACACATGGCCTACTCCATTTGCCACAATTTGTGTTGAAAAACCTTCATAACATCCCCATATATCATAATTAACCTTCAATTGGCCTTGGTGAAACCTCAAATTCATTTGATTTTGACCTAAGTCCAAAAGCCCCAAATTTGCCCCAAATTGGCCATGTATCAAAATCTCACCAAATTGATGGCCTTAGCCCTAAAATTTCCACTCTATAGCTTCATAAAAAGTATTCAAAACACCTCCCTTGATCATTTCAATAATTCAATTTGGACTTATCCCAAGGCTAGCTCAACCTAGACGCATGTCTAACCCAATATGTCCAAATTGGCCAAATTTCAAAAATCCCTCAAATTGACCTACCAATTGAGCTCAAAAATCACTTCAACCCTTCACTAAAAATCTTCATAACAATCATCTAGACAATGTTGATCAATCAATTGGGTCAATTTACATGGATAACCTAGCCCATACCCAAACTTTGATCTCTTTAACCCACATTGAACTTATGCATCAAAGATGGCTTCACTACCCCAAAGTCATCAAATTAACTCCACCTCAGCCATGGATTAGACTCTAAGACTGAGCCAAAACCCATCTAACCACCTAAAATAAGCCATGGACCAAAGGTCCCCCAAATTAATGGATTTTATTTGTAAAAATGCACATACTTAAGATACCCTTACCAAAACTAAACCTCATTGCATTAAGTTGCTTTGACAGATTCCCCTGGATGCCTTGAGCACCTAGCCACCTTCCCCTGCTGAGTCGCCGGAGAAGCTCAAAACTGAGACCCACTCCCATGGAACTTCACTCAAATCAAACCTAGAGGCCAACTCAGCCAAACCAAATTGTAGAGCTCCTCTACCCTCCACCTAAGCACCACAATACACCCAAACATTTACCCTGAGAGCCACCCCATGGCCATTTTTATAAAAACTCACCTCCATGGCCATGGGAGGCGAGCTAAAAATTTTCTTAGAGAGAGCTTCCCAAATCACTCACAAAGCTTCTTTGAGACCTCCACAGCCCATTCCAATCACTCCATTGCCTTGATTCCCTCTGTAACCCTAATTTTGAGCTTAAAATTAGGGCAGAAATAGGACATCCCTAAAAACTCCACCAAACTTCAATTGCTTGTGCCCACACCTTCACAACAGTAAGAGAAGAAAAAGCCCCATCAAATTACCCTCTGAAATAGCCTCTACAATAGCTCTAGACCAACACCCAAAATCGATCTTGATCAAAATCATACCTAGGCTTTACACCAAGACGAGAGGCTCAATCTCTAGCCTTCTTGGATCCCAACAAATGTGTCAAAGCCCTCTAATTGAAGCTTCACATCTCAGAGCCAAGGTATAAAACTTCTCTTATTATTGAGCCTTTTTCAACTCTTCATTTGATTTGAGTTGATTTCATGGTATCATAACCGTATGAATATGTTCCTCTAATCTAAACGAGCATTTTAAAAAAAATCTCCCTTAATTTGGTTAAGAAATGAGAGAGATCTTAAGGCTAGAAGATGGACGGTTCTCGGGCTAGGCTATCGAGAACGATGACGGGGAGCCTTCTGATCGGGTGTGTATCGGAAGGAGGGTTGAGATTAAGTCGGACAGCGCTTCGAAACATAATCCATGGGCCGAGTCAGTGCTGAGGTGTATGGCGGCGTCAAATGGGAGCGTGTTGCGTGGAGCTTTGGAGTCGGCGTAGGTTGAGGTGGCGACGCGCATTTAAATAGATAAATAGGGATTTAATTAATTCAGAAAATAACCTCTAGCCTTAAAAATTCATATCTTGGTGTAGAAAAATCACAAAAATAAAATAAAAATACTTTGTTGCTCAGTGAACAAAGGAGAACAATGTGGAAATAATTTTAGGTCCATGTGATGCATATTTTATTTTTAATTAATTAAATACTAATTTGAATCTTTTGATTCTCATGCATATTGGCATTTCATTATAGCTTGGAATTTTACCATGTTGTTGCCTCTATCTTAGGGAACATCCCTTAATTTTTCCAAAGTCAGAGGAGCTCCCTAGATAGAGAGTCACATTGTTCAAGTTTATGTTCATTATTTGCTTAAAATAATCATGGAAATTAGCATGTTGCTTAGAAAATTCTAAAAAAAATTTTGGAAGGTTTATGATGACCAAAGAGCTATTAGGAAAATTTGTCATGAGCCAAGTCATTCAAAATACACCTCATCTTCACAAACCCTAAATCAATAAGATAATTAATTTTAAAAAATTTAAACAATAAAATGACTTGGTTTTTAATATTCACTATTTTTTAGGATCCAAAGAACTCACCATAAAAATTGCAAAATATTTTGAGTTCATTTGGTAACTTAACTTGATTTTTAATGATAAATAACATTTTTAGCACCAAAATATAACCAGAAAAAATATTAAACTTATTTTTTTGAGTTCTCTGTGATCATGGGAATTTTCTAAAAATAAAATGGAGTTTAAAATAAAAACTTTATTTTTAGCTTATTTTTAAAATATTTTAAATAATTAAAAATCCATAAAAATCATAAAAATAATAAAATTCATAGAAATGTTCTAAATTATTTCCTAAGCACTTAGGAACAATTGGAATATTTTTCCTGGTTTTCTAAATAAAGATATTGAATTTTAAAGCTTAAAAATAATTTTTAAAGGCTAAAATGAATTTTCACTAAAAATAATGCAAATAAATCAAATAAATATCATAAAATATAAAATCTTCTCCTCTGAGTTCTTTGACCTCAAGAGGACTTTTCAAAAATATAAAACTTAATTTTCCACATTTAAAATATTTTATTATTAATAAATACCCCAGAATTTAAAATAATTCTTAAAATTCAAATAAAATTCAAAAAATCATGAAATTTGATCAAAGGCTTCTCTGGTCTAGGTCTACCTCCAGTAAAAATTTTATGGGATTAAGATTTACCTTCATCATGTTGGGAATTTTCTTTGGAAAATCTTATTTTTTGCATGAAAATAATTATGTAAATTAAATTAAATCTTGAAAAATCACATTTTCTCCTCTGATGTCTTAATTGACCCATGAATGAGGAAGGATAAAAATTTTAAAGTCATTTGAATTGAATTTGACAAATTATGAAGTGTTAGAATTTTAGGGGCAAATATGTAATTTTAGAAATTTAGCCTTAATTAACATTTAGGCTTAATTTAAAGAGTGAAATGGGTAACCTTTGATCTTAAATTGGATGTTTAAAGCATAAGGGGTTAATTGGTAGAAACCAACCTCACTTTCCCAATTGAAAAGATAAGTTAATAAAGTTTATTTGGATGTTTGAAACACAAGGGGTTAATTGGTAGAAACCAACCTCACTTTCTTAATTGAAAAGATTAAGTTAATAAATTTCTAAATTATTAAATTTGAAACCAACCTTACTTTCTTAATTAAAAAGATAAGTTAATAGATTTCTAAATTAGTAAAATTTGGAAGTTTATTGCCCAGGACTTAGGGGTATGACTTTTGAAGTCAACAATTAATCAATTTAATACCCCTATTTTGTAGTAAGTTAATAAATTTTTAGATTATTAAAATTTGGAAGTTTATTAAAATAAAATGAACCTAGGACTTTGACTTTTGAAGTCAATAATTAATCAATTTAATACCCCTATTTTGATTTTCAAATAAAATTAACTAATAAATTTCTAAATTATTAAAATTTGGAAGTTAATTAAAATAAAATGAACCCAAGACTTAGGGGTATGACTTTTGAAGTCAATAATTAATCAATTTAATACACTTATTTTGATTTTCGACTTAGGGGTATAACTTTTGAAGTCAATAATTAATCAATTTAATACCCCTATCTTGATTTTCGACTTAGGGGTATGACTTTTGAAGCCAATAATTAATCAATTTAATACCCCTATTTTGATTTTCACTTAGGGGTATGACTTTTGAAGTTAATAATTAATCAATTTAATACCCCTATTTTGATTTTCAAAAAATCCAAGTCATGAATCATGATCACTTAAAGCTTAACCATTTTCAAAACTAATTAAGACACTCACCTAGATTAATCCAAATCATGAATCAAGACCACCTAAGGCTTAACCTTTTTCAAAACTATCTTGGACTTAGGGGTATGACTTTGGAAGCCAATAATTAATCAATTTAATACCCCTATCTTGATTAGGACTTAGGGGTATCTTTTGAAGTCAATAATTAATCAATTTAATACCCCTTATTTTGATTTTCGACTTAGGGGTATAACTTTTGAAGTCAATAATTAATCAATTTAATACCCCTATCTTGATTTTCGACTTAGGGGTATGACTTTTGAAGCCAATAATTAATCAATTTAATACCCCTATTTTGATTTTCACTTAGGGGTATGACTTTTGAAGTTAATAATTAATCAATTTAATACCCCTATTTTGATTTTCAAAAAATCCAAGTCATGAATCATGATCACTTAAAGCTTAACCATTTTCAAAACTAATTAAGACACTCACCTAGATAGGGGTATGACTTCTGAAGTCAATAATTAATCAATTTAATACCCCTATTTTGATTTTCAAATAAAGGTATAACTTTTGAAGTCAATAATTAATCAATTTAATACCCCTATCTTGATTTTCAAATAAATTTCAAATCATGAATTATGACCACCTAAAGCTTAATATTTTTAAAGCTAATTAAGATACTCACCTAGGTCTTAAGGGCTTAGTAGTGACTTAGGCTAAATCAAGTTTCATTTAAATCAGGATTAGAAAAGTAAACATCATTTAAAATCAAAACATCTTTCAATCACTATAAGCCCATTTATAACCACAATTTGGTTAAGTGTTCCAATAACACTAACTTGCCTTTTTAAGAGTCTTCACCCACATAATTTTAAAAATTAAATTACATATGATAATTACCTTTCTCTTAGGGATAATTGAGACATCAATGTTCATTGAGCATTAAGGTGTTTTATAAGGTGAATTATTAAGCAACATAATAAGTTTAAAAGAACTCAGGATTTTCCACCAGGCAGCGAGAGAGTAGCACAGACCTGCTTCTTTCTCAAGATTTTTTTAATACCGTAGAGATCTACTAAACTTAATATATTTTGCTTGGCAACTTCATCCTTAATTAAACTCTTAAGGACTCGCCAAGATATGACCTAGGGTTAGGTAGGTTGTCAAAATTTTACTTCCATAACTCATAGAAATTGCCTTAACATGCCTTTTGAGTTTCAGGTAGTGGAACGAGAAGACTTGTCAGGTAAGCTTTTACAGTTTTCAGCATTGTCTTTCTTGTACTTTAATACTGTGCTTTTATACCTACAAACTTGCATGCTAAACAACGATGTCAACCTGTATGAAAACTAAAACTATCAGAAAAGCCACAAAACCAAAAAAAAAACCTAAAATCAACCAAGATAAAATTCACCGTCACAACATTCAAAATATAAAACAACTCAAAATTTATCACATAAAACAACAATTTGCAACTATATTAAGATGTCTCTATCGGATGATCGGGAATTCCTCGGAGGAGGTAACCTACGGTTGCTAATGAGACTTCCCACGGTCTAAATGAAATTATGGAACTCTATAAGTTGAGTTTAATAAGTTTATTTAGACTAAGTGAATCCAATAGAAAATAGTGGTGTTGGAACAAGGGAACAGTGGGATCCTAACCGGTGTCGCTCTAATCAACTTTAATATGCCACCCCATAAAATTTAAAGAACTTCAACCATAGGGCCACCTAATTTAAACATCATAACTTGACACACTTGAAAACTCAAACTCGTCGCAGCAAGGAGCTTGGAGCTAGCATGGTGGGCAGCACTACCATATTCAACAGCAAAACCTATCTTCCCCAACTAAACCAATCTTCCTTCCTTAGACTTAAACAACAAAGCCATAGGACTTTGAAGTTGCTTGCTTATGCAACGTAAATTCTCATCTTATCTTTAGTCATTTTATTTAGCTCTGCTATACAATATAAGCTCTAACTCGTCTAAGAATTTTGAGGTTGTCGTTTGTCTCGATCTAAATCCTCATATCTTCCAGGCTATTCGAGTGATCGTTTCACACAAATGTAAGCCCTAACTAGTAAAATTGATAGGATGAAACACCTAAATATTTCTCCTTAAAATTGAAGCCAAACATTAGCATAGCTTGGGAAGTCGCCGGGGTTCTCCTCTAAACACATGACATCCCCTAGTTCTTCCTCATTTCGACTCTACAACAAAATGTTCTAAATTTTAACCAATCCCCTTTCACACCTCTACGTCCGAACTCATTGAAAAGTCATACCCTTTGAAACTCTTTGAAGATAATATTTCCTGATTTTTATCGAGAGTCTTCTTGGGTGACTTTGGTCATTTAAGATGTAATTAACTATATGGGCTTCCCATTATAAGAAGCATGTCTGAACCCAGCTTAATATAAACCTTATTTAATCCTTTATATTAAATAGGGGAACTCCATGTCCGAACCCAGCTTAATATAAACCCTATTTAATTCTTTATATTAAATAGGGGAACTTGCGGCAATACACGCAGACCAAACAGACGTCATACTTTTCTTAGTTTATTTGATCGAGCCTCATCCTCAAGTCTTGTAGACCAAACGGATGTCATATATTCCTTAGTTTATTTGATCGAGCCTCATCCTCAAGTCTTTAGACCAAACGGACGTCATACTTTCCTTAGTTTATTTGATCGACCATCATCCTCAATTCTTGTGCCAGATGTCATATATTTCTTAGTTTATTTGATCGAGCCTCATCCTCAAGTCTTGCTTTGGGATAGATAGATGATTTGAGGTACAGTGCTCTTTCATTTAAACTATGAAAAATATAGGGTCAATTTGATTTCATATTTTTCTAAAACTAAATAGATAAATTAAAACGTCCTTCCAAAGTGGGCGACGGGATTTTGATTCTGGTGACTGACAGCTTCTTACGGGCAACTCCAACCACAAAAATAGCGCTGACAGCTTATGGCGACTCTACTGGGGACAAGCTTTTCTTTCCATACAAATCAAGAAATATTATCTTCACACATCGATAATATGTCCATGTCCCTCTTGGACCAGATTACCTTTCTTATGTTGGCATACTTTACCCATTTTTATCTTGGGAAGGTACGGCTAACTCCTTGGACTTCAGGGCTATCTGTTCAACCATCTTTGAACAGAGGGGTTCAGAAGGCCATTAAGGACTCTTTAAATTTTCATGTGGGGTCGGATCCCCAATAAGTGTGTCAGTGGAGTGGTTCCACTTGGGCAGTGTCTTCCACTAAATAGGTCTCGCACTGGGTCCTAAAATACTTCATATCTCCCTTCCAAATTTGATTTGCTATTCTGCAAATTAAACCAAATCGTGTTGTGCTGCGCGCACTTTGAAACTTTCTTATATTAAATAAATTTTACACTTTTTCATAAATAAGATTTTAAAATAACCATAAATTATGTTTTCACATTTCCCGCCCAATCTACAGATCAACCTCTACTTTCAGTGCTTGCACTAAAAATTACGAGGTTTTTTGGCCATATAGCTAACCCCAAAACTTTCTGTTTTCAAGCCTACTGCAATGGCCTACCCAATCCTGACCTTTTCTTGCAACCTGCCAACGAGTCACGAAGCCCCCAACCTCGCTCCTACCATCAAATTTGGAGCTAGATTTAAAGATCTCAAGGTCATCATTGGGAAAGCCCCGTTTGTAGTAATGAAGATTGCCACTCCGAAAATTCAAGAACCATCTGCATAATTTAGTTTGAACTGCCTTCAAGACTTCATTACCTGCAAGAAGTCTAAAACTACTACCATCGCGGCACCCGCTAAACCTGCTAGCCCCGCAGTTGTTAAAGGGAAAGAAGTAATGATTATTGAGGATCCAACTGAGGGATTAACTGTCCCACCACCTGTGTTTGAAATCAGATCAAGTTCAAGGATTGTATCGCTGACCCAAAATCAAAGGTGGAACCATAAGAGAAAAGTTCGGAGGGCCATTACAGCCCAGGCTCCCAAGGAGACACCTGTTGAGGAGAAGCCTCATCAAGATGAAGAAGTGTTACTAGAAATTTATCTATTTTTACGAGGGAGTAGATTCCATCCTCTGAAGGATATCGATGGATACGAGAGTATCTGGAGAATCGCTGTCACATTACCGTCGCTTCATGGACACGTTGAGGAGAGAAAGAAATTTACTCCTATCACTCGAGTTAGTGCAGTTTTCAGAAGGCTTGCTACCAAAGAAGGATGTTCAGTTAGCGAGTTGCTTAAATGAGTGGGAGATGCAATTTCCCCTTGCATGAAGAAGGAAATTTTGAAGGGCGTCAAATCTGCCAGAGTCCCACAAGACAATGGGAGTGCCACATACTTGCATCCCCGTTTGGTTCCATTTAGGGAACAAAGTTGATATCGCAGTGATTACTACTGATTATATCGCCACCAGGACCGCAAGTCGTCGACCGGTTAATTTAAGACCGGGTTCGAAAATCTTACCTGTCACCCATTATGGAGATATTCCTACAATCCCAAAGGCAAAGACAAGACGATTACCTAGCACTGTAGCCGGTCTACACCATGGGGAGCATACTTTCCCTTGTCATTCCAATGTTTTTTACTAAGACGCTCCATCCTGAGACATCATCGTCGAAAAAGAAAAAGGTATGGGTACCCAAGGTCGCTGCACCAATACAGTCCGGTAAGCCCGCAGGACAAGAACATGGAATGAAGCCAGGATCTGAAATATCTGACATCGTCGCAACAATAGCCAGTGAGATGGAGGAAAAAGTAGAGGATGTCCATCAGGGTCCTCCAGATCTTAAAGAAATCAAAGAATAAAAAATTAAAGAGAAAGTTGAGAAACTCAGGATCGAGATTTCTAAGTTAGCTCGAGAACAAGGAGTTTCGGTTGATAGCGATGATGAAAATTTTGATTACAATGATTACTTGGAGGAATATTTCATGGATGTCCATGTAATTGAAACCAAAGCCACCACGTCTGCGCGTGAGGCTCAACCTCACACCGAAGAGAACGCCGTAGATGAGCTGTGTAGGGCTGTCCTCCTAAGGGATGAGCAAGTTAGTCTACTGGAGAAAATAATAGAAGAGATGAGTGCAGCCATGACCATTATGGCCACTATTCACGGGCAATCCAAAGTACCGTAATTGGCTCTCCAAAGATCAATCAACCAGAAATCATAGACTTCACAGATGAAAGGAGAGAGGTTTCTTCAGTAAACAGAGACAAGCAACATAGAAAGGATTCTCCATCAGGTGCTATACCAGAAAATGAAATCAAGCAAATGATTGTTATGGTCTGATGAAGAAGCCAGATTTCAAACTACTAGATTCGAAGAAGCGCAAAGAGGTGGATAAGAAGAATGAACCAAATTATTGCCCATACCACCGGTTTCTTGGGCACACTAAAATGCTTCGTCTTTCAAGATTGGCTCGAGAGAAACCTTAAAGAAGAGAACATAACAATCCCGAATGAATATTTAAAAAACCCTGAAAAAGGTTCCATAAATAGATTTCGGCCGAGCCAATCTCCCCAATTGATTTGTATACTAGAACAGATGGATTAAGTACAACTTGGGATTAACTTAAGAGGGTCCTTAATCAAATACAGGATCCATCAAAATAAGTTTCTTCATATACCAGAGAAGAAGGATGGAATGAGGTCTGGAGCAAATCATCCAAGAAAATACAGAACAAAATCCAGTCTGCATCAAAACAAGCCTCCACTCAGAGTCCTCAACATACTAAGCCTGAGATGAAGGTTTCACCAGAAGATCCGTCATCATCAAGGACAAAGAAGAAGAAGAAAAGCATCACTACAAAGATTGATAGCACGAGGGTTAGGGTAAGGGCTGCCTCTACTAGATTGGTTTCTACTAGATTGGTTGTCTTGGATTTTTGAAAGAAAATCCTCGAACCCTTGACTTTGTATGATTATCTTTTTGTCCCTCCGGGGTCTTATGAATATAATGATTGTGATTTTTGCTAAGTTTTAACTATTTTTTGTGATAACATAACTGATTATGATCGATCTAGGTTCAATCTTGATCCCCAAAATGATCCTCAAATCGTACCCGAGTTTGATGAACTCATTGTCAAGTCCAAAGAAGACATCAATGATACCATTTACAACAGCACCGATAACGAGGATCCAATTCTTAAGCATCATGGTACACCGCTTACCATCAACCTAGATCTTTTCGACGAAGAGAAAAAGACACCGGAAGATTCAACAATGATATCTCAAAAAGAAAAAATCACAGAAGTTAACTTAAAGAGCGGAAAAGTGTTACCACCAAGAACAGCTCAAACTGATAAAAAAAAGTAAATAATTACCCGAGAAGAGATACCTCCACCCTACTAGTGGAAGAACCACATTATCAAGATAAAATCGAAGGATCATACAAAATAGACTACAACATGCTAGCTTGTCTTAGGAAGTTACCGGCCCGATTAAGCATCTATGGCGCTCTGATCCTGTCAAAGGAGATGAGAGAGTCTCTGGTTACACCTTTGTTTGACACAGAAATTTGCTTAGCTCATTTGGCCAGTACATCCTCAGATGAAGTTTTTTCATTGAAAAAATAGCCTGGGGTAACCTTCACAGATGAAGACTTGCTGCTCGGTACCGCCGACCACAATCATCCACACTACATCTCCGTCAACATCGGCAGATTTGTGTTATCCAGAGTTTTGGTGGATCCTGAAGCCTCTCTTAACTTGATGAGCTTACGAACATAGGCAAATTTGGATATTGAAGCTTAAGAGCTCACGGCCGATAAAATGATGTTAAGAGGATTCAACCAAAAGGGAGAAAGAGCCCTCGAATCAATTACATTACTTATGAAGGTTGGAGAACTTGTGACAACCGCTAAATTTCATATCATCGACGCCGAGACCTCTTTTAACGCTTTGCTGGGTCGACCATGGATTCATGAACACACTATGGTTCCATCATCTCTACACCAGTGCATCAAATACCACAAAGATAGTCAAGAAAATTGCATCAAAGGAGACCTACAATCATTTTCAGTGCTTGAAGTTGGTATCCATAAAGATGTTGCCTACTACGCGCCTCCAAAGAGGACTGTCTTCTCTCGTGAAGTTATCATAAATAAAGATGAGGATTTCGAAGAATTACAAAGAGGAGGCCATTCAACTCCGCTTCAACAATTTTCCACCACTTCCTTACAATGAGCTGGTGAGAGTTCTTTTAGTTCGCGCACCTGAGGTCGAGGCTGGGAACGTGGACGAGGAAGGATCACTTTAATTGTTTAACGGACTAGGCCAACTATCAACGTTGGTGATGAAGATAGTTTTGAAGATGAGATAATGATGACAAGATGGAAGAAACCTCAGTACGAGATATCCTTAGAAGATACAGAAGAAAAAAAAATATGAAACAGCGTATGATCGGATAAACTATTATGTGAATGATATGACCCTCACTCCAATTCTCCCTCAAAAGGTTGAGAGTTTAGAGGTCAAGGAAGTCCGTAGTGTTGTTATGATCCTCACTCCGATTCTCCCTCAAAAGGTTGAGAGTTTAGAGGTCAAGGAAGTCCATAGTGTTGGGTAAAGACGATCAAAATTTACCGTGCATCTACCTCTATTGATCTTGAAAAACATGTAAATTTGGATTATGATCCTAATGAATTAATCGAATTGCCTTTTTGGTTACTTCTCGCCTTGTGTTCAAAAGTTAATTCAACAGGGACACTTACCAAAACAAAGATAGATTTCAACATTTTAAAAAATTATGGAATGGTAAAAGTTGAACTCCAAATTCAAAAGAGGGTCTTGGATTTGGTACAGTCGGACTAGTCGATGATTCTGAATTTTGCATGGTTATTACTGGTGAGTCAGAAGAGGATTGCCTCGATATAGAAGATGACTCTACTGATCAACTAATAGAAGATGCTCTCCCAGAATTTGAGGAAGAAATTAAATTTTTTGTTGATGAATTGAAAGAGATTAACCTTGGAATTGAAGAACGACCACAGTCTACATCTATAAGTTCTCTACTTAATGATGAAGAATCCACAAAATTGATCAAACTATTAACAGAATTCAAAGATTGGTTTGCATAGAGCTAAGATGAAATGCCAGGACTGTCCACAGAAGTTGCAGTCCATAAACTCGGTGTGGACAAAAATATAACCCCAGTAAAACAATCTCCTAGGAGAATACGCCTTGAAATAGAACAACAAGTCATTATTGAGGTGAAGAAATTAATAGACGCCAACTTTAAAAAAGAAGAGCAGTACCCTATACGATTGTCTAATATTGTACCTGTTAAAAAGAAAAATGGACAGATCCGTGTTTGTGTTGACTTCAGACATTTGAACAAGACATGTCCAAAAGATGAGTTTCCACTACCCATACCAGAGATGATGGTGGATATCGCTTCAACACATGAAATTTTTTCCTTCATGGACGGATCATCGGGATACAACCAAATCAAGATGGTTCCTAAGGATGCAGTACTTACAGTATTCAGAACACCGATTGAAATTTTCTGCTACACAGTGATGTCGTTTTGTCTAAAGAACGCAAGAGCAACATATCAGTGTGAAATGACCAAGATTTTTCACGACCTCATTCATAACCAATTAGAATGCTATGTAGATGATTTGGTCATCAAAAGTAAACAAAAAATACACCATTTGTATGATTTGAGGATCGTGTTTGAACGGTTATGACGATATGACCTTAAAATGAAACCCTTAAAGTGCACCTTTGGCGTTACCTCTAAGAAATTTCTGGGATTCGTTGTCCGTGATCGTGGAATCGAGATTGACCCGGATAAAATTAAAGCTATCTTGGAAATGTCTCATCCTAAAAATTTGAAACAAATACGTTCCTTTCAGGAGAATTTGGCATATCTGAGACGCTTTATTTATAATCTCTAAGGTAGGTGTCAGCCTTTCTCGGCATTAACTAAAAAGGACGCCAAATTTATTTTGGAAGAGAAATGTTAGTGGGCCTTTCAAGATGTTAAACAAAATTTAATGACACCTCTTATCTTGGCAGCCCCTATCCCAGGGAAACTGTTGATACTTTATACCGTAGCTTTAGATGACTCTCTTGGAGCCCTCTTAGCTCAAGTCAATGATGAGGGTAAAGAAAATGCACTCTACTACAGGAGTCGTCGTCTAATACCGATGGAGATAAGGTATCAAACTATTGAGATGCATTGTCTGACGTTAATTTTCACCGCTCAAAAGCTTAGACATTACATGCTTTCTCATAAGATTACCTTAATCTCGAAGGTTAATCCGTTACAATATTTGATGACAGACCAACACTCTCCGAACATTTAGCAAGATGGTCAATGATCTTGTTGCAATTAGATATAACTTTTCTTCCCCTCCGTGCTATCAAGAGATAGATAATAGCAGACTTTCTCACTGCACACCCACTGCCAGCTGGGTCCTCTCTCAACGAAGAGTTACCAGACTAGCAAATACTATAAATTGAATTCTCTAGTGCGCAAAGCTGGGAAATGTACTTCGATGGTGCTTTGTCAGCTAGAAAAGACAAAGGATCAAACATAGTTATACTAGGCAAAGTAGAAATCAGTTTAATCTTTATCACGCTAGACAAGGGTATATTGAGGTTCTCATACCACCTGACAGAGCCATGCACCAACAATGAAGCAAAATATGAAGCATTAATCACAGAGTTGGAAGTGACAATCTCAACGGATGTAACAAACATTGTCATCTATGGTGACTCCCAACTCGTCATCCAGCAAGTCGCCCGACAATACAAAATTCTAAAACCAAGGTTAGCAGAATACCATCAATACACGATGAAACTCCTGAAGCAGATTCCCTATGTGATTTTCTACCGGATTTCTAGAGGAGATAATGCCCATGCTGACGCTCTAGCAAAACTTGCTACAGAAATGGCATATCCCCTGGAGGATTCAATTGAAGTCACAGTGCGAGGAAGACGTGTCTTGTCTCGGATCGACTTCGAAACTCTACACAATCATGGAAAAGAAAAAATAATAAATACAGTTGCAGACATCAACGAATATTTGTGGATGCCATTAATAGAATATTTACATATTGGAAAGCTGCCAGAAGACAAGTCTAAGGCGCACCACATCACAAGAAGGGTCATGTCTTACGCCATGATGGGAAACATTCTCTACAAAAGATCATTCAACTAGATGTTGCTACGGTGTTTGAGCAGAACTGAAGCACAGAATATTGTCAAAGAGGTACATACCGGATTGTGTGGCGCTCACCAGTCAGGTCCGAAAATGAAAATAAAGATCAAAAAACTCGGATATTATTAGTCAGCAATGATGTCCGATTGCATGGGTACAGCCAGAAAATGTCACCAATGCCAAGTGCATGGGGTGGTCTTACACCAGCCTCCAAATGTGCTACACCCAACAGTTGCCTCGTGGTCATTCGAGTGATGGGGCACGGACATAATAGGTCTGATAGACCCTCCATCTTCCAAAAGACACAGGTTTTCATTTTCCACTATAGATTATTTCTCCAAATGGGTAGAGGCAGTACCGTTACGTGAGGTTATGGCACAGCACATCCTTCAATTTTTTAAAAGCTAAATCGTCTACCGTTTTAGAGTACTGCAAAGAATAATTTTTGACAAAGAGACAGCTTTTAGAAGCACAAGGATCAATAATTTCGTCAAAATACATGGGATAGATTGAAGATACTCTGCGATTTACTATCCCAGAGCAAATGGTCTGGCTAAGGCTTTCAGCAAAATACTGGTACAAATTTTGAAGAAAACACTAGATGAAAATAAAAGAGATTGGCACAACAAACTATTAGAAGCCTTGTGGGCCTACCGGACGACTTTCACGACTCCCACTCAATGTACACCCTATATGCTTGTGTACGAGCCGAGGTCGTGCTACTGCTAGAAATCCAGACACCATCTCTCAGAGTCGTCGCTGTCAATCAACTCACAACAGAAGAAAGTGCAAACCTCAGACTTGAAGAACTGGAGAGTCTCGAGGGAAATGAATAGAAGCACAACTAAATTTGGAGCTTTACCAGGCAAAGATGGTACAAGCCCATGATAAATTGGTCTGCTTAAGGACATTCAAAGTTGGTGACCTCATACTTGTGCTCGAAAGGCCTATTTTTGCACGCCGCAAAATAGGTGGAAAATTTGAGCCAACTTGGGAGGGACTATTTGTCATTGAAAAGTCCTACCCTTTGAAACTCCTTAAGGATAATATTTCCTGATTTTTATCGAGAGTCTTCTTAGGTGACTTTGATCATTTAAGATATAATTAACTATAAGGGCTTGCTCTTGTAGGAAGCATGTCTGAACCCAGCTTAATATAAACCCTATTTAATTCTTTATATTAAATATGAGAATTTTTCAGTAAATATAAAAGTTTCACAGACCAAAAAAAAGTCATATATTATTTAGTTTATTTGATCGAGCCTCATCCTTAAGTCTTGTCTTTATCCTTCGGGATAGACACAGGATTTGAGGTACAGTGCTCTTTCATTTAAACTATGAAAAACATGGGGTCAGTTTGATTTCATATCTTTCTAAAATTAAATATATATGTAAATTAAAACGTCCTTCCGAAGCGGGTGACAGGATTTCAATTCCGGTGACCGACAACTTCTTACAGGCAACACTCCAACCAAAAATAGAGCCGACACCATCTAATTAATCTTGGTTTAGCATCCTTCTTTTGCATCAAGTATTTAATAACAAAATGATCTGTATGCACTATATGTTTATTTCCAATTATGTAAGGTTTAAATTTATTAAAGGCATAAACAATAGTGAGTAACTCTCTTTCAAGATAATTGTAGTTAATTTGGGCATCATTTAGAGTCTTACTAGCATAATATATTACTTAAAAAAATTTATTGTGCCTTTGTCCTAACGCATCCCCAATAGCATAATCACTAGCATCGCACATTGTTTCAAATAGTTTCTCCCAATCAGGTGGAACTATTATAAGTGCAGTGCTTAATTTTTCTTTCAATAATTCAAATGCTTTTATGCATTCCTCATTAAAATCAAATTTTGTGTCTTTTTCTAAAAGTTGAGATAATGGCTTAGTTATTTTCAAAAAAAAATTTATGTAATGCCTATAGAAACCAGCATGTCCTAGAAAGCTTCTTACCCCTTTAACATTAGTAGGACGTGATAATTTTTTAATAACTTGAATTTTTGCACGATCTACTTCCATGTCATTTTCAGAAATTTTATGCCCAAGTATAATTCCTCTTGCAATCATAAATTGACATTTTTACAAATTAAATACTGGTTGATTTTTTCACATACTTCTAGAACTTTTTTTAAATTATTTAATCATAATTCAAATGAAGTTCTGAATACTAAAAAATCATCCATAAACACTTCCATTACATGTTCAATAAAATTGCTAAAGATTAACATCATACATCTTTGAAATGTTGCAGGTGCATTGCAAAGTTCAAAAGACATTCTACGAAAAGCAATTGTTTCATATGGGCTTGTAAATGTTGTCTTCTCTTGATTATCTAGAGCAATTGGTATTTGGTGATAACTGGTATATCCATCTAAAAAGTAATAATATTTTTTCCCATTTAATCTATCCAATATTTGGTCTAGAAAGGGTAAAGGAAAGTGATCTTTTCTAGTGGCTGATACGCCTAAAATATATAGTATTTTTAGACACATTTTTATACATATTTTGAGATATTATACTTTAATGGAATGTATTTTAGTGTTTTACTTTCTCGTACAGGTAAAAAAGTGAAAAATGCTTAAAGGAGTGAAAAGGGATCAAATTTGGAGAAAATAGGTGAAAAATGTGCAAAAGTGTTTTCGCGCCTAAGCGTCGGGTAAATAAAGAAGGCCACGCCTAAGCGCCAGAGACCCTATGCTTAGGTGCCAATGGTAGATATTGGATGAGTAAGATCAGTTTTTGTGAATTTTGAAGAGGTTTTTAAGGCAGCTATTGGCTTAATAGGTGGTTACAACCACCGTGGATGAAAATTATTGTGGAAAGATGAATCTCTTAGGGAAATACATCAAATAAAGACACATTTTGAAGAGATACCAAGGCACCATTTGGAGAATTATAAAATAAGGAAGATTGGGACTTTGAAAGAGGTCCAGAAAGTACTGGGAAAGTTTTGAAAGTTCAAAAATTGGGGATTTAGTTGGAGAGATTTTCAGGCACCACAAATTTATTCTTTTTTTATTTTAGTTTTATATTGAGAGTGTTGTAAAAGAGAACAGATTCAAAGGAACTTCAAGAGTTTGGTGGAGGACATGAGATAAGTTTTTATCTTTTGTTTGAGATTACTTTTGGTTTTAATTGAGACTTGTTGTTGGTTTAACAATGATTTCTACTTTTAAACTAAAGTTTGATTTTGTTTTCTCCATGGATTCTGAGTAGTTTTCTTTATCTTTCTTCTTAAAATGATAAGTGATTAAGTGTTGGATGAAAGTTGTAGAGAGTATTGATCTTTAATGTTGGAAGAAGTTGCGATGATTTAAATTCATGTACTTCATTTACTTCTTGGTTTGGTCAATCTAGATGTTAAAATTTGTTGTGAGAACATGTAAGAATCGGGCTGGTATTATCTCAGTCAACAATTAGAAAGAATCACATGAGGTTGTATAAATAAGATTGTAGTTCATATGATTAAGTACAAATAAATAGAAAAATATTCATTGAAGGGTGTAGATTTAGAGGTCCTTAAAGTGACAGGTTAAAGCCCTCAAATTGGTTTATTGTTTTAGGTTCTGATACGAGATGTTAGCCACCAGGTGGAGGGAATCAAGGGAACTCTAAAGTGAGAGCTAGTATCTTCCCTGCCTAGCCGGTCTTCAGAACTATTCAAACTTTAATTTAGCCAATTTTGTTTATAGCATCTCTAGTAAGGGTAATGATTATTATTGCTCATATTTAGCACAACACAATATGCATACTTTCACAACAAAATTCATATACTTATTACTGATTCATGATAAGGAGAAAGATATTTTAGTGCTTTTCTTCTACAAAAAACTCAAGTTATCATTTTAAGTTTGTCCTGTTTTTATCAAGATATAAAAATTACCCAAAATATTAAAACTTTCTTTACTGCAAAAACATCTTTAGTTAGAAAATTTTCTAAAAAGTGCATACTGCATATTTTCCCTGTAGGTTCGATATTAAGGTCTCAATCAAAAAGTCATATATTACTTGATAACAGTATGTATACTTGCGTAGTATCCTAATATAAATAAAAGTTAATATCTTATTTTTCTTTAGGATCAAGTTTTTAGTTTTTTTTGTAAAATAAGGAAATATAAGTGAAAAATATAATTAGAATTGTTGTTTTAGTGTTGCATATAAGCAATTATCTTGGATCAAGTTTTTGGCGCCATTGCCGGGGAAGTGAAGTGAAAATTGTAAAGAATCTATTGATTTAAAAGAAAATTTATATTTTTAGAAAGTCTTATTTAAACTTTAAGTTTTTGTATTTTGTTTTGAGGGTGTTTAGTTATATTTTATTTTATGTTAGTGTATGCGTAGTTCAGGTTCTGAAAGACTAGTTCCCTATGATTCTGAATTAGAGAGAACTCTTAGAAAAAAAAACCAAAAAAATTAAAAATCTTGAAAAAAATCCAAAAAAAATTATAGAAATGGCAAACCAAAATGATCAAAATGATGAAATTCATAAGAGTTTAGACCTTTAAGAGATTATGTCAACCCTACTGTACATGAACTTCATTATAGTATTCAAAAACCTACTTTAGTGGCTAATTCATTTGAGCTTAAACCTGCTATTATCCAAATGGTATCAAATAATCAGTTTGGGGGATCACCAAATTTGAGCTTAAACCTGCTATTATCTAAATGATATCAAATAATCAGTTTGGGGGATCACCAACTGAAGATCAAATTTACATATTGCCAATTTTCTAGATTTGTGAACTACACTTAAATACGATGGTGTATTGATGATGCCACAAGACTTAGGTTATTTCCTTTCTCACTAAGGGATAAAGCTAAGATGTGGTTGAATTCGTTAGCACCTGAATCTATCAGAACTTGGGGTGATTTTAGCACAAAAATTCATTGCTAAATATTTTTCACCATAAAAAACTATGAAGCTTAGAAATGATATTACATCTTTTAATCAATTTGAAGGAGAATATATTTATGAAGCATGAGAAAGATTTAAAGAACTCTTAAGAAAGTGTCCACACCATGCTATACTAGATTGGTTAATAATTCAAACTTTTTATAATGAATTAATTGGATCTCTTATCAATTATCCGAGATTGGTTAATAATTCAAACTTTTTATAATGGATTAGTTGGATCTCTTAGATCAATTATCGATGCTGCTGGTGGTTCATTGATATCAAAACCATTTCACGATGCCTATGCTTTAATTGAAGAAATGGCTACCAATAACCTTCAATGGCCTTCTGAGAGGGTGAATCCTAAGAGAGTAGCCAATATTCTTGAAACTGATGCACTTACTATGTTAGCAAATCAAGTTGCTGCAATTTCAAGGAAGTTAGACCAATTTGGAATGAAATTTTCTCAACCAATTTCAAATTATTATAATCCAGGTTGATAAAACCATCCCAACTTTAACTGGAACAACAATTCGGGTGGTAATAATCAGCAATGGGGGAACAACCAAGTAAACCCATTGGGAAACTGGAACAATCAAGTGAATAATAATTATAGATCTACTTATCCCCCAGGTTTCAACAGTAATATATAATTTAAGGAGAAGAAGTTGACTAAAGAAGAAGTGGTGTTACAAATGGGAAATCAATTACAAAGTCAAGGAGCTACAATTAGAAATAGCAAATAACAAATTCATTAAGTAATAGATCCTAAGGAACACTTCCTAGTAATACTGAATCAAATTAAATTCGTTAAGTAATAGATCCCAAGGAACACTTCCTAGTAATACTGAAACAAGTCTGAAAGACCAGACATTAAGTGTAGATCCCAAGGAACACTTCCTAGTAAAACTGAATCAAATCCAAAAGACCAGACTAAAGAGCAAGTAAAAGCCGTTCAACTTAGAAGCGGAAGAGAGTTGGACGGTAGGGTTCAAAAATAAATTGAGTAGAGAGAGAAGAAATTGAAGAATCAGAAGAGGACGCTCCAAAAGATTCTGAAAGACCTATTTCTTTGCTAAAAACTGTTTTAAAAAAACCACCACCTCTATTTCCTCAGAGACTTCGTCAGCAGAAGTTGGATAAGCAATTTTCAAAATTTTTGGAAATATTTAAGAAGCTTACAATTAATATTCCATTTGCTGAAGCCCTAGAACAAATGTCAAGCTATGTAAATTTTATGAAGGATATTCTCAACAGGAAAAGAAAGTTTGAAGATAATAAGGCTATTGCACTTAGTGAGGAGTGCAGTGCTATAATTCAAAAAAAGCTTCCTGAAAAGCTTAAAGATCCTGGTGGCTTTACAATTCTATGTGCAATATGAGACAGATTTTTTGGGAAAGCTTTATGTGATTTAGGTGCAAGCATTAACTTTATGCCATTACCAATATTCAAAAGAGTGAGATTGGGAGAAATAACCCCTACTACTATAACTCTGCAGTTAGCAGATCATTTGATAGCATTCTCTAAAGGAGTTATAGAAGATGTTCTAGTGAAAGTGGATCAATTTATCTTTTCTGTTGATTTCATTGTGCTAGATATGAAGGAAGAGATACCTATCATTTTAGGGAGACCATTTCTAGCCACATGAAGAGCAATGATAGATGTTCAGAAAGGGGAATTAACAATGCTCATTAATGATCAAACCGTTACTTCTTATATTTCAAGATCAATGAAATATCCTGCAAAAGGTAAATATGATGAACTTTATAGGATGGATCTTATAAGATATCTAAGTGAATGTAATTTCAAAAAAACTTATGAAGAAAAATCTAAGAAAAAGATTTGGAACATGAGCAAGTAGAGAAATTAGATCGATGTGAAGAACTTTTTAAGGAAGATTCAAACTATGTTTTAGAAATTTTTGAAATTTTGGACACGATAGACAAAGATAAATCATTTTGTCCATAAATTGCAAAACCTCCAGAACTTGAGTTGAAGTTACTTCCTGAACATTTAAAATATACCTTTTTAAGAGATTCCTCTACTTTACTAGTTATAATTTCCTCAAAATTAACAATGGAAGAAGTGGAAAGGATGATGAAAATTTTGAAAATTTTTAAAAAAGCCTTTGGATGGAAAATTACTGATATTAAAGGAATCAATCCTTCAATTTGTTGCATAAAATTCATATGGAAGAGAACTGCAAACCCAGGGCTGATCCTCAAAGGAGACTAAATCCTGTTATCAAAGAAGTTGTTAAGAAAAAAATTTTAAACTGATTAGATGTTGGAATTATCTACACTATTTCAAATAGTGCATGGGTTAGTCCAATTCACTACGTTCCTAAAAAATGAGGAGTAATTATAACTATGAATGAACATAATGAATTAATACCTACTAGATAAGTTACAGGGTGGCAAATATGCATTGATTATAGAAAATTAAATCTAAAAAGATCATTTTTCATTACCCTTTCTAGATCAAATGTTGGATAGACTAGCTGGGCTTAAATACTTTTATTTTCTGGATGGATATACTGGTTGTCACCAAATATAAATATTTCCTGAGAATCAAGAGAAAACAATTTTTACCAGTCTCTATGGTACTTTTGCTTTTAGAAGGATGCCCTTTGGTTTATGTAATGCCCCTGCTACATTTTAAAGATATATGATGACAATTTATTGTGATTTAATTGAAAAAGGGATTGAAGTTTTCATAGATGATTTTTCAATATTTGAAACTTCATTTAGCTCATGTTTAGAACATTTATCTAAAGTTCTTAAGCACTGTGAAGAAACAAATTTAGTCCTTAATTGAGAAAAATGCCAATTTATGGTAGGAGGACGAATTGTATTAGGTCATCAAATATCAGAAAATGGTATGGAAGCAGATCCCACTAAAATTCAAGTGATCGCTAATTTACCTTATCCAACAAATGTAAGGGAAATTAGGAGTTTTTAGGACATCCTAGATTCTACATGTGATATATTAAAGACTTTTCAAAGATTGCTAAGCCTTTATGCCATTTATTGGAGAAAGATGCAATTTTCAATTTTAATAAGGAATGACCAAAAACTTTTAATTTATTAAAAAAAAATTAATCACTGCACCAATTATAGTTTCACCAAACTCGGGATAACCTTTAGAATTGATGTGTGATGCTAGTGATTATGATATAGGAGCTGTTTTAGGACAATGATATGATAAAAGTTTTGAAGTAATTTACTATGCTAGTAAAACTCTTAATGAAACTCAAATCAATTATACAAGAACTGAAAAAAGTTATTAGCAATAGTATATGCTTTTGATAAATTTAGATCATATTTAATTAGGACTCATTGCATAGTGCATACAGATCATTCTACTATTAAGTACTTAATGAAAAAGAAGGATGCTAAACCTAGACTTATAAGAGGGATTCTTCTTTCGTAAGAATTTTATTTTGAAATAGTAGATCTAAAGCGGACTGAAAATCAAATTGCTAATCATTTGTCCAGGCTTGAGTTAGAAAAACCACTCTGAATTGAAAAAGAAATTAATGAACATTTTCCAGATGAAAATTATTCACTATTAATGAGTGATGTACTCCGTGGTATGCCGACTTTGTGAACTTTATTGTTAGCGATATTATACCCTATGGAATGACATACCAACAAATGAGGAAATTTATTTCTGAAGCTAAGACTTATTTTTTAACAAATGAGGAAATTTATTTCTGAAGCTAAGACTTATTTTTGGGATGACCCATATTTATATTAAAGAAATTTATTTCTGAAGCTAAGCCTTATTTTTTGGATGACCCATATTTATATAAACAAGGAAAGGATCTGATCATTCGAAGATGTTGTACCATTAGAAGAAACTTATGAAATTAAATGTCATAATTCTAATTTTGGGGGACATTTTGGTGTTGATAAAATAACATACAAAAGTTTACAATCGGGCTATTGGCCTACAATTTTTAGAGATGTTAATGCTTATATCAAAACTTGTGATAGATGTCAACGAGTTGCAATATCCTTCTAGAAGAAATGAGATGCCCCTCAATTATATGCTAGAAGTTGAAATATTTGAGGTTTGGGCTAAAATAAATGAGAATGCCCCTTAATTATACGCTAGACAAGTTGAAATATTTGATGTTTGAGGATTAGATTTTATGGGACCATTTATACAATCTTTCAAAAATTTATATAGTATGTTAGCAGTAGACTATGTATCCAAATGGATAGAAGCTGTTGCTTTATCTCAATGTGATGCTCAAATTGCTGCAATTTTTTTTAAAACAAACATATTTTGTAGATTTGGGATGCCGATAGTTATCATTACTGATGGGGGGAGTCATTTCAGAAATGCCATAATGAAGAAATTATTAAAGAAATATCATATAAATCATAGGATTGCTAGTGCTTATCATCGTCAGACAAGTTGTTTGGCTAAATTATCCAATAACGAAATTAAAAGAATTATGAAAAAATCTGTGAATCCAACAAAAATGTATTGGTCAGTCAAACTTGACTATGCTTTGTGGGCTTGACTGCATATAGAACTCCTATAGGAATGTCCCCATATAGGCTAATATTGTGAAAAGCTTGTCACGAAAAATATGTAAATCCAACAAAAATGGATTGGTCAGTCAAACTTGACTATGCTTTGTGGGCTTATAGGATTGCATACAGAACTCCTATAGGAATATCCCCATATAGGCTAATATTTGGGAAAGCTTGTCACTACCAGTTGAACTGAATGTAAAGCATATTGGGCAATTAAAGAGTTCAATTATAATTTGAAATATGCTGGTGAGAAAAGATTATTACAATTAAATGAGAGTGAAGAGATAAGGAATGAATCTTATGAGAGTGTCAAGATTTATAAAGAAAAGATGAAGATGTGACATGATCAGAGGATTCTTACTAAAAATTTTTAGCCCGGCAACAAGTGTTGTTATATAATGCAAGGTTAAGATTATTTCCATGCAAACTTAAGTCCAGAAGGATGGGCCCATTTGTTGTGATAAAAGTTTATCCTTATAGAGCTGTGGATATTAAAGATCCTGTCTGAGAAAATATTTAAAGTTAATGGACATAGACTGAACTTATTTTATAAGGAATCAACATAAAATTAATGATGCAATGATGTTGGGTCAACTAGAATAAGCGCTGGTTACGTCAAGCTGACGACGTAAAATCAAGCGCTTTGTGGGAGGCAACCCATAGTTATCAGAGTGTTTTTATTTTGATTCTTATTTTTTGTGTGATTAAGAGAATTGGGGTATTATTTTTAAAACTATTATGTGTTAGTAAAGATTTTAAGACTTTATTTAGTGACCAAAACATGTTAGAATGAGAATTTGGATGTTACGTTAACTAGTGCAAAAATGTGCACTAACGCTTAAGCGCCACATCTGGCCCTTAAGCGAGGCAGTTTAAACACGTGTAAAATTAATATTCTAGAAGTTTTAATCACAAATTAGTTTGTAAAAATGTGCCAAGGTAGTTTCTAAACGTGTCTAGACGTTATTGGAAGGATTTAGGCCTATAAATAGAAGGATTTTGTGAAGGAATTTCACCCAGATAATTTCTAGCCCTAAAAGTCTAGAGAAAGTGAGATTTAGAGAAAATGTCTTCAAGGGAGAAGGATTTGAAGAAGAAGGAAAAAACCATGAGGAAGAGGTTCATTAGTCAAAGTGCACAAGAAATGTATAACAGTTTCTTAGTCATTAGTATTGAAGGGATATCAGAGAAGATCAACAAAATAGAGAAAGACCAAAGTACTTGAGTTGCATGCACATTTAGAGCATATTGGATGGCAATTGAAGATGCAATTTAGCCATATAATTTTATAGAGGAAGCGGATAATGCGGTGCTCATAAAGCAGAAGTGGATTGAAGAAGATAATGTCAGAGCTCGTCACCACCATCCCTTTTATCGACTCTATGTTCCTATAGAGACTAATGAAAGACAGGAATTTGTTCCTTTGACTGAAGAATGGAATTAAGTTTAGTGTTAGAATTTATGTGTTTTCCCAAAAATCACCATTTTTAACTGATTTAGTGTTTAAGTCTTATTGTTAGTATTTATTTAGTGTTTAAGTGATTTAGTGTTTAAGTCTTATTTTTAGTTGAGTCTTATTTTTAGTATTTATAACTTCTTATTTATGTTAATTGTGAAATAATTGTTGTGTATTTATATTTAGAAAAATTTTCTCATCCAAGACTATTTGGAGTGAGAATTAAGTGTTTAAAGGTATTTGTACTTGTTTGTGAATTAATATAAGTTTGTTTATGTGAAAAATTGTGTTATTTTTAGCTTCGAATTGAAATAGTTATTATGAAGAATTTTGAGAGAGAGGGGAGTTATAGGAAGTTGAAAATAGTCATTTAAGTGTTCTATGAGACCATAGGGGTCTGGTTTACTTAAGCAAATAGTGCATTTTACTTTCATTTAAAAATTTTGAAAATCGTCCATTAGCACCTAATCGCCACATCTCGTGCTTAAGCGCGAGAAAACCCGAGAGGCAGGCGCCAAAGCGCCATTTACCCGTGCCTAAGCATCGGTTCATGAAATCTGGTTTGCGAACGGTTAAAAGTAAAACTTCAGCCCAAAAATCACCATTTTTAACGCCACCGTCACCTTTAACCTCTCAAAATCATGATTTTGGAAGGCTAGGACACATCTAAAGTGAAGATTTCTTGCTGGAATCAACTGAAATTAGCTAGATCCAAGTTCCTTGAGGTAAGAGCTTTACTTCTATGAAAAAAATTTGGGTTTTCACTATGTATTTTGAGCACATTGGAGAAATTCAAAAATTCACTATTCTTGGTTAAAAATGAGAAATAAATTTATGGAAATTGCATAAGAAGTGTAGATTACACTTTTGAATTTTAGTTTAGTAATTTAGGCTTGAGTTTTGAAGTTATTTTTTGAATTTATAAAATTTGTAGAATGGCACCAAGAATGAAGAGGATCAAATAAAAGAGCCCTTTCGATTCAAGTAAATTTGTTAGTTTGAAGACTCAGGATCGGTACATTAATGAGTTGCAATCACGAAAACTTATTCAGGAGCAATGCTTTAGGAATCTAGGTGGAGATGTAGAGGAATTGATCGTTCGCCGACAGTGGGAACGATTATGTTGTTTCTCTGCTGTGGTGGTTATTTTTGTTGTTATGAAGTTCTATGCAAACGTTCCTGAGGCTGAAGATAATAGATTCATGGTTTAAGGAAAGTTGGTACCTTTTTCACTGGAGGTAATCAACTTATTTTATCATCTGCCACCTGATACGTTATAGTTTTATACAAATTATAGTCCAACTGAAGCGGAGTTAGATGAGATTATTTCTTACTTGACTATTGGGTGGGGACTTTGGAAGATCACTAATAAGAGGAGAGTCAACTTCCCAAACTCAAAGTTATGTGCACCTTTAAAGGCCTTGCACAATTTTATTTCTGCTTGTCTGCTACCAACAAATCATCTCAGTGAAGTGACCAGAGAGAGAGCGACGTTAAATTATTGTATCCAGGAAGGAAAGCTCATCAACATAGGAGCTTTGATTTGTCAGACTATCATCAGTTCTGCCACTGTCGTTACTACTGCAGGTCTGGGATTTGCTTCCTTGATCTTTTCTTTGTGTGAGCAGGCTGGAGTTAAGTATGATAGCTTGGAGGAAGTGTTGTTACCTCTAAAGCCCATCACTAAGGTGAATGTGAAGACTTATTCTGAGCATTCTATTGTTGGCTAGAGAGGAAGATTTTCTAGAAGTTATGGAATGGAGACGTCTGCTGCTTCTACATCTAAACCATCTACCTCACGTGCTTTTACATCTAGAGGTGAGTCTACTGAGACTTAAGATCAATAATTACAGAGGATGATGGACAATATTAATTTTACTACTGATAGGGTACAAAATTTACTGCATTTTGCAAATCATATTGATAGGTATAATGGGAGAAAAAGTGATTTTAAAGATAAACTTCACTCATCTTTGGAGAGCCTCATTAAGGTTAACCAAGGAGTTCAATTTCCTCCATATCCTAGATACCTAGATTATGAGCCAGCAAAAGTTTGGGATAGCAGTGATTCAGAGGATGAAGAGTAGAACTGAGAGATTTATTTTATAATTGTAATATGAAATGAACTATGTGGTCTGGGCTTGCTACATTTGCATCTGTGTGTTGATTTAGTGATGTGGTTTGGACTTTTATGTTTAAGTAAGAATTGTGATGTGATGTGTTTTCATCTTTTGGACTTGAGACATGTTTGTTTACTTGTTTAAATATTGTGATGTGTGAGACTTGTATTTTTAATTGTATGGTAATGTTTGTGTTAGTTAGTAGTTTGTTTTAAAATTTTAGGGTAGTAACTGTTGTGAATTTTGTGACTTAGTTAGTTTAGAACTTAACCTAATTCTATGTCTTTTGTAAAGTTGAAAATCTTGCTAGCGTAAATCTTAAATTTGAAACTTAGGAAACAGCTGCCCTGTATTTTTCCTTTATCATGTTTGTGAGTTTATTTTTATGTTGAGATTGTGAAGTCAAGTTAGTGTGTTAGTTTTCTTTTATGTTGATACCCACTGTTTAGAAGTCTATTGAATCGCTACAAGTTGAATTAAAATGAAAATATTAGAAAATTTGATCAAAATTAATTTTACTCCTATTTTTAGTTTTATACTTGTATCATTAGGGTATAAAAAATTTTGTAAGCATGTTATTATTATTTTCATTCTTGCTTATATATATTTGATGCTAAACTATTTAATCTGATAAAAATTTAAGTTTGGGGGGATGAAAAATATTTTCAAAACTTTAATTTTATTTCTTCTCAAATGAACTACAAGTGATTTTGATTTGAAAAGAAAAATTGATCATGTATATGAAGTTATATTAGGGAAGTAAAATTTGATTTTAGAAATGAGTAAGAGAAGTTAAAATTTTTAGTAATGAAGAAAACTTTAAGTTAAAAGTTTTTATATGAGAAAATGATTAATATAAGTAATAAATTTTGAGTAATGAAGAAAAACTCTAAGTTAAAAGTTTTTAGTGTAGAAAATGATTAATATAAATAACTATCTTTAGTAAGGAACATTGTACTTTTGAAATTTTTAGAAATTTATATTTTTATTTTTAATGCTTAATTTTATTTTATTAAAAAAAATTTTCAAAGCTATTATTATATTTATAAGTAAAAGTTTTGTATCAACACATTGCTTTAGGAAAGCAAAAGTAGAATTCAAAATTATTAAAGGCCTATCTAGATATAATAATCCTTGCCTAAAAAAAGAAAAGAAAAAGAGAAAAAGAAAAAAAGAAGAAGAGAAAATGAAAAAAAAAAGAAAGAAAGAACAAGAAAAAGAAAAAATATAAGGGAGGAGAAGCTTGAAGAGTTGTGCCTAATCAAAAATTTGTTCTACATTTGATCTTTTAAAAGTATAAGACTTGAGAAAATATTAAGCTTATAGATATAATTTAGTAAGTAAAATTATTCTTAATAAATTTTTTTAAGTGGAGATAATAAATGAACTAAATTCTAAATTTGGAAGACTTACAATATTTCTGAATATTTTTGAATTAGATAGGAACTCATAATTTCATCTTTTTTAACATTAGAAATTTCTAAACTTTAAGTTGGTCTAATTTAGTGAATTTTTTTTCTAAATTGGACTACTATATTTCTAAATCTAAATTTTAGTAACTCCTAAAGAAACTGATATACATAACATACATATTTAGTTTTTAAAGATTAAAGTGTCACTTGTGGACAATTAACATTTTAAGTTTGGGGGATTTTGATACGCCTAAAATTTATAGTGTTTTTAAACACATTTTTATCCCTATTTTTGAGATATTATGCTTTAATGGAAGGAATTTTATTGTTTTTCTTTCAGGAACAGGTAAAAAGGTGAAAAATGCTTAAAGGAGTGAAAAAGGGTCAAATTTGGGGCAAATTAGTGAAAATGTGGAAAAGTATTTTGGCGCCTAAGCGCCGGGTAAACAAAGAAAGCCGAGTCTAAGCACCAAAGGCCCTGCGCTTAAGCGCCAGTGGCAGTTATTGAATGAGTAAATTCAATTTTTGTGAATTTTAAAGAGGTTTTTGAGGCACCTATTGGCTTAATAGGTGGTTAAAACCACCATGGACAAAAATTATTGCGAAAAGATGCATCTCATGGGGAAATACATCGAATCAAGATACATTTTGAAGAGATACCAAGACACCTTTTAGAGAATTATAAAAGAAGAAAGATTGGGACTTTGAAAGAGGTTCTGAAAGTACTGGGAAAGTTTTAAAAATTAAAAATTAGGGATTTAGTTGGAGAGATTTTTAGGCACCACATATTTATCCTTTTTTTAATTTAGTTTTATATTGAGAGTGTTGTAAAAGAGAAGAGATTCAATGGAACTTCAAGTGTTTGGTGGAGGACTTGAGATAAGTTTTTATCTTTTATTCTAGACTACTTTTGGTTTTAATTGAGACTTATTCTTGGTTTGACAATGATTTCTACTTTTAAACTAAAGTGTGGTTTTGTTTTATCCATGGATTCTGAGAAGTTTTCTTTGTCTTTCTTATTAAAATGATAAGTAATTAAGTGTTGGTTGGAAGTTGTGGAGTGTATTGATCTTTAATGTTGGAAGAAGTTGTGATGATGTAAATCCATGTACTTTATTTACTTCTTGATTTGGCTAATCCAGATGTTAAAATTTGTTGTGAGAACATGTAAGAACCGGGCTGGTATTGTCTCAGTCAACAATTGGAAAGAGTCACATGAGGTTGTATGAATGAGAATGTAGTTCATATGATTGAGAGCAAATAAATAGGGAAATATTCATTGAAGGGTGTAGAGTTAGAGGACTTTAAAGTGACAGGTTAAAGCCCACAACCTGGTTTATTGGTTTAGGTTCTTATACGAGATGTTAGACCTCAAGTGGAGGGAATTGAGGGAACTCTAGAGTGAGAGATAGTATCTTCCCTGCCTAGCTAGTCTTCAGAACTATTCAAAATTTAAATTAGCCAATGTTCTTTATAGCACCTCTAGTAAGGGTAAGAATATTATTGCTCTTATTTGGCACAACACAATATGCATACTTCCACAATAGAATTCCTATAATTATTACTAATTCATGATAAGGAAAAAGATATTTTCATATTTAGTGCTTTTCTTCTACAGAAAACTCAAGTTATATTTTTAATTTTTTTCATGTTTTTGTCAAAATATTAAAATTACCAAAAGTATTTAAACTTTTTTTACTGCGAAAACATCTTTAGTTTAAATAATTTTCTTTTTAAAAATAGAAAGTTTTCCAAAAAAGTGCATATTGCATATCTTCTCTGTGGGTTCAATATTCAGGTCTTAATCAAAAAGTCCTATATTACTTGATAATGATATGTATACTTGCAAATTATCCTAATATAAATTAAAAGTTAAATTTTATTTTTTCTTCAGAATCAAGTTTTTGGTTTTATTGCAAAATAAAGAAATATAAGTGAAAAATATAGTCAGAATTATTGTTATATTGTTGCATATAAGCAGTTATTGGGGATCAGTGGCCATGTTTAATTTTCTATAGTCAATACAAATTTGTCAACCAGTGACATGCCTTATTGGTATTAATTTATTTTTTCTCATTTTCTTCAACGGTCACTCGTCCTTTCTTCAGAACACAGTGATTTGGACTTACCCAAGCGTTGCCTGAAATAGGATAAATAATTCCAATATCTAATCATTTTAAAATTTCTTTTTTAACAACTTCTTTCATTATTGAGTTTAATCTCCTCTGAGGATTAGCTTTAGGTTTTTATTGTTCATCTAATAGAATTTTGTGCATACAAATAGAAGGACTAATTCCTTTAATAACTGTTAAGGTCCATCCAAAAGCCTTTTATATCTTTTCAACATCTCTATTAATTTTTGTTCTTGAATTCCAGTTAATTCAGAAGATACAATAACATACAATGTAGATGACTCTCTTAAAAACACTTATTTTAAATGGGCAGGTAATACTTTCAGTTCAATTTCATGTGGTTTAATACTTGAAGAAATAAAATTTTTATTATCATTTCCAAACATATCTAAAGTTTCAAATTTGCCCTAAATATAATCCAAATCTTCTTCTTTTATTTCGTCCTTATTTTCAAAAAATTCTCCTTGCTTTAATTTGTCTTCAAACACATTCTTAAATTGCTCATTACTCAGATAATCAGTTACTTTCATCCTAAAACAGTCATTATCTTTTTCTATTGCTAGATATTTCATAGCTTTTGCAATATTAAATATTACTTCTTGATCATTAACTCTCATTATTAGTTCTCCTTTTTCACAGCTCTCCCTGTTGCAAAAAATGGTCTCCCAAAAAAAATAGGAATTTCTTTATCTTCCTCTATATCCAATACTATAAAGTCTACAGGGAATATAAATTTATCCATTTTTACTAATACATCTTTTATAACTCCTTTTAGTTAAGTTATTGATTGATTAGCTAACTGAAGAGTTACAATAGTAGGGGAAATCTCTCCCAAATTTAAACG
This sequence comes from Phalaenopsis hybrid cultivar, assembly GCA_002079205.1. NCBI lineage: Eukaryota > Viridiplantae > Streptophyta > Magnoliopsida > Asparagales > Orchidaceae > Phalaenopsis > Phalaenopsis hybrid cultivar. The sequence goes on from JXCR01141633.1 coordinate 39,030, forward strand.
TTTAAAGATCGATAAAGGCATAAGATTGATACTCACTTCTAAACTGCATAAAGCTTTTCCAAAAAACTTTTCAGCAATAGCACAAGGTATTGTAAAACTACCAGGATCTTTTAATTCTTCAGGAAGCTTTTTCTAAATAATAGCACTACACTTTTCACTGAGTGCAACGGTCTCATGACCTATAAACTTCATTTTCTTGTTTAGTATATCTTTCATAAATTTCACATAATCTGGCATTTGTTCCAAAGCTTCAACAAAAGGAATGTTTATTGTTAACTTCTTAAAGATTTTTAAAAATTTTGTAAATTGTTTATCTTTATTCTCTTGCTTCAGTCTTTGAGGAAACGGAGGTAATGGTTTTTTGAAAGGACCTTGTGTTTGATTATTTTCATTTTGGTCACTTTCCATTTCTTCCTTCTATTCATCAAATTCAATTTCTCTTTGGAACCTGCTTTCAACTTCTTCTCCACTTCATAATTGAATAGCTTTAATTTGCTCCTTATTTTTATCTTTTGGATTAACTTCCCTCGTACTCGGAAGAATTCTGAAAGGTATGTTACTAAGTGTAGTAGCAATATGTCTTATTTGATTTTCAATATTTCTGATAGCAGCCCCTTGATTCTATATTTGATTCCCCATGTTTAACATTACTTCTTCCATCATCAACTTCTTTTCCTTAACTTGTAGGTTAGGATTAGAGTTAAATCTAGAAGGATAATAAGGTCGATAACTAGGATTTCCTTGGTTGCTCAAATTTCCGGAGGGATTCACTAAATTGTTATAATTATTCCAACTAAAATTAGGGTGATTTTTCCATCCAGGATTATAAAATTTAGAATAGGGATTGTTATTTTGATTATTTATAGCATCTAAAGTTTCATAAGATGATTGAGTATCAATAATCTGTCCTAGTGAATTTTCCTCTAATACTAGGAGTATTTGAGAATAGTTCACTCATATTTGATCAATCTTTTTTGAAATAGCAGCAATTTGAGATGCTAAAGTAGACATTGCATTAGAATCATGAATACTATGTACTCTTTTATGATTTACCCTTTTAGAGGGCCATTGAAAATTATTAGTAGTCATTTCTTCAATTAAAGAATATCTTTATCAAAAGGTTTTGGCATTAGTGATCCACCCGCAACAGCATCTATAATAGATCTATGTGATCCTACTAATCCATTATAAAATTTTTAAAATATTAACCAATCTTGTAGAGCATGGTGTGGACATTTTCTAAGAAGATCTTTAAATTTTTCCCAAGCTTCATATTTCGATTCCCCTTCAAACTCACAAAAAGATTTAATATCATTTTGAATCTTAGCAATTTTTTAGGGTGGAAAATATTCAGTAAAAAATTTTTGTGATAGTTCTCCCCAAGTTCTGATAGATCCAAGTGCTAATGAATTTAACCAAGCCTTAGCTTTATCCCTTAAGGAAAAAGAAAAAAGTCTAAGCCTAACGACATCATTAGACACTGTCATATTTAAAAGTAGCATAAATTTTAACAAAACTAGCAAGATGTAAGTTTGGATTTTCAATAGGTGTTCGTCCAAACTGATTATTTTGTACCATTTGAATATGTCGGCACAATTTTGGTTAAGGAGTTGCCCATTGGAAGCTGTCGTCCACCATAATCGAAATCTCATCGCCCGCTTTAGAAAGACATTTAATTTACTTATATATATAGTTTAGAAAAATATGAAATCAACTAACCCCATATTTTTTTATAGTTTAAATGATGGAGTTATATACCTCAAACCCTATATCTATCTTGAAAGATAAACACAAGACTTAAGGGCAAGGCTCGATCAAATAAACAAAGAAATATATGACAACCATTTGGTCTGCGAAACCATTTTATTTGCTGATAAGTTCCCTTATTTAATATGGAGAATTAAATAGGTTCATATTAAGCTGGGTTCGGACAAGCTTCCTATAAGGGCAAGGCCATATAATTAAGTACATCTTAGATAACCAAAGTCACAAAAGAAAACTCTCGATAAAAATAAGGAAATATTACATTCAAGGAGTTCAAAAGGATAGGACTTTTCAATGAAATCGGACAAAGAGGTGTGAAAGGGGAATGACTCAAACTTGGAACATTTTGTTTTTGGAATCCAAAGGAGGAAGAACTAGGGGATATCATAGATCCGGAGGAGAACCTCAGTGACTTCCTAAACTACCTTATGGTTTGGCTTTAGTTTAGAAGAGAAATATTTAAGAGTTTCATCCTATCAATTTTATTAGTTAGGGCTTACATTCGTATGAAATAATCACACAAATAGCCTGGAAGATGTGAGTGTTTAGGTCGTGACGAATGAAAAACTTGGAATCCAAAGGTGAGTTAGGGATTAGATTGTACAATTGAGTTGTACAAAGACAAAAAGATAGGGTGAGGATTTATGTTTCATAAGCAAATAACCTCAAAATCCTATGACTTGTTCTTTAATTCTAAGGAAAAAATGGTCTAGCTGATGTAGAGATGTTTTGCTGTTGAAGATGGTCATGCTGCCCACCATGCTAGCTCCAAGCTCCTTGTCGTGATGAGTTTAAGTTTTCTAGTGTGTCAGGTTATGATGTCAAATCAGATGTTCCTATGACTGTAGTTCTTTAAATATTATGGGGCATATTAAAGTTGATTAGAATGACACCGGTTAGGATCCTCTGGTTCCCTCATTTTGGTGCCACTATTCTCTATTGGATTCACTTAGTCCAAATGAAAGTACTAAACTATTTTTAATGAGTTTCATACTATCATTTAGATCGTGGGAAGTCTTGTTAGCAACCGTAGGTTACCTCCTCCAATGGATTCCCGATCATCCGATATAGATGTCTTAATTTAGTTGCAATTGTTGTTTTGTGATGTTTGTGATTAAATTTTGATTTATTTTATATTTTGAATGTTGTGGCGGTGAATTTTACCTTGGTTGGTTTTATTTTGTGTTTTGGTTTTTTGACTATCCTAGTAGTTCTGGTGTTCATGCAGGGTGACATCGTTGTTTAACATGCAAGTTTTGTCATCATGAAAGTATAGTGTGGAAAGTAAAAGAGAAAACGATACTGTAAACTCTAAAAGCGTACCTGGCGATTCTTCTCGTTCCAACACATGAAAGGGTAGTACTTGCAAGATATGTAGATAATGTTGCAGGAAAGTTTACATTGCAAGAGTAGATGAAGGTTTAGCTACCAAAATCCATTTTATGTTTTAGTTGAATCTCGGAAGATCCTAGTGGATAATTTTAGAACATAATATTGCAAGTCCAATCTGTCCTTCAGAATATCCAATAGATTTCAAAATGTTCGACATATGACCCTAGATCACTTTGAATATCTCTTGAAATATCCCGAGTTCATTTTGATCTTATCATAATGTTCCAATAATCATCCAAGGTTGAGTGTGGCTACCCCGTTACTTTGTGAAACTTGACAATTTAATTATCCCGAGGATAGGATACTCGATTAATCAATTGATGTTTCATTTAAGAGTTATGTGGGTGTGTACCCTTAAGGCAAGTTTAAGTCATTTAAGATTGTGATGCCCACAAGTAAAGTTGGACTTGGAGTGTTTAAATATATTGATGATCAACCTAATTATCTTCTAAATCAAATCAATTGAGCTTAGATATTGAGCCTAGGTCACTACCAAGCCCTTAGCAATCATAATGGGGAATTTGGTGAAGGTTAAGATTTTTGTTTAAGTGATATGTATTTTCATTTAAAGATTATATTATCATCAATTTTGGGCTTAAGAAAAGTAAATTATCATCCTTTTAGCTTAAGCCTCTCACTTAAGAAACTTTTGATATTAGTTGCCTTCCAAGTCATGAAGATTGGGGGAGATTATTATCTATTGATGTTGTGCAAAGGTGGTGGGTGAGTTTCTACCTTATAATCTCATTGTATTCAAATCATCCAAATATGTTTATTAGGATCAAAGTTACCCATTTATCCCTGGCTAATTCTAAATTTTGATTAAGACACCAAAGTCCAAAATGACTATCTTGCCCTTGGGGTACTTTACCTCATAACTCGCTAAACACAACTCAAATGACTTTGAGGGTTAGAGTGTCATATCCATGAGGTAATTAAAGTATCAGAGGATAATATGTGGATTTTTAAAATTTAATTTAATTTAGATAATTATTTAAAATTAGAAAATAGAATTTTCAAAAGTTAATTTATTTAATTATCCAAAATAAATTTGATATTTATGGAAAAATTATTAGAGGTTTCCTAAGGTTAGATAAACACTTGGGCAAAATTTCATGATTTTTTTAATCAAATTTCTATTTTTATTAATTAATTTTAGATCAATTTTTATGATTTATTTAAATAGAAAATAGTGTTTTAATTAAAAAAAAATTATTTTTATACTTTTATTAGACTCGTCTTAGTTCAAAAAACTCAGAGAATCAAATTTTATAGTTTTTTTTTCTTAATTTATTTAATATAATTATCTTGGTGAGAAAATAAAGAAAATTCATTTTTAAGCTTTTGAAATTTATTTTTAATCTTTGGAAAATTAGGAAAATATTTTATTGAGTCCCAAGTGATCATAAGATAATTAGGCACATTTTGAAATATTTTTGTATATTTGGAATTTTTTATCATTTTTAATTATTTTAAATCCAAAATATGGTTCAAAAATCAAGTATTTTTTCAAAAATAATTTTTATTTTTCTTAAGTGCCTCTGATTATAAGGAACTCAGAAAACTACTTTTCATAATTTTTCTAAGTGTATTTAATTTATTATAATTATCTTTGTAGAAAAATAAAAGCTTTCTTAGAAAATACATATTAGTGCTTAAATCAAGCCAAATAATTTTCAAATTTTTACTGTGGGTAGATATAATTTTTATGAACAATGTGAAGTTAATTTTGCTAATTTTTTATATGTATTTAATTTACACAAATTAATACTATGTATTTAAATTTAACTAAGTATAAAAATTCAAAAAATGATTCAAAGCATCACAATATTTTTCCTAGATTTCTCTAACCATAGAAAACCTACTAAAACTATTTTCATAATTTTTTAAGTGATATTTTGATTTATATAATTAAAATAATTCAAAATGGTCACCTTAGCTTGAAAATTAAGGTTAGAAGCATAGAGATGCCATATGACCTTAGAAAAATCAGACGACATGGCCTCTGTCATGAGGAACAAACCCTCAAAATTTCAAGCCATGGTGAAATGTTTTAAGCTATGGAGAATTAAAATACCTTCAAGGGTATTTAATTAATTAAAAATTATGGATTGAGAAAATAATTTTATTTTTAGTCCACATTATTCTCCTTTGTTCATTAAGCAAGCGGGTATTTTTCTTTTATATTTATGATTTTTCTTGAGAAAGATATGGATTTCTGAAGTTTAGGCATTTAAAATAATTCAAAAGTCTTATTTTTCAACTTATCCATGTGGCGCCAACTCATCCTTGTCCACTCTGAAGGCTCCACGCGTCGCTCCGCCATTTGACACTGCCAGCCACGTAGCCTCCACGCGGACCGCACTTTATGAACCATGGATTTGTTCGGCTTGATCTCCTCCGTCCATTAAATACACGCGTGATCGGACGGCTCCCTATTATCGTCCCCAAGTGACCTAACCCATGAGCCGTTCACACTAAAACCTTAAGATATAGGCTTAGACTTAATCAAATCATGTGGGGTTTGTTCTTAAACCTTTTATCTACTCAAGACGAACACATCTATATGATTTATATGATATGAAATATAGTAAATATGTATGGAGGGTTGAAACTAGCTCGGTTCAGGGTTGGAGTTCAATACCTTTGTCTGAGAGGGGAGGCCTCAATCAGATGGTTGTGGTAGCTTCGATTGGTCCCAACGAACCTCCGGATGAACTCTCAAGCCTTAGTGAATGGTCTAGGTATGAATTCGATCAAGCTCAATTTCAGGTGTTGGTCTAGAGCTAGGTTAGAAGCTATTTCAGAGGGGGCTTTATGGGGAACTAACTTCTTTCACTTTGAGGATGGTGTCTGCATAGTTAATTGAAGTTTGGTTCACTGTGGAGATGTGGAGAGATCTGTCCTAGATTTGGCAGAAATTTGAGCTCAAAATTAAGCTTCCATAGTGAGGATCAGTGGGGGAAAATGGTGTGCTTGAACTGAGGAGGTCTCAAGGAGTCTCTGAGAGCAATTTGGCAGAGTTTCCTTAAGCAAATTTCAGCTCTTCTTTCTTGGTCATGGAGGTACGATTTAAATATAAATGGCCAAGGGTGGCTATCATGGCCAATTGAGTGGTGCAAAATGGTGCTTAACTGGAGGATTTTGAAGTGCTAAAACCAATTGAAATTAGCCAGCTCAGATGGGTGAGTTTGGGTTTAAATTTTTGGCTTGGGGCTCTCAATTTTGGGTTTTGCCAGCCACTAGGCAAGCTAGCAGGTCCAAGGGAGGTGGCCATGAGNGCTGATAGGGCCAGGGGAGGTGGCCAGAAGGTCAGGTGAGCCAGTGGGAGGGTTAATTATAATCAACCCTCAATGGCAAGTGATGATGGGGAAGATTTTGGGTTAAGGCCCATAAATGGGCATAAATCCCTTAGTTTAGGCATCTAATGGTCCATAGTTAACCATGGCTGATCCAAGGAGGTTTAGCCTGGTCATAAGAGTGTACTTAGTTGGTATGTAGTCATCAATTTGGTGGCTTTGAGATGGCTAAGTTATTTTTGGTGCATGAGTCCAATTTGGGTCCAAATTGCTAAAAGTTGGGTTTAGGTTAGGGTAGCCACGACTTTGAGCCCAATTTATTGATCAACATTTTGTAGATCATTGTTATGAAGATTTTTGGTGAATGATTGAAGTGATTTTGAGTTCAATTGAAAGCTCAATTTGAAAGATTTTGTGATCTTGGTCAATTTGGGCATGTTAGGCAAGACTTGGGTCTAGATTGGGCTAAGGTTGGGTGAGGTTCAAATTTATTTTTGAAAATGGTCTATATGAATGTCATAAAGAGTTTTCAACATAAATTGGGTACCAATTTTGGGATTAAGGCATTCAATTTGGTGGAATTTGGAGACAGCCAATTTGGGGCAAATTTGGGGATTTTTCGACTTGGGTTGAAACTAAGTGAAACTTAGGCTTCACCAAGGCCAATTGAGTCAAGTTTGGTGTGTAGTAGTGTTAATGATTTTTGACTCAAATTGTGGCAAATTGAGTAGGCTATGGGGTTCAATTGGTTGGGATTATGTCATATGGCTAAAATTGGGGGTTTGACTTAGATCAAGATTGAGCTCAAAGCATGGGCCAATTAGGCTTGGATTTGTTTTAGGTTGGTCATTTGAAGGGTGAATTTTAGTTTAGGATTGAAATTAAGAGATTGTGACCAAATTGATTGACATTTAAGGTGAATTTGGGGAAATTGGGCCCTTAAAGGCAATTTTGGGGTTTTGGTCAAAATGATCAAATTGGCCAACTTGGGTTCAATTGGAGCCAATTGGTTTTAGAGACGTTTGAAGTGATTTTGGAGGTTTTGGGAAAGTTTGGGGTGCCAAGGGTAATTTTGTAATTTTTTGCAAATTTGAGGGTATTTTGGTAATTTTAGAATTTTTGGGTGGTCTTGGGCAAATTGGATAGTTTCAAAGGGTTTGAGATGATTTTTGAACAAATTTGTATATTTTGGATGAATTTGAGGATTTTGGCCAAATTTAAGATTTCAAGGGCATTTAGGTAATTTAGGTGGATTTAGGGGCAAAAGGCCAAGTTGGGTATTTTTGGTAGAATTGGGAAGCCAACCACCATATGTGATCTATGGACCAATGGAATCCTCATTTGGGTCCTCTATGTAATGGTCTTAGTTATATATGAGTCTCCCAAAAGAATCAAGAGATCAAAGTTAACAATTTTGGGTTTAAGGTTGGGAGTGATTGTGGATGAGAGTGAGTGTAGGTGAGTGAACTAGCTCCAGACCAACACCCAGGGCTAACCTTAAGGTCAGACAGTCCTATGGGGGCTCATTTGATGAGCCCCTTCATACTGACCACCTACTAAGTGCTAAAGGTTAGGACCAATATGTGTAACTTCAAGTTGAACAAGGAGGAGTTTAGAATTTCTAATGGTGGGGGTTCCTTTTCTAGTTTTCTAGGAATAGTCAACAAGAAAATCCTATGGCTAAACCCTAGGCTACTAAAGAGGAAGAACTAAACCTCAACCAAAAGTGAGGTCAATATGATAATAACAGGTTTAAGCTAAATGAATTAGCAGCAACATTAGGATTTTTGATAGTCAAGTGAAGTTCATCTACTATCGGATTAGCATAAACTTTTAAAGGTCTTTGTCGATTTTTATTTATTTGATTATTTAAGTTATTCCCCATTTCATTTAAATTTTTAATTTCTTTTTGTTGTTTTCAAAATTTTCTAATTGTACGCTCTAATTTTGAATCGTAAGGTACTAAACCTTTAGATCTAATATTTCACATAAACAAATATAATAAGCAAAGAAACATTTCTTAAAAACAACCCTTAATAAAAATATTTCTTTTTGGATTTTTTATTTTATTAAATTTTTTTATATAATTATCTTTAAATTTTCTAATTTACCAAATTTATTTAATTTATCGTTACCTTCCCCGACAACGGCGCCAAAAACTTGATCCCGAGAATATAGCTGTGTAAAAAATTATAAAGTTGACTCTGCTATGCAACGATGCCAAAAGCTTAATGCAATATTTTATTAATATGAAATTTAAACAAATAATGTTTGGATTCTACGTAGGTATACATATCGTTATCAAGTAAAAAAGAAATTTCTATTTAAGCCCCAAATATCATCCCACAGGGAATGTTTAAATTTGAAATGATAAATTTACTAGGAAATTCACAGAAGGTCAAAACAAAATTACTGTCACTAATTTTAAATGTTGAGATATTATCAGAACTAAATTATTTAACTAATAACAAAACTAAAATACATTGTTTAAACAATAACTAGTAAATTATTAAATTAGCTTTATGTGATGAAGATTTCTTATGTGAAAAAGAATCTTTTCCACTACAATGAGGTTTTGGTAAAATGAGATGAGATAAATGGTTTAAATACGTATTATGTCAAATAGAAGCAGTTTTAATTCTCTACCCTGATATAATGTTATAGAAAATCACTGGCTAATCCCAGGTTTAGTCCATAAATCTGTGGTTAGGCTAAGAGGATACTGGCTCCCACTCCAGAGCTCTTCTCACTTTAGTTTTTAAATACTAAGACCGAATTGGGGATTTTAGTCTGCACCCTAAAGATTCTCCAATTCTACACCCAACAAAGTATATTTTCTTATTTATTTGTACTTAATTCCATGAATGAAATTCTCCTTCATGGAATCAAATGTGATCCTCACTCTGTTGTAGAACTCATGGTTCATTTGCCAGATCATATATTTCACAACATATTTTAACAATTCAATTGAACAGATCGAAAGTAAATTAAGTTCAGAGTTAAAAAAGCATCACAATTTATTTTATATTTTAATATTGGCACATCCATATTATCTCTTCATTTCACCATATAGAGTAGGGAGAAAGATAAAGTAAGCTACTGACAGTGACTTTTTATTTACAAGAATTTATGAACCCAGATTTATTATTTATAATGATTTTGTAAGGTCACAATTTCAAACGCAAGTATACGTATCGCTCAAGTAATGAAGGGCTCTAGTGGAGTCCCGTTTATCGATCCCACAGGGAAGCGAGGTAAGAGGTTCTTAGTCAAATCCTAGTCTACTATAATTAGTCCTTAGTTTGGAATGTCGATTAAAATGATGTTTCATCTAGCAACTACTCCTAAATGCAAGTGTTAAATGTAAAGCAGTAACTATAACTAAATGCAAATATTAATTCTATAGATAGCCCTTTTTGGATGAATTGGTTTGGAGATTTTGAGATATTAACACTACTATTCTTATGTAATGAATTGGATAATGTAAAGGAATGAGATGCATTAAATATTGTATGTGCCAAATAGGAGCAACCCTATTCTTTACCCTTTGGTCCAGGCATAAAGAACATTGACTAATCCTATGCTTATTTACTGAATCCGTGGCTAGGCTGGGAGGATATTGGCTCTCACTTAGGAGCTCCTCACGTTCCCCTCACCTGAGGGCTAACATCTCCGCTTCAGTACACAAACAATAGGACCGAATTGGGGATTTTAGTCTGTCACCCTAAAATCTCCAATTCTACGCCCATCAAAAAATATTTCAATTTATTTGCATTCAACTCCCATGAACTTAACAATTCATGGAACTGAATGTGATTCTACTTTGTTGAGAATTACACAGCCCTCTTGGGTCTTAATGCAATTACAACGAACTTTAAACAGTACATAGGCCTTTATTGTAATGTAAATAAAGTGCATGTAAAAACCGTCACATTGATAATTAAATCCACTTCTAACATGCATCACAAAATCCTAAACATAGTTGAGAATTACACAGCCCTCTCAGGTCTTAATGCAATTACAACAAACTTTAACACTACAACAATCACATTTATAATTAAATCCACTTCTAACATGCATCACAAAATCCTAAACATGAATTCTTATAATTAAAACCGCTTCTAACATGCATCACAAATTCCTAAACATGAATTCTACTCATTACAAAAGAAAAGTATTGCTTGATCTTTATTGTAATGTAAATAAAGTGCAAGTAAAAACCATCACATTTATAATTAAATCCACTTCCATTTATTGTAATGTAAATAAAGTGCAAGTAAAAACCATCACATTGATAATTAAATCTGCTTCTTCGCATCACAAAATCCTAAACATGAATTCTACTCATTACAAAAGAAAAGTAAAATGAAAACAACATCACAAAATCTAAACCTGAATTCTACTCTTTACAAAGGAAAAGTAAAATGAAAACAATGGCATAATCTTCTCATACCATTATTTCCAAACAAGAAGAGAGAGTAAGAGAAACACATCACAAGGCACAAAGAAAACACAACGAAAACTTTATTTAACCAAAGCAAATCCACCAGATAAGTGTTTACAAAACCATAAGATAATGAACAACACAATATTTAGCTTTTTCCCTTGAAAGAAAGAAGAAAATCTCCCCCACAAAGTCTCCAGCCAATCCATGCAATGCTACAAATATCTCCTTACAAATTCTCTCAAAATCCCCTCTCCAATCTCTCCAAAAGGGTAGAAATCTATATTTCTACTCCTATTCTAAGAAACCTAAACTTTCTCCACATTTTTCCTAACATTCATCTCACTAAAATCTTCTTTTTCTAACATAAATTCATTCTTTTAAAGTGTAGGGACGAAGTATGAAGAGTTGCCACAAGAATCCTTTCAAAAAGTGTCCAAATACGTTGAATTTTAGCCCATAACCGCCAAAAGTCGGTTCACAGTCATCTCGGGCGCCGTCGGCAGGCTTGAGGGCACTGTCGGCGAGCTTTTTTGTTATTTTTCTGTCTTCTCAGGTAAATCTCACTGTCGGCACCGTTTTGGCGCCGTCGACGGGCAGACTGCGCAGCTCCACCGTTTCGCTCCGTTTTAACTCCGTTTCGCCCCATTTCAGTTGCATTACGTTCATAACAGATAGCCCTACAAAATAAGCATGAAAAAAAACCTTTCTTTAAAGTGTAATCTCATTCAAAAATATGCAATAAGTGTAAAATAGATTAAGCATTGAAAGACTTATCGAAAGGTGACAGGGCAAAATATCATTTCTTGCTTGTTTTTGCTCCAAATTGCACCGTTTTTGCATCTTTTTGCTCCAATGACCATAATTCATCATACCT